>OY294045.1:96673713-96779475 GCA_958510825.1 Brachypterus glaber | reverse complement strand
AAAAAACTAGATATTTAAGTAATAAAATGAAACAAATATTTTTTATCCAATACATACAGATAATAAGACAATTACCAGCTTTATTTTAAATAGATAAACTCAATAAAAACCCCCGCGTGGCTTTTACTTTATTGAGTGGATAATTATTTATTTTACCCACTCAACTGTCACTTGTCAAATTATTTTCTTGTAAATGTCATTAAAATTTTAATAAAAATATGAATTCCTAACTATTTATTGAATAAAACCTTGTATGGCACTCATGGGTAAACCGATATTGCCCTCTCGAAAATTAACCTGCTTGGCTGACGCCTCGCAGGTTAGTTTTCTCATGGGCAATATCTTCCTTTACCCCCTAGTACAATAATAGTTATTTATGGTAATTGTCTCATTATCTGTATGTATTGGATTAATAACTATTATTCGAAATTATGAACATATTTGAATTACAGCGTAATTATCATTTGCACTTTTATCGTATTTTTTAAGCCCTAACAACTAATAAACCGTCATGTGTCAGCAGCCACGAAATATATAATCTTTTTCTAAGCAAAGTAAGCCAACGTTTAACTGAAAAATGATTTTTTTATATTAGTTATTGTTAAAATGTCTATCAAACTGTTTCTAACTCATAATATTGTAGTTTTATACCAATTTAAACCATTTTTGATGTTATTTTTAAGATATTTTATATTAATATGGTGTCCGATAAATAGGACAATAAAATATAGACAGTTCCATATATCGGACGGCCGTCCGATGTGTAATACAATGTAGATGTTTTTTAACTTCCAATATAAAATAAAGAAAATATTTTTTCAAAAAAAATGTTATATACAATGGTTCTAAAGAGTATAAAGCTTTTTCTACCCATTTATCGGACTAGAACTTTCTTTCAAATAAGCCATTTTTTAGGCATTTTTAGTAACTGTCCGATATTTGGGTCTACCCTATAATTAGACCTAAATATCGGACACCATAAATTAATGCAAAGTCCATGGACTTTTTTAATATTATCTGGATGATTATTTGAGTATATCGCAAATTTTTTTTGTAGATCTCAGCTATAGTTAATTATAATCATGCAATTAAGCATTTCTGTTCATAGAATCGTTATTCCAATTTTAATTATAATTAATTTTAAAGACACATAGTACTAGTACTAAGATGATATTAGTCAAGTAAAAGCCTATGAGTGGTATAGGTATTCTATAATAATAATATAAAATTTTATAATGTTTTGTCATAAAACCTGCAGCAAGTAAATTTATAAAAAATAATGAGAAATATATACATTTGCATTTTTTTAAATTTATTCATTATACATAGTCCGATAATTGGGACACAAATAGTACTATATTTAGGACACTATGTCTGATATTTGGGACATTCGTGCTTTTTTTCGTATTTTATTTAATATTTAAAAACTATCAATAATTAATAAATATTTAATTACTTTTTTTGATAAATAAATAAATTTAAAAACTAGAAATATACATTATATAGTTATTAAGGTTCATATGTAATTTTAACACACCATCAAAGTCCGAAATTTCTCTAAAGTGTCCGATACATGGGACCGTTACCTTATACATTAATAACTATAGTTATTGCTGGTAGCCAATAAGGGGCTGTTCAACAATAATGTCTCCATTGTATCGACAGGGACGTTCCGAGGGGGGATGTGGGGGGTGTCACACCCCCCCATGAAATGACCGAGTTTCTGTTAGGTAAAGATTTTTTTTTTTAGAATGATGACTGTTTTTTAGTCATGAAAATTTTCTGATAGGGGTAAAGCTTTTTTCCATAGCTAGTCAGCAAATTTTTCCTTCGCCAGTCGGCAAATTTTACTATCACACCCCCCACAACAAAAACCTCGGATCGTCCCTGAAAAAAAGTCTCCGTTGTATTCATTTTGTTTAAATATTTTTTACTAAGGGGTAAAACGCTAAGGCATTTAGGTGATCAAATTGGAAAACATATTGGAGGTAATAGTTTTTTAAATAGTTTTTTAAAAAGTGTTTTAATAATAATTCTTAATAAGGAAATCTCATCTTTACCAAACGTGGCAACTTTTAGGTAATTTTCAAGATTTTTCAAGGTAATTTTGAAAAAAGTCCCAGGAAATCATAAGGGATAACCTAAAGGGAATTCAGGTGTATATTTTCAGCGGTTTACCCCTCGTTTTTTCAAGACTCTTGTTTTGGGAATTATTATTTCTTATTTATTTTTTGAATTTTTTCTCCTTTCCTACTTTATTGTGAAAATATTTTGTTCATAAATATTTGTTGGCAGCAGTATTTAAAAAAATATATATTTAATATCAAATTTATTTAATTTACCTACGTTTATTTAAATTAATTTCGCAGTGAGATCCACCATATCCTTTTGGACAGCTGCAGTAGTCGTTTTTTAGGCACTTGCCACCATTTTGACAAGGTTTAACACATTCCGCTGTAAAAATATAAAAACTGTATTATATCAGCATTATTTCAGCTCTAGAATTTATTTTTTTCACTACTAGCTTTAATAATAATAATAATAATAATAATAATAATATTTATTGCATTTAAGTTTCACAATATACATAATAAATAATTTGCAACAAATATGCTAATATGCACTAAAATTTACAAAGTAAATTTGAATGTGCGTATATAAAAAAAAAACATAGAATACATCAAATACATAATATTAAATACTACATTTTATACATAAAACAAAATAATTATAAGTGTTTGGGGAGGTAGATTGGGTAAGTATATACTTTAAGTAATGCTGTAGAATTTATATAGACAGAGTTATAAATAAGAATACATTTATTTTTGCTTTTTTATTTATTTTTTTTTTATTTTTTTTAAAGGAGTGAGTAATTTTACCGAGTTAGACATTTTTCAGATCTATAATATTATGGACGTATACTCTAGGTAAGTTAAGAATATAGTTTTTACATGTTGTTTTAAATGAATTTAGTACTAAAATATTTTTTATTTCAGGAGGAAACGAATTATAAACCCTTGGGCCCAGGTATTTGCTGCTTCTTTGACCAATAGTCTTAAATACTTTTGGAACAAGTAAGTTTTTATTATTTCTTGTAACTGTCGATCTAAATTCTTTTTTTGCAGAGTGCATATGTATACTTAAGGATAGATAATAAAGCTGCCTGCAGTCCATTCTTCTTGACAATGAGAAGATTTCATCAGACGGGTAAGTATAACTCTTTTTGTGAATAACTTTAAGTATTCTTTTTTGGGTTATTTCCAGATCTTCTAAGAAACTCCTGTATACCCCACCCCAACCTAGTATACCATACCTCAAGTGAGATTCTACTAGAGCACTATAAATCATATTGAGTTGTTGAAGATTAAGAATTTGATTTAAAATTTTAAAATAGGGAGTAAAACATCTAATTTTACTATTAATTTGTTTTACATGCAAATCCCACCTGAGGTGCTGATCTATAGTGATTCCCAGGAACTTAGTAGATTTGGTATTTTTTATGGAGAAGTTATCATCTTCAGTAAAAAAAGTAAGTATATCCAACTCTGGTATACTATTTGAGTAGCATCCGAATGTCATAAATACGGTCTTGTCAAAATTTAGTGTTAAAATATTGTGGTCAAACCAGCTCTTGATAAGAACAAAGTCAGACAGGACCATACTTATGAGTTCTTCCCAGCTAGTACCCTTATATAGTACAGTGGTATCATCAGCGAAACTTATGATTTTGCCTCTAGTTTTTACTAAAAAGAGGTTATTTATGTATAATATAAATAGTAGTGGCCCCAATATAGTGCCTTGTGGTACACCAAATTCAGTTCAAAGTGGGTCACTCATGTGTTTTCCTATTTTAACAAACTGTTCTCTATCTTTTAGGTAACTTCTAATAAGTTTTAACAAGGTACCCCTTATACCCAACCGTTCCAATGCATTGATTTAGAACATACCATTATTTATCATATTTTCAGACTGTGAAATCAATTTTTTCTACGACTGCTTTAGAATGTAAGCAAATACACACACTTTTCAAATACAGAATGAATCCATTCTAGCTCCAGATACGGTATGAATATTCCGTATAATGAGCACATGTTGTTTATAAAAGTAAAGAAAACTGTAGTAAAATCATCAAAAATATATATATTTTACCATGAAATATTGAATAATTTAATGCAATTTAAAGTTTTGCGTTAAAATTACATACAGTTTATTAGTTTTTCATAATATTTGACCAGTTTTTTTATCGATTTAGTTCAAAAAATTAAAGCTGCTCCATCTATCGTTAAATATTTAAACCTGATATCTGTCACAACAATCTGACATAGCCTTCAATTTTTGCATTATAATTTGTAAATATGTGCTAAAATTAAATAAAAATCTTTTTTAAGTACTGATTTGATAAAATTATTAAATAACATTGATTGATTTATTTAAAAATATGTGTTTTGTTGCATTTACAATGTCGAGTCACAAAAAACACTGTTTTTAACCTTTTCCGCAGTTTAAAGCCATAGTGTTTCATATTTGCAGTCGAAAAAAAAGTATAAACTACAACACGTATGGAATAGTCATTCCGCGCTCGCGGGACCGTCATACTCGCCCACCGGCTCGTATGACAAACTTTCCGCTCGCGCGGAATATTGTATATTCCATACTAGTTATAGAATATACTATTCTTCACCTATAGCAATAATAATTTTTTCTCTCCTAGTGGGAGTATATTCTATAAACAATTGATTTCTGTCACTTTAGTGTTTCAGTCCTTTGTGCAATTTTTACTAATTAAACCCAAGAAAATAGCATTAAATAACTTTTTATTTATTAAATACAATTCTTTATAATTATTAACAATTAATTCAATCTATAATTAGCTAAATATTATGAAAAAAAAATTAAAAAAAACTAAATTTTTAAACGTCAGTTCAAAGTATTTATTTGAGCAAATGTCATTGATCAAGGCTACTTGATTTTTATGAAAATTTCAAGAAATATTTAATACGCTCGGCTATAAAAAATGAAGGGGTCAGGGGAAAAACGATCATAGTCCATTTTTGTCGAAAATTCGTTATATACACCATCTTGTAGTTTGCGACCCAAGCTTTCAGGTGACTATGTCGGTTTTAAGCAAAAACAATTACAGTCGCTGTAACGAATTTAAATAGAAACGATATACAGCGTAAGAACGGTCAGAGTCCGAGCGATACCATAAAAAACAATTAAAGTCCATAGTTTCGCATCGGTAACTAAGGAAACGTATTTTTGATTGTAAATGCACTAAGCCTGTTGGGCTGCTTTATAACATAAAAAAACGATCAGAGTCCTGGACTGTGATCGATTTTATAAAGTCATGTTTAGTTATGTTGCATCTTTCGCTTTGAACCTCAAAGGTAATGTTAAAAACCTTGGTAGGTAATATTATTTTGCTGTGAAATAAGTATGTGACGAGATATATATATATATATATATATATATATATATATATATATATATATATATATATATATATATATATATATAATAGACAATACACTGTGTGATAACTCTGAAATTCAACGTCACTATAAAAACTTGTGTGTTCGTGCTAATATGATCGCAAGAAAATTCAGCAAGTGTTCTGTAGAAGTTAAAAACCTTTTGTTCAAGACTTTCTGTTACGACATGTACTCAGGAGAACTCTGGTGCAACCACACTGTGGCTTCTTGGCGTACGTTACGCGTTTGCTATAATAATGCCCATCGCATTATTCACAGACTTCCGCGGTATAATAGTGCCTCTGAAATGTTTGCTACAGCCCGAATTAACACCTTGGACGCTCTTCGGAGAAAAAAGCTTGCCAGCTTTGTAGAGCGCCTTTCCTGCACCCAGAACAATCTGTTAAGAGCTGTAGTGTCATCAGATGTTTTCTGGACCTCCACTATTTTTGGAAGTTGGCGACGTCTTTGTTTTTTGTTATAATTACTGTAAACCCAACCTTTTTTTTTATGTATATATTTTTGTGTATGTTTTATTTTTATTTTTATTTTTCTAATATTCCTATGTGATATGGCTTATATGCCGGAATAAATGCTTTATTATTATTATTATTATTATTATTATTATTAAACAATAATTGACGTTACTTTGAAACTGTAATCATACAATATGAGTCTGTAAACCTTAATTTCGCTATTCTGTGAAAAGTAGTTTTTGTGACTCTGATCGTTTTTCCCCTGACCCCTTCAAATGTCTTCTCTACCTTGGTATATAAATACTATTATATGGGAATCTTTGAAGTTGTTCATTTTGATATAATTTCATATCTTCTTGAATGTTGGCATGCGTGTTATTGTTATTTAGATAACTAGTGTGTTTTAACAACTTTAAGTATAAAATTACTCACGATTATAAATTGACTAGGTTCGTCAGCGATGTGTGGATAATATGACTTAACTTACTTGTCATGTACATTGTACATTAGGGAACGTTTAAGTATTATGTAACGCAAATTTTGATCATTTTGGACCCCCCCCCCCTGTAACGCTATTTTCCTATACCATTAACATGGGCGTAACACTCCAAAATGACCCCCACCCCCCTCCAGGAGCGTTACGTAATACTTGAACGTTCCCTAACGTAAAAATCATAGGTTAATTAGAAACCGAATCATATGTTTTTTAGATCCCTTCAGGATGCTCGGAAAAAGTCGAAAAAATGACCCAACCTAATATCTCAAAAGAAATTTTTTTTTTCGGAAAAATCGACTTCCATTTGTTAAATGAAACACTATTTTAGACAAGTAAGCAAAATTTGAACAAAATCGAGGTGTTGTCGAACATTGTCCTATTTGAAAAATAATATCCCAAAAGCATTCGGTTCCATAGTATCTTCAAAAAACACTGGACCGAGCTTAGCGGTTGCAGGCAGGCAAAGGAATTCCTGACCAGGTCAAGCAAAGCTAGGTCGGTCTGGCTACTAGGAAGGGGCCGAGCAACCATAAGCCTCCTTACAGGGGTCCTTACGGGCCACTGTGGGCTTATGCGACACCTAAGCCTCATGCGGACGGTAAACGATCCGACCTGCCCTGGGTGTGGGATGGACGAGGAAACGCCCTACCACTTCATAGGGGAGTGTGAGGCTCTGGGCAGGCTCAGACAAGACGTCTTCGGAGTGGTAACACTAGCGAAGGAAGAGATGAGCCTCCTAGCCTGGTCAGATGTTATGAACTTCATCAGAAGGTCTGGCAGATTCAGGAAGAGGGAGGATAGGCAGCAGGTTGGGTAGGTAATCTTGGGGCAGACAAAAAGGGCCATTGGGCCTACTTGTCAGGCGTCGGAGCCTACCCACCTTTTACTACTACTACTACATCTTCAAAAAATGCTAGTGTTTTAATGTGAACATTAATAAACCCAAATGTGTGCTTAATACCTAAGTAGAACGTAGAGAATAGTTATTTATGGTACTAGTGGGTAAAGTAAGATATTGCTTATGAGAAAATTAACCTGCGAGGTGTCAGCCAAGCAGGTTAATTTTCGAGAGGGCAATATCGGTTTACCCATGAGTGCCATACAAGGTTTTATCCAATAAATAGCTTAGGAATTCATATTTTTATTAAAAAATTTAATGACATTTACAAGAAAATAATTTGACAAGTGACAGTTGAGTGGGTAAAATAAATAATTATCCACTCAATAAAGTAAAAGCCACGCGGGGTTATTATTGAGTTTATCTATTTAAAATAAAGCTGGTAATTGTCTTATTATCTGTATGTATTGGATAAAAGCTGTTTTACTAGTGACGCATTGGTAACGTTTTTGCAACGTTAATTTTTTACATGGAAAAAGGTATCTATTTTTTAACCGACTTCCAAAAAGGAGGAGGATCAACTCGACGTGTTACTTTGTTTTTTTTTATATTTGTTCCCGCATAACTTTGGAACGAATGAACGGAATTTCATTAAACTTTTTGCAACTTAAAGAGGGCATTCCTGAGGTGGTCCCGTTTCAATTTTACGCTCGGATAATGCCGGGTAAGCCGGATAATTAAGATAAATCTAATCACTTTAACGCAATTTCACTTAAAACCGGCTTAATTTGTTTCTACTACCAACCAAATTTTTAGAGAAATATCGGATAACTCGGATCCGGATAACTTGATTAAGAGATCACTCAAATATTACGGCACACTGAAAATCTTTTAAATGCCGCTAAACTTGATTCTCTGGACTTGTAATATTAAGGAGGGGTGTCTCACCTTAGAAAATACATGTACGTTTTGGCTGACATTACTTCGACATTACCTGACATTACGTGATATTACTTGACATTACATGACATTACATGACATTACTTGACATTACATGACATTACTTGACATTACTTGACATTACTCGACAGTACAGACATTATCTCCTAATACGCATGTGCGTAGACAGTACTTACTATTTACGCTTGCGCGTAGACATTACGTGCGTGAAAATATCGCGCGAAAATATTATATTGAGTGCATAGTGGCGAATGTGTAGTGTAGTGTAGTGCTTACATCGTAAAATTCGCAAAATACTAAGGTAAGAATAACTTTCTACCTTCAAACTTTAAAAATAATAGTTTTTCTAACATTTTAGATAAGACTATAATAAGCTTTAAAATGATGTATCACACGACCTCCTCTATTAAAAAAAAATTGTTCCCTACGCCCCCTGCCCAAATTTTAAGAGCTAAAAATATCAAATATATGCAAAAAGATAGTTTAAGTTGTCTTATTTCTGAGTTCCAAATTTTAAGTCGATACCTCAACTCGTTTAAAAGTTAAGAGGGAGGTGACTTTTGGACCGTACGTACGGTATTGTCATTAAATAAGTCCATAAACAACGTCACTTAAAAATATCCAAATAATTATTTACTATTGGATACCATAATAAAGAGTTAATAATTGGGACGCTGTGTTACAAATATGTCACCGAAATTTTGCTATTCTTTTAAACCCTTTAGTTCTTAATTTCGTAGTGCAAAATATTCAAATCAAGCCATTTCAACCCTGTGAAATTACAGGTGGTGCAATCTGCTTTCTCCCTCTAACTGTGATCAGATTTTTCTGTATTCTGCAGTGTTGCCGATTAGTGGATAATTCACCAATCGACAACACTGCAGGATTATAATAGTCTCATTTGCGGACACTTTTATGAGTATTTTTAGCGAATCTTCATTTTTTCGGACATTTTAAGGATAGTTTCTAATTAGCGGAAATTTTTTCGGACTTCTTAAGACAAACGACCTTTTTTCAAAAAAAACTGTTTTTTACAAAAAAATAAGCGAAGTATCTCTATTATTAATGTTTTATTTATAGTCCTAATTTATTACTTTGGATTTTAAATCGAAATATCTCTATTATTATAGTTTTATTTATAGTCCTAATTTATTACTTTGGATTTTAAATCACAGCATACTATATAATATATTTTACTTTAAGATGCAGTAGTAATAAACAAACGTACGTAATTACAACGGATTTAGTGACAGGGTAGGACTCCAAACAAAATATTTCTATATGAAAAGTCCATTGCAATGCATTGTACGCTTTACCGCAAGTGCTCAAGTACTGACTTGTTTAATTTTCTACATCCCTACTCTAGCAACATTCGAGTGTTTTAACCAATAAAATCGCAGACACTCCCTAGAAACTGGTTCGAAAGTCAGTATAAGCCGGTGGTTCCCTCTACTACTAGCCCACACAGGTCCTGGACTTAGGGGATGCTTAATTAAGTAAAATAGTACGAGGTTAAATAAACAAACAAAAAAATAAAACGCGCCCGCTACCGCCTGCGCGATTCTTTTGTTTACTTCCACTGCATCTTGGACTTGAATTTACTATACTACCTATACGGCAAACTAACAAACAATAATTATTATAATAATTATAATTATAGTTATAATTAGCTAACTACAAAGTTTAAGGGTGTGGAGGCTGTAAGCCTCTAGGTCACTATGACACTTTTTGCCATTGCGAATTACAAAAGCTCGTACAAAAGTAACGTGTTCAGTAAAAATAAATTAACTTCAAAAGTAATGTGCTCGGTATAAAAATTTATAAATAATACCTAAAATACTTGATTATACTCGACATTACCAGACATTACTTGACATTACTCGAAATCACTTGACATTACTCGACATTACTCGACATTACTCGACATTACGTGACATTACTTGACATTACGTGACATTACCTGACATTACTTGACATTACTCGACATTACTCGACATTACTTGACATTACTGACAATATTTGCCATTTTTGACAATACATGTACAAAATTTTTGCGGTGAAATGCCCCTCGAATATTAAAATACCAAGAGAAAATGATAAATTTTGTGATTTTACTATAAGGCGTTATTTGATTATTACTTAACGCTTAAAGTTTAACAAGATTTTATTTAGTATAAAAAATAAAATGGGGTTGGTTGGACTCTTGGGCGCTAACATAAAAAAATTACTTATAATTTTTAGAAATTTATCTTTAAGATGATGACATCACAATGCACTAACAGTGCGTTGTGACGTCAGCAGCTTGCCGAGATGTTAGAACAGCTATAATTTAGCTTAGATGACGTTACGAATCTACAAGGTGTGTCTTTAAAAAGTAAAAAATAAAAACTTTTCGCAAAAAAATGAACCGACTTCTATGTCTCTAAAAACTAAAAAATAAAAAATACTTAAGTCGGTGCCAATTTCACAGCAAAAAATAATAAAATAATAAAAAAATAACTGTTAGTAATTAATTTAGGCAATAGTGAAATTGGCACCGATTTAAGTATTTTTTATGTTTTACTTTTTAGAGACGTAGGAGTCGGTTCATTTTTTTTGCGAAAAGTTTTTATTAATATTTAATATTTATTATTTATTTATAACTTACGTTTATTAACATCAATTTCACACTGCGAACCAGAAAAGCCTTTTAAGCATCCACATAGATTAGGTTTTACGCATTTTCCACCATTTAAACATGGTATGTGACATATTGCTAAAAAAAAGAAGAAAATGGATGAAATGATAACACTGCTCTACAAAGGATTTATTTGGATATGGCCAATTAAATTATTTGGTTGTAACAAATTTTATTTGGGTCAAATAAATATTTAGTTCATGAAAACAAATATTTTAATTTCAAAACGATTTATTAATGGGAACGAAATAGTTTATTGACAGAAATAAAATTTATTTGTCACAACTTCAGTTGGCCATATCCAACCAAATATTTTGTCGACACAAGTAAACTGTTGTATCAGTGTACAAAAATAGTTATTTATGGTACTAGTGGGTAAAGTAAGTTATTGCCCATGAGAAAATTAACCTGCGAGGCGTCAGCCAAGCAGATTAATTTTCGAGAGGGCAATATCGGTTTACCCATGAGTGCCATACAGGGTATTATCCAATAAATAGCTTAGAAATTCGTATTTTTATTAATAATTTTAATGACATTTACAAGAAAATAATTTGACAAGTGACAGTTAAGTGGGTAAAATAAAGAGTTATCCACTCAATAAAGTAAAAGCCACGCGGGGGTTATTACTGAGTTTATCTATTTAAAATAAAGCTGGTAATTTTCTCATTATCTGTATGTATTGGATAAAAGATTTTTTTTCTATGGTGGCGAAGGGGTTAATGTAATTACACTCAATAAACTCCCCAGCAAACATTGGTTCGTTGGCCTACCCTTGGCCAAACATTGGCGTGCCAATGTTTCCTACATTGGACCAATGTTGGCATACCCACATTAGGTCTACATACTTAAAAGACATCAGCCGCCCTAAAGTCGCATACGACGGGCCAATGTTGGCAAAACTGCATTGACTTACATTGACTGCCCGAAGGCCAACGAAAAAATTTTCAATTTTTAAGTTGGAAATGTATCATTGGCCTTAGGTTGGCCAAGGTACGTTTGTTTATAAGACTGCGGCCTTAGATTGGACAATGTACGATTTTAAGATCGAAATTATCATTAACTTTAAAGCGACCTTCGGGCGGCCAATGTAGGACCAATGCAGTTTTGCCAACATTGGGCCGTCGTATGCGGCCTTAGAGCGGCTGAAGTCTCCTCAGTATGTAGGCCCAATGTGGGTTTGAAAACGGGCGGCCAACGAACCAATGTTTGATGGGTAGTGCTAACTATCGAGTGTATTAGGTATAACTACCCTGGTAGAAAAGTACATCAATCTAACTTAACATAACATTAGATTAATGACATTTTTATGTTAAGTCTCAAACGTTATACAAAAACGTTATAAAATATATAAATCTAACCCTAAAAACTAATGTTTGACAAAAACGTTATAAAATGTATAAATTCAACCTTAAAAACAAACGTTTTTAAAAACGTTATAAAGTACATAAATCTAACGTTAGTTTCCTAACTAAATTCTGACCTTTTTCTAACCTTATTCTAATTAAATATTTTTTAAATTTTCATTATTAATACGTAAGCTAGAAAATACTCATTTCAGACAGCTATTTGCCTAGGTTTGATAATTATTTATTATTTCTATAAAGTTTTAAAAAATATCCCCCAAATGTGAAAATTATAGTAAGTCTGGCAACACTGTACTATAATTGATTTTTTTTTAAGATTCTGAATGTATAAATAAATATTAACTAACTAAATATAAAGTTTTTCTGAGAGGTAAACGTATTTATTGAAGTATAACAGGATATTACACGAAAAATATTTAGGGCCACCTAAAAATATGGCTATTTTATAAATAAATGTAACGAAATTATGTTTAAAAATATTATGATTTTTAAAATATATTCAGATTTATTTATATGAATAAATTTGTCTCCAGCTGCCATTTTATGATGCAGGTAGAAATTTTCTAGTTGGCCACGCCCCCTCCGAAAGTTAGAAATTAAACTTACTTATAACGTATTTCTAACTTAAAAATCTAACGTTTGATTAACGTTTGTAACTAATGTTTGATTCTAACGTTAAAAAGCGGGACATTTGCACATATTTTTTAACGTGCTTTTATACAGTTTTCTAACATAAGAAAAACGTTATTCTAACGTTAAATTTCTACTAGGGTATAAAGAACTTTCACTTTCGGGTTTAGACCGTGTTAATGGTATTGCACTTTCCGACGTTTCGTCTCTTACTACTAGAGACATCTTCAGGGATTAATCTGAAACTAAGTTTCGAATCAACTTGTGTCACTATTTATGACGAGTTGTGGTTATTCACCCGTGACGAGGTTTTTCCTATCAAAGACTTCCATATTGCAGGTAAGTGGTAACCAGTGTCCCGATTGATATTGTTAGGATGCTTGATGATTTCTATCGATTCCCGTATCTTCCTTGGCATTTTTCTGTTTTCTGTTAATATTTGTTTTGTTTCAGAAAAATTGATTTTATGACTTGTTTCATGTACATGTTCGGCTACTGCCGATAAGGAAATTTGTTTCTTTCTTATATTGCGCTCATGCTCTTGAAGTCTTGTAGAAATTTTTCTCTTAGTTTCACCTATGTAAACCGTACCACAGGAGCAGGGTATTTTATATACGCCTTCTGAACTCAGGGGTATTTTGTCTTTTGTTGAAGTCAAACATTGACCTAATTTTTGGTTGGACCGAAATATAGGCTTAATATTTGACTTCTTCAAAAGTTTACCTATTTTATCCGTGATACCGCTTACATAGGGAAGTATAACTTGTGTCTGTCTGTCATTGTCACTATTGTCCTGTTGTTTGGGTCTGGGATTTCTGTATTTGTATATGGTCTTATTAATGTCTTTTTTTGGTATAACCGTTCATGTACAAGGCTTTGGTTAGTTTAAGGAGTTCTGTGTCTAGGGAATTCTTGTCTGAAATCATGAAAGCCCTATGAACAAGTGAATTAACTACCGAGCGTTTTTGAGAGGGATGGGTACTTACGTTTGTTACAGCCATGGCTTCTATTACTAATTTGAGTCCAACCAGGGCAGCAGGAATATGCGACTTCTTTGGTTCCGCTTTTTAAAATTTCGACGACATCTTTGTAATGCGTTTCGTACACCACCCTGGAAATTAAAAACATAAAATGTAGAGCATTAGGACTCGATTAAGGGCATATCCACAGCCTCGCATAACACGCATAGTACATAAGAATGCGATGCCGTGATTTGCTTGATGTTCACGGTATCGCATTCTTATATACTATGCGTGTTATGCGAGGCTGTGAATATGGCTTTAGGCTTACCCTCCAGGGTGTCACAATTGTGACTTTACCTCTTTATTTTGCTTTCCCATTTTGAAAATTTTCAAAATTTCGGAAAGCATTGTATTCGTGCGAAAATTTTAATTTTTTTTTTGCGTATTTTTGTGTTTTATGACGTTTCATGTCCATATAAATCAATTTCGAGCAAAAAAATTCAATCGATCGATCGTTCGGTCGATCGGTCTGTCCGGGAAATTTTGTGTGCACGATAACTTAAGAACGCTTTAAGCTAGGGACTTGAAATTTGGCATACAGGTATGTTACCAAAAGTTCTCGCTCAGGATTATTTTTGGTAAACATTGGGGTGCAGCAAGGGGGCAAATGGGGAAAAATACATTTTTTTTAGAAAAATTTAAAAATTACTATATAGGGGTTTTTCAGGTTGCTGAAATTTAATATGATAATAAAATTTTTCAAACTCCACCCCTGAGGGGGTGAGGGGGTAAATATTTTTGAATATTTTCAATATTTTCTTCAAAATTGGTATATAGGGGTTTTTGGGGTCGACGAATATGAATCTGATAATAAAAAAATCTAACTCCACCCCCTGAGGAGCGGGGGTTATTTTTCGTAAAAATTGGTGTATTGGGGTTTTTGAGGTTGCTGAAAGTGAATCTGATAATAAAAATATTCTAACTCCACCACGTAAGGGGCAGGGGGTAGTTTTCGTAAAAATTGGTATATTTTTAAGGTGGCTAAAAGTGAATCTGATAATAAAAAATCTATTTCATGCTCGGAGGTGTAAAATGGGAAAGCTCTTTTACTGGGCAGTGTATTTTCTTTAAGGCAATATTAATCCAAAATAACTTTTTAGACTTTCTATGTATACAAACAAATATGCAAATTTAATTCAGTATAACACAGCTCTCCTGAAACTCGAGCAAAAAACACAAAAAAATTATCATTAGTTTAGTCTCGGGAGGGTAAGGGTTATGGCCTAATGTTAAGGCATAATTAAGCCTAATTAATTAAGGCCTAAGGCTCGCAACTTAAAACTTACAAATAAAATAAAAAAAAATTAAAAAAAGTGCCATTGGCACTTAGACACTTTCATACTCTTCAATTATAGTTGGCACTATAAGTTACAGTTACAAAGGGACTAAGTACCAATGGCACTTAGACTCTTTGCTAGTTATACTATTTAATTGTTACCCCGTGCCCTTCATATGTATATTATTGTTTAATTTATATTTTTATATTTATCTTAATAATTTGTCATATTTTACTTTGTTTTTTTAGAACAACTTTGTAAAGGGGACTTGTCCTGTTAACTTGTTTAATATATAAATAAATAAATAAATAAATAAATAAATAAACAAATAAATATGCATAAGCATGTATGCGCCTTCGCCAAAATTGCAAATATTTGTAATCAGGCATTTTACAATGTAATGTTTTAATCAGGGCCGTAGCGAAGAAGATTTTGTGGGGGGTAAGAAGGTCAAAAATTACAATTTTTTTAGCCTATAAATACAACAAAAGTTAATGACTAAAAAAAAGGTCCTCCCATTTTCGTGAAAAATAGAACTTTTGTATTTGAATCCCTGCAATATACAACTTTTGTCTGAGAAATATACAACTTTTGTTCTGGATCAATGAAAGCTACGGCCCTGGTTTTAATGTTTCTGGTTTTTGACACACAAACAAACATTTAGTCTTACTAAGTACCTAAGATACAAACTTTGCCATAGGCCCATTTATATATTCATACGAAGAGAATTTTTTCCTTAAATCATTTTAATTCAAAAACTCGTTCAAAAATTAACTTTCTAAAAATTTAAGTCTAAAGGCTACACTACATTTACAAATAATAATAAAAAAGTAAAAGGATTATCCTTTAGTTTACAATTTAATATAAGAAAATATTTTTAAAATTACAATGAATATAAAACGACTTAAGTCGTAAACACACTTATGTCAGCAACATGGCAAGAGATTATTAAGGAAACATTTGCCATATAACTCGATATATGGCATTCATGTATTGGCAGTATAACATGTATATGGCATTAATAGAACACATGCAATATATCTTAATATATATCAGATACATATCCATTATATAACATGTTTTGTTGCTTGCAATATATAATATAAAATATAAAATAAATATGAAATGTAATGTATCTTAATATATGTCAGATACATATCCATTATGTAACATGTTTGTTTGTTATAAGGGGACTAAGTTCCAATGGCAAGGACTCTTTGCAAGTTATGCTCTTCAGTTGTTACCCCGTGCCGTTACCCCTATATTCGCACATCCAATATTCGAATCTGTTTTGAAAATGTTCACTGTGCGATTTTGAATTTACTATATTGCTTGAAGAAACAGACCATAGTATGGGTAATTGAAAAATTTTTTACTATTTTCACATCCCGTTGGCGCTACTCGTCTGTAACAGTAGCGAGGATAGAACAAAATTGATTATACGTTTAAAATGATGCATGCATGTGATCGTGCCAAATCTATTTCAGTTAATAAGTTCATGTCAGAGAATAGGGCTAATTTATAGCCAAAGGATTATGCGCATACATGTATATTGTATACAATGTATGTATATTGTGTGGTTATTTGATTGATATAGTATGTAAAATTTCCTAAAACTGCATTGTATAGGGGAAGTTGGGGTTAACTGGGCCGCTTTTTTTCATATCATATCATATTTTGAAAAACCTGTAAACAATTTTCAAATATTTTCTATAGCAAAAGGTAGATTATTACTATAGTTAGAACATATTAATACATCAGACAAATGTTATTTATATAAAAAAAGTTATTAACGATAAACCAGTTAACCCCGCTGGACCAGTTAACCCCATAGGGCAGGGTTAACTGGACCACCACTCAGGGTTAACTGGTCCACTAACAAAAGTGTATTGTATTGTAATTGTTGTGAATAAAAGCGATTTGAAACAAAAAATAAAATTTAATTCTAACACTAAAATAGACAACATAATATGTTAAATATTATATATATCTCAGGGTTAACTTAATAAGATAATAAAAGGCCGCAATTATGCAGAATAATTAACAAAATACTCAGTATATTAGGTAAAATATTAGTCTAGATCCTCCTATTAAAAGTATTAATTAAAAAATAAAAGTTAAGGTAAATGCCTACTTTTCATCAAAAAAAATTAACTTTCTTTACTACAACTTACACGTGGACAATACGGTCCGTCATAATACTTTAAACAATACTACTAACTAAATATCACAAGAATTATCCCTAAGGCGCCAATACTAATAAAAAAGTTGACAAAATCTAGGTGGACCAGTTAACCCTGTGGCCCAGTTAACCCCGACTTCCCCTACTAACAAAAATAGCTCTTATAGTGATGAAGACACCCCGCTATTTTCGCTATTTGAAAGAATACAGATTTGAATTTTTACACAGTCATACAGGTTGATGGGTCACATTTTTTAAGATACTGAACTAAAATTTGAACTTTAAACTCAGCCTACTACGAATTCACAAACAGGGTCAATTCTCGATATTATGATTCGCGTTAGAGATATCAAAAAAAAATATTAGAAAAAGTTGTTCAGAATATTATTTTAACCACATATACCGAGTTTCATAGCAAAATTTGCATTTTAATTTTATCATTTAAAGTTAAAGTTTTAGCTATATTTTTATAAATTTGACCCACCGAGCGATTTATAAAATAAAATGTGGCCATAAAACTAGGGTTTACCAGTTTATTGTTTTGTAACTACTAAATACAGATAAAATAAAATCGATTTTTATCTCCTTTTTATATGTTTTGAAGATCTCTGCCAAATACTGTCGGATATCAAATTAAATTTATTTTTATAGATATATCTCTATACTGAATACTTCAGACAGAATTTATAGGTAGGGGTAGGTAGGTATACCTATCTACCCACCTGCATATATGCAGAATTTTTACGTTTCCATGTAAAAAATTAAAAAGAGTAGATAATATATACCGGGTGTTTTTTTTAACCTGAAACTTTCAAATATGTCAAATACTATGCATTTTAGAAAAAAAATGTCGGACAAAATTTGTTTATTTTTAAGTACAAACATATATTTTTTTACAGTTATTTAATTTCCCTCAAAAAAATAAAAATCTTTTGTAAAAACTTTTTTTGATCGGACTTTTAGTTGCAGAGACAACACAGCCACACAAATTAAAAAAGTTGCATCTACGACGGACTTGACTAGTCAATTCCTATGTATTTTGAGCCGCTGAATCCGAATCTGAGGTCGAAATTTAAAAGTTAGCTCTCATTTTTACCATAACCTCAAAAAACATATCATTGCGAAAAGTATGTTTTTTGAGGTTATGTTGAAAATGGGAGCTAACTTTCAAATTCCGACCTCAGATTCGGATTCAGCGGCTCAAAATACAGAGGAATTGACTAGTCAAGTCCGACATTTTTTTTTCTAAAATGCATAGTATTTGAGATATTTGAAGGTTTCAGGTTAATAAAAACACCCGGTATATATTTTGGTATTTTATGTTTATTGCAAAATATTTACAGGGAATTTTACTCCAGTCATATTAGATATAAAAAGCCAGTCAGGCCCGTAACTGGGGGGGGGAGCTTAGCACCCCCTGGATTTTGAGCACCCCCTGGCGAAATAAGCTCTAAGCACCCCCACAGGAGGTGCACAAGTCCAGTTGGTAAAATTGAGTGGCAGATTTCGTAAAATGTATGTTGGAAAAATTGAGGGGGTAAACTGAAACTGGTCAGTAAATTGTTTACTTGAGAAAATTGGAAAGGTTGGGAATTTTTCAGAGGTGAGGACCTTTTTTTTAGTCATCAAAATTTTACGGTCGGGGGTAATAAAGCTTTTTTTGAGTTGGGAATTTTTCAGAGGTGAGGGCCTTTTTTAGGAAGCAAAATTACTCAGCTGTTTTTTTGATTTGGGAAATTTTTAAATTTTTAGTTGGGAAATATTTGTTCTGCCCCTCCCTCCCAATAAAATGCTTCGGAGCACCACTGAAAATATTATAAAAAATTTCTGTCAGGGGGTGCTCAGCACTCCCCGGATTTTTTATCAGTTACGGGCCTGAAGCCAGTAGTTACGGAAAAATTCCCATCTGTCTAAATTTTTGTGTACGCCTTCGCCTTGTCATTATTAACATTGGGTGAAAAGTCCCCATGTTTTGCGACGCGAGCTTAATTTTTTATTTTGCAATTAGTCGGCACATATGTGGTTTTTCGCGATATCTTCGTCAGATTTGCAGTTATGTAAAAAGGACCTGTTATATAATTTGTCGAGCATAAAATTCTCTACAAAAAACATTGTGTACATTTTTTTGAGATCTTAACCGTTCTCGCGCTAGCGCTTTGTTAATTGACGCGCATAAAATTATTTAAACATGGTTATTTCCAACGTGCAATGACTTTTGCAAAAAACACGATCGGATCTCTTAGACATACCCTTTACTGATAATTTACATGGGATTAAAAAAATATATATTTATCCAATACATACAGATAATAAGACAATTACCAGCTTTATTTTAAATAGATAAACTCAATAATAACTCCCGCGTGGCTTTTACTTTACTGAGTGGATAATTATTTATTTTACCCACTCAACTGTTACTTGTCAAATTATTTTCTTGTAAATGTCATTAAAATTTTTAATAAAAATATGAATTCCTAAGCTATTTATTGGATAAAACCTTGTATGGCACTCATGGGTAAACCGATATTGCCCTCTCGAAAATTAACCTGCTTGGCTAACGCCTCGCAGGTTAATTTTCTCATGGGCAATATCTTACTTTACCCACTAGTACCATAAACAACTATTATCACTTCCGATTTTTTATAATTTCCGATATTTGAATTTTTTAACAACGTTATTTTTCATACTCATAAATATTGTGGACAATAACTTTTAAAATTAAACCCGTTGTGTGTGAAGATTTTGTACTTGTTTCTGTGTTTAATAATTCTTGGATATTTTGTTTCATGAAAAAATAAGCATTTTTTTATGTCCGTCTATTCGTTTGTCAGTCTGTCTGTCCGTCTGTTAGGTGTCACGTTTTTGGTAGACACGATAACTCAAGAACTAATAATCCGATCGCTTTGAAACTCTTAGGAAAAATCAAGTTTCATGGGAAGAAGTTCCCTATTGTTTTTCAGAGTAATGACCACAAAAACAAAAAAGTTATGGGAGATAAAACTTAAAAATAAAATATTTTCAATTTTTTAAATTTATTTTTGTTTTTCTTAAAAAGAAAATTTAAAAAAATTAAAAATTTTGATTTTTTTTTTGAGATTTTTATTTTTTTATTTTTGTTTTTCAAAAACATTTTTTTTTTTGATTCTCATATATCTAGGATTACTCTCGGTTTATCTAATATTTCTTTTTACATCTGCACTTAGTGCTACTAAGAGTGCCGATGTATTGAAATCTTCGCCGAAAAGTCAAAATCTTTGTCCACGCTTTTTTCACATTTCTCGACGTTATATACCATTCCGCATATTGTTTCTTATCGTATTCCGAAGAGCTGATTAAATTTTGGGGGTAAACGATTCGGGGTAAGGGGGTAAAAATAGGGTAAAACTTCTATTTTTAGAGTTTTTTGTTTATAATTAAGGCAATTATTATTGTATTTGGTTAACTTAGCACTTATATAAAAGATAATTTTAAATTGGTCAAAAAATGATATAAACAACGTTTTCCTAAAACGCATTGTTTTCGAGATATTGACGTTTAAAGCAGTAAAAGGTTTTTTTAGCATATCTCACATATTTATAACCCGATTTCAAAAAATTATATTTTAAATAAAAGCTCTTTTTAAGCCCTATAAAAAATGTTATATACAGTTTTTTGCTAGAATATAATGTTTTAAAGATACAGAATTTAAAATCAAACAAAACACCTAGTTTGAAGTTTGCAAACTAGATGACTCTAGTGTACAATAGTGCCGATGTTTTGACAGGGTGCTTGCAACGTTTCATCTAGTTTTTGTTTATTTTTTTACCTTAATGCTGTGCAAAGTTGGTTGGTGTTGTCATTACAAGGAACCATATATTTTTTATAAGTAGGCTTGCAATATGGCTCTTTGAGTTTTACAGGACTACTTTGATTTGGACACATGTGGCGCCTGAAAAAAAAATATATATATAATATATTATTTTATCCAATACATACAGATAATGAGACAATTACCAGCTTTATTTTAAATAGATAAACTCAATAATAACCCCCGCGTGGCATTTACTTTATTGAGTGGATAATTATTTATTTTACCCACTCAACTGTCACTTGTCAAATTATTTTCTTGTAAATGTCATTAAAATTTTTAATAAAAATATGAATTTATAAGCTATTTATTGGATAAAACCTTTTAAATCATGGGTAAACCGATATTGCCCTCTCGAAAATTAACCTGCTTGGCTGACGCCTCGCAGGTTAATTTTATCATGGGCAATATCTTACTTTACCCACTAGTAGTAATTTAAAATGGGGTTTAACGTAAGATTCAGGTTTTCGAGATAGATAAATAAAGCTAAAACGGCCGAAAATTACAATTTTGTTATTCAACTGGCAGACTAACTTCTCTACTTTCAAAAACCCAACTCCCTAACATCCCTACTCCATAAGATCCCTACTCTACAACAACCCTACTCCGTTGCATACCTACTCCTCAATAATCCTTTTCCGCACTATATGTGTCATATGGACTGCCGTCTATTTAGATTAGATAAAGAGAGAAGTTCTACAGAAAGAGATATAAGTATAAATGTTTTAAAATAAAATGATGCATATTTTAGGTAAAAATAACATTTTAGAAATGCGAAAAAAGTCTTTCTGCAGGTCTAGTAATACTTCAAGTATTACGTAACGCAAAATTTGTCCATTTTTGACCCCCACCTCCTCTCATGTAACGCGGTGTAACATTTTCAAGACCCCCCACCCCCCACTCCCCTTCCCATTTGTTACGTTTTTTTTTTACCACAAGTAATTAAATTGAAAGGAAATTTTGCTTTAAGGTTTAAACCGGTTTTTAACCGGTTATTGCTTCCGTGTTTTAACCAAAACCCGGTCAGAGGTAATTTTCGCAACCGGTTAACCGAAAACCGTTATTGCCTATGGTTTTCCATGTCTAATTTTGTTTGTTTAGAAGATTTAGAAGATTTAGTGAACGCCGTGTGTTATAAAATTTGCAAAAACTCCGTACCTTAGGCCTAGATCATTGTTAAAAACGTGATCCAATAAACATTTTATAAGTTTATAATTTTTTAAGTGTAACGTATCATTTTTACAGACACCCACCCTCCTCAGTAACGCGGCGTAACGTTTTCAAAAAAACATTTTGCCAATAAAAATATTTTTTTCCTTTTTCGAAAAAAAAAGTGATTTTTTTTTAATGAATTAGGGAACGTTCAAGTATTACGTAAAGCTCCTAGGGGGGTGGAGTGTTACGCCCATGTTAATGATATAGGAAAATAGCGTTACAGGGGGGGTCCTAAAATGATCAAAATTTGGGTTACGTAATACTCGAACGTTCCCTTATAGAGGAAAGCATTTTCTCTTGTTGACAGCAGTATTTTTACTTGACTTGAGTAATTTATATACCGTTTAAATATTTTATTTATATGTTTAATTAAAATACATGGTATATCCACTGGTATTAAGTATTAATCTAAAACTGTATACCTATTGGGTATAGTTTTAGTTTTAGCTTAATATAGTAGAGAAAAAGATGCAAGTCGCTTGCAAAACAACTTTACACTACGATACTTCAAGAAATCTGTAACATATAGACTTGAAATTTGAAACAAATTTTGTTTACTACTTAGAAAATCTTTGTTCCAAATTTCAAGTCACAAAGCGTTTTTGATATATCGTAGTGTAAACTTGTTTTACAAGGGACTTGCATCTTTTTCTCTTCTATACTTTCTTTTTAATAGATTTTCTAGTAATCAATTTAGTCGTAAAAGTAATAGACATAATAATTTACAATCGCACGCAAGAATGCAACTGCAATCTTGGCTAGACATTAATTAAAACGTCGTGAATAAATTTATTACTACCACTATTTAACAAATTAAAATATGACTGTTAAATAATTTTATGATAGCTCTGATTTACGTTTGTAGCTATACTAAGAGACTAAATCAATCAAATATCCATAACAATAAAATTTTAAATACAGTATGTCCAAGTTTAGCGGCATTTAAAAGATTTTCAGTGTGCCGTAATATTTAAGTGACCCCTTAACCAAGGTATCCGAGTTATCCGATATTTCTCTAAAAATTTGGATTATAGTAGATCCAAATAAGCCGTTTTTAAGTGAAATTGCGTTAAAATGATTAGATTTATCTTAATTATCCGGATTACCCGACATTATCCGAGCGTCAAATTAAAACGGGACCACCTTATGAATGCCCTCTTTAAGTTGCAAAAAGTTTTATCAAATTCCGTTCATTCGTTCCAAAGTTATGCGGGAACAAAGTCACACGTCGAATTGATAACCTCCTCCTTTTTGGAAGTCGGTTAAAAAGAGGAAATTTTCTGCGGTTTTCATCCGTATATTTTTCATCATAAATCTAATGTAAAATTCTTGTTTAAACTATAGAGGTGTAGTGCCCTACATTGAAAAAAATAGGGGTAAAATTACACAATAATTAGTAAATTTAAATAGCAATAATAATTATAATATTTCTTGTTCTTTTTATATAAAATAATGAAAAAATCTTGCTGTTAAGAACACTTTAATAAAAAACTAAATATATATAAACAGTGCCAACGTTTCGAAGGTAATATTGTCCCTTCTTCTTCAGGGTAAAAATTAAAAATAGAAATAAAAAATTATATAAATTTAAAATCTAATTGTCAAAAAACTGATAGATGAAAATTAATTAAAATAGGTAAAGGTGTAAAGGTGTATAGATGTATAAGTGTATAAAGTATAGGTATAAGTGTTTAGTTAAAATATGTAAATAAGTAAAAAATTAAGATATGTGAATAAGTAAAAAACCAATTGACAAAAAATAAATAAAAATATACAAAATTCATTATTTAATAATATTTAAGTATATTTTACTGAGATATTGGGTGTCTGTCCTATAATTTACAGTATTATTATTAATTTTGATATTTATCATTTCCAAAAAATTCCTTTTAAATCTATTTTTTTCTCTATCCAAAATTTCTACATTTTCAAAATCAAAAAAATGTCCTAAATTAAAATGATGATTGCTTAAGGCAGTTTTATTATAAAAAATATTATTACAACTAGACATATGCTGCGACAATCTTGTTTTAAGCCAATTACTTGTTTGCCCAATATATATATATATTATTACAGTTTTTACAGTTAATTTTATAAATTAAATTTGATTTTAACAAATGTGGTGTTTTGTCTTTTAATTTGTCAAACAATAGATTAGTATTAAACTATTGTAACTCGTTATTTTATAATTTTCTTTTTTTAAAATATAAATTATGTTTAAACTTAACTGTGGAACAAAATATCTTAAGTTTACCTGATTTTGATTATTATTATTGTTATTAGTGATATTATTATTAAAAAGAATAGAATTTAACAAGCTTTCTGGATAATTATTTTATATTATTTATAATCTGCCACTTACTATTTATCACTAATTTATACTAATATACCAAAAAACAAATTTATTCAGTTAGTAGTGTTCTGTTTTGATAATGGTTATTTTTCCTATAATGGTGATATTTTTAAACAAACATAGGGTACGGCAATGGGTAACCCTGCTTCTCCAATTTTTGCGGCTTTTAATACTGGAAGAAATAATAAGTATGTTTCCTTTTATTTTTATTTTTTTAAAGATTTATGTTGACGACATTATAACTTGTATCCCTATTGATTATTTGCCAAATCTATTTTTAATTTTTACCCTGAAGAAGAAGGGACAATATTACCTTCGAAACGTTGGCACTGTTTATATATATATATATATTTAGTTTTTTATTAAAGTGTTCTTAACAGCAAGATTTTTTCATTATTAGCAATAATAATGCAAATATCTTGAAAATAAAAAATACATATATTTTTACAAAATGTTGTCATTTTATTAATGTTTTTTAGCAAACTGTTGTTAGTTTTATACAATAATCATTATTTTTACTTTACCCATTAAGCATTTTACTATAAGCATTGTACAAGTACAAATTAATTTTTATCTTTTAATGTAAATTAACAAAACCTTATTAATTTTACAAAGTCAAAAGTCGCATCATATATTTGTTGCAAAATAAAATTATGTGCAATTATCGATTTCATCATAAAATTTATGATGATATAATAATAATAATAAATAATAATAAATAATAATCATGATGATAATATCATATTATTACTACATATATAATCATAATCATGATAATCATTATGATTATTACTAAATAGTATATTATTAACCAAGTGAGAGAAGTTTAACATTTTTGACCTGCGTCAAATTGCGGGATGAGCGCGCTAGCGCGAAGCCCGCAAGACGCGGTCTAAAATGTTAAATCTTCACTCACGTGGTAAATATAGTATTTTTTTCACTACCAGTACAATTAATTAGCTATATATTTATTTTACTAAAATTTTATGAGAAAGCTTATAAATTTAAAAAATCACGCTGGCCGTTCGCGGCCATTAAAAAAAACAAATGAATAACTTGACATTTCTGGCAGAAATTTTCTGGTGATCTGCTAAAATTATTAAGTTAGAAAGCGTTTCCGTGTTAAGTGTAATAAAATATATAAAAATGGAAAGTGAAATGCAAAGTGATGATACTGGTACTCCCCCAGAAATAAGGGGACAGGCGAAAACTGTAAGGGAGAATCTATTGCCTCAAAAATCAATATATGGGGGTTGTACCTCTTGTAATCTATGATCCTTACGGTAATATATGGTGTATAATCTATGGTTGAATATGATGGACCAATGATTTTTACTTATCGAGGTGTTTTTTGTAAAACATGTTTTATAGGTACTAATTTATTTAATATTTTTTAATTTATCATCCAATAAATAAATTTGGTGCCTAAAGACACTTGTAAATAGCAATGTGATTTAATAAATAATTAAGTGAAACGTCAGATACCAAAACAGCTGAATAAAAATTCATTATTAACCATGGTGCAATTTCATTATTTTTAGAACCTCTGACGTCATAGGTAGAGAAATAATATTTCTACCAATGAAAAGAACAGTAATAAAGATGTGGTTTTAGGCTGGTGGTGAAAAAAATTATTTATGGATTGGGATACTTTGTATCTGCGGGATTTTTTCTTAAAAGTTATTGCAATGCACTCTTTAATAGCATTTTCATTTATTCGTCCAACGATAGTAAATATTATTGCCATAGCGATAGGTTCAAGTTTAATGATAATTTAATCTTGAAAATTACTTAGCATTTAGATTTGTAAATCTGTATATTTATTAGGTACTAATTAAACTCATCGCTCTAAAAGGAGAAACTTATCATCACTCATCGGCGAATTTCCAGTGCTCGCATAGGCGCCGCTTCGATTCTATCGTTGACGCGATGTTTTAAATATTTACATTTTTATTTTCTTCGAAAAACACCGATATATTTACATATTTATAGTTAATATGTATATTCAATATTGTTGTGTGTACAAATTAGTCGTCAAATGTTTCGATTTAGTGACCTTTATAAAAATTTCCCTCATAATTCGGCAAAATTATTTTGTAAGCCTATGTTTCTGTGTTTATTTTCAACGTTGATGAGTCATAACTGAATTTATTCCGATCAGTGCTTATCATCAGTATTCTGCGCAAACTCAGTTATGACTCATCATCGTTGAAAATAAACACAGAAACATAGGCTTACGGAATAATTTTGCCGAATTATGAGGGAAATTTTTATAAACTGAAACATTTAACGACTAATTTGTTAAACACAACAATATTAACTATACATATTAACTATACATAAGTATATATATCGGTGTTTTTCAAAGAAAAAAACGACATTCGATTTTTATCTTTTAAGAATACGAAAGTTTTTAATTTTTATTTGTCGATAATACATGATAAATATGGTAAAATATCGTTATTAATATGGTAAAATATTACATTACTAGTATAGTAAAATATTACATGTCGAATAAGGTAAATTTTCAGTATTCCAAAGGGCATTAAATAACCAGTGCCGGTGATGGCAATTTTTAACCAACTTTCAAAAAGGAGGAGGTTATCAATTCGACGTGTGACTTTGTTTTTTTATGTTTGTTCCCGCATAACTTCGAAACGGATAAACGGAATTTGATGAAACTTTTTGCAACTTAAAGAGGGCATTCATGAGGTGATCCCGTTTTAATTTGACGCTCGGATAATGCCGGGTGAGCCGGATAATTAAGATAAATCTAATCGTTTTAATGCAATTTCACTTAAAACCGGCTTAATTTGGTTCTAATACCAACCAAATTTTTATAAATTGGTCGGATAACTAGGATAAGCAGGATAACTTGATTAAGGGGTCACTTAAATATTACGGCAGGCTAAAAATCTTTTAAATGCCGCTAAACTTGATTCTGTGGACCTGTAATATTAAAATACCAAGAGAAAATTATAAAATTTGTGATTATACCATAAGGCGTTATTGGATTATTAGTTAACGCTTAAAGTTTAACAAAGATTTTATTTAGTATTTCGTTTAAAATAAGATTGGTTGGACTCTTGGACGCTGAAATAAAAATACTAATAAATTTATTTTTTAGAAATTTATCTTTAAGATGATGACGTCACAACGCACTATTAGTGCGTTGTGACGTCAGCAGCTTTCCGAGATGGAAGGACAACTATAATTTAGCTTAGATGACGTTACAAATCTACAAGTTTTGTGTCTCTAAAAAGTAAAAAATAAAAACTTTTCGCAAAAAAAAATTAACCGACTTCTGCGAGGGGCTGACCGCGTCTGAAATTTGTACAAAAGAGTTCTTTTTGCAAAGAGTTCCTCGGAGTTCGTCTGAGTTCCTTCGAAGTTCCTCCGGAGTTCCTCGGAGTTCCTCCAGAGTTCCTCAGAGTTCCTCGGAATTCCTCCAGAGTTCTTCAGAGTTCCTCCAGAGTTCCTCCTGAGTTCCTTTGGCTTGTACAAAAGATTTCCTCGCGGTCAGCCCCTCGGACTTCTGTCTCTAAAAAGTAAAAAATAAAAAATAAGTCGATGCAAATTTCACACCAAAAATAATTGTTGGTATTTAATTTAGGGAGTGGTGAAATTGGCACCGGCTTATTTTTTATTTTTTACTTTTTAGAGACAGAAGTGGGTTCAGTTTTTATATACGATTTTTATTTACAGTGTACTGGCTGGGGTACATATTTTTATATCTACATAAAAAAACCATATGTCTGCAAAACGCAAACTTTGCATTGCAAAGCAACTTCTGGTTTAAATTTCAAAGTATCTAATACTATTACGATAAGACTAATGGCGTACTTTAAGATTTGTTAACAGGAAGAGTTTATATATAATTTTCATCAACATTAAATGTAAATTTTATTTTGCAATTACGTTTAATTGATATACTTGGTTTTAAGCCCCACGACAGTTGAGATAAAATATTCAGCTTTAGACATAAAGATTTCGTTAAAAAGTTTGGTATTAGTTAATTATGCATTAGGATGACCCACGAAAATTTCAAATTAAAAATTTTGGTGCTCCCACCCCTTAAATTTGTTCATTGGGGTAAGAGTATCATCTTTGAATTTTTTCAGAATTTTTGAAAAAAATCTAGAGGTCGTTCACAGCCTTTTTTTAAAAAGATATGTTTCTTAAGCTTTTTTATTTTTTTTTAAGGCCGAAGGATTTTTTATTTAAATCTTTTTAACACGACACAGTATAAAGGGATAACCTCAAAATTAAAAAGTTTTCTTTCAAATTGGCGGAGCTCTGCTCTTTTAAGTTCGAAAATGCACTACATTGCTTCATTTTAGGCGTAATGACAGGCAAAATTTTTTTTTTATTATCTTTAAATATAGTGAGTGTAGCCCAATATATATATGTGTGGTGATATGAATGTCCACTACTTTCAGAAAACATTAGAAACTCAGGTATTTTTAGATTTAGTCGAAAGTTTTAACCTAAAATGTACCAATAAAGTAGATTTTACCAGAATTTACACAGACATGAATGGCAAAATTTCCAAATCCAAAATTGATTATATTCTGGCTAGCGCAGACTCTGTTTGTGATACAAAAGTGTTTCCCCCCCATTTTGGGGACCATTTAGCTCTTGAATCTACTTATAAAATAAATTGTAATAAAAAAACCCTCGATAAAAATAAACAAAAAACCAGAAATTTATCTGGTAAAAATCTTGAAAATCTCAACTTCTATCTTAAATATACTAACTTTGAAAATATTTATTCAGGGGAATGTATTGATGTTGTTTTCGAAAAATTCACAAATATGCTTTTGGGGTCCATAGATATTTTCTGTCCAAAAACCTGCAAAAATAATGCTACAAAAAATAAAAAAAGCTGGCTTACACAGGAAATTGTAACATCAAGTGTGAACTTAAAAAATCTTTTTTGGGTGGCTAAAAACTTGAACGATAGTAATATTTTTTTACAGTATAAAGAAGCTAAAAAAGTACACAGTAAGTTAATTGATAAAACAAAAAAAGTATATTATCAAACCTTGATAGAGAACTCTGATAACAAACAAAAAAGATTTGGCAGCTTGCAAATGAAAATACAGGGCGGAAAAAAATTAAGAAAAATATTATACTTGAGGAAAATAATTTGCTTATATCAGAACCCAAAGAAGTTGCCCAAGTTTTTGGAAAATATTTTTCAGAAGTCACACAAGCTACACTTGAAAACCATTTTGGTAACAACCAGTCAGATAAATGCACTGTTGCCAAATCTAATAATTCTTTATTTTATTTCAAGCCAGTCACCAGTTATGAGATTATAAATATAATCAAAAATTTAAAAAATAAAATTAGTGTAGGACCAGACAACATCTCTACTAAAATATTAAAATCAGTAGCCAGTAGTATATCAGAACCTTTAGCATATTTAGTGAATTATTCTGTGCAAACACTCTATAAAAAAAGTGACCCTAAAAACAAAGCCAACTATAGACCAGTGGCCTTACTAAATGTTACCTCAAAAGTGTTTGAGAGAATAATGTATGTACGTATGGTAGAGTATTTTGACCAAAACAATATTTTTTCAAAATTTCAGCATGGTTTCAGGAGGGGTAGGTCGACAGAGAGCGCTGCCCACTCTTTTACAGAATACATATATAAACAAATTGATGAAGGTTTATTTGTAGCAGCGCTCTTTTTCGACCTTTCCAGAGCCTTTGACTGCCTTAAAATAGCTTTTACAAAAGAAAAACTTTATAGCATTGGATTTAGAAGTAACATACTTTTATGGTTGATTGATTTTTTGACCGACAGGTAAATATATGTTAAAATAAGTGAAGCAATCTCAAAACTTTTCAATATAGATATAGGAGTACCTCAGGGGTCCGTGCTGGGTCCCCTCATCTTTTTAATATATATAAATGACATGCCTGAACCTGTTATAGCTGAAATAATTGCAATGTTTGCCGATGATTCGTCTTTTGGGGTCTCAGCACGAACCCTTGAGGACCTTAAAAATAAAATATCAATAATAATTAATTCTTTTCTAAATTGGTGTAATGCCAACGGACTTATTTTAAACTTGGAAAAAACTGTGTGCCTGTTTTTCAATAATAACATTGACCTAAAATCAATTAAAATAAATATAAATGGTCAAAGTATTCTACCAGCAGAAAATACTAAATTTTTGGGTATATATTTAGATTGTAAGTTGAGGTGGGAAGATCAAATAGATTTTACTTGCAAAAAAATAAATAAAGCATATTATGCAGTATCAAAGGTTAAATCCATATTACCTTTGGAGGGAGTTTTAAGTGTTTACTATTGCTTGGCTTTTAGTCACATGAATTATAATACTATTTTGTGGGGTAATGGAATAAATTGGGAAAGGGTATTTATTGCCCAAAAACGTATTATACGCAAAATATTCGACCTCAAATTTAGAGAAACGTGTAAAGATACTTTCACAAAAAATAAAATCCTTACATTTCCATGCATATATATCTATAGGTGCCTGGTGGTGGTAAGAGAAAACATATCTTTATATACCAAAAATTCAGATATACATAATTATTCTACAAGAGGGTGTAATAATTTATGCATTCCTCTGCACAAAAAAGCAAATTTCGAGAAATCTGTTTCCTATGTAGGTATTAAATTTTACAACAAACTACCAGACAGCTATCGATATGTATGCATTCCGAAGTTTAAACTTAAAATTAAGGAACTTTTATTAAAGAAAGCGTATTACTCAATCGAAGAGTTTTTAAATGATAATTTGTAAATGTCAATAATTTATTATAATATTTTAAATGTATTCTTTTTTGTGACTTGTATATTCGCCCTAGGGTGGCTTATGTACGACAATAAATATCTTATCTTACCTTATCTTATCCAATATATCCACACTTAAAAACCACTATATATTTTTTTAATAGGATAATAAAATTATCGTGGTTTTTATGTGGGGACCTATGGGCTATACGCACAATGTTTTAAGACAATGAAAAATATTTCTTGTGCCTGTCATTACGCTTAAAATGAAGCAATGTTGCTCATTTTTTAACTTAAAAGGGCACAGCCCCGCCGTTTTGAAAGAAAACATTCTGATTTTTTTTTGAGGTTATCCATTTACTATCCCTTTATAACGTGCCGTGTTAAAAAAATTTATATAAAAAATCCTTTGTTTTACTGAAAAAACAATTTAATTTATTTTGAGCTAATAAATAAATTACTTTAATACAACAGGATATAACATAAAAAAAATACATAGAAATTAATAATTAAATATAAAAAAATTCATCCAAACCTGACTCATCTTTTAAGGTACCTAGTACTGAGGCCGCATTCCCCCTTTGGATGGCTACGCTAATCCTCTGAGTGATAAAGCTATTAGCATTTTTGCATTGTATGCTTTTACTAATTTTAGTAATACGCTCTTTAGCTTCATCACCCCAAGGACCAAACGTTACCACCGCAAATGATACAAAGACAAAGCGATCCTTTAGCTCTTCGTATTTTTTATGCTTATTATTTTCCGCTATTTGTGCAGCTGCACCCGCTTTTCCCGACGTTTTGTTGACGTAGGAATCCGCTAAGGTGTTTTTAATTTTAATTTTAATTTTTTATTTTTATTTATCGATAACTTTTTTTCCCAGCTTACTCGTTTAAATGGAAACATTAAAAAAATCAAGATAAAAATAAATAAAAATGTAAATATTTAAAACCTCGCGTCAACGCTAGAGTTGACGCGGCGCCTATGCGAGTACTGTACATAATATACTTATAGCTTTTATTTATTACCTATAAAAGTCCTTCCATGTAGTAAAAAATCTTGAAAAAACATAAAAAGAACGCGACACGCAGGAAATAATGTTAAGGACAGAACGAAGAGACGTCGCAAGATATTATCTGTTGTCGTTAATCTCTCACGCAATGAAGCCATTTTGTTCCTCTGGCCGTAATTTAAAAGGTACTTTTTCTCCCATGCATTACACACAGGAATATTTTCTCAAAAAAATGGCAAAAATCTAAATATTTATTTATTTATTTATTTTTATTTATTTATTTATTAACGGGAAAACCCCACTACAAAAATTAAATGTACATGAGATAACATGATAATAGAAACCTAATATAATGTAAAAAAAAATAATTGTAGCAAAAAAAAAAAAAAATAGAACAAATAACCTTGCAAATAACAAAAAACTATACAATACTAAAATTAAAAAATTTAAACAAAAATAAGAAATTTAAACATTAATGAGGTTAATGCTTTTTAAAGAGGTTTTAAACGATCTCAAAGTGGAAAAAGTAAAGTCACAATTATCCAAACTATTGGCTAAAGTCATGACTATCCATGGGAGAATTACAACCGTAATTTGTACGGTGATATCGGATTTTAAAAATCGGAGAAAAGTTGCGCATGACCCTAGCCGGAACATTTAAATGTATTTGACTTAGTAAGTCTGGGCAATCAATAAACCCATTAAGTATTTTAAAAAGGTAACATAAATCTGACTTTTTTCTCCTACTTTCCAATAAATCTACATCTAAAAATGAATAAATGTGGGAGTAGTTATCATCAGGAATAGGAGTGTGTAATTTAAAAGCACAAAACCTAAGCATTTTTCTTTGGTTACTTTCCAACCCATCAATATGATTATTATATTGAAAAGACCAAATAATTGAGGCATATTCTAGATTGGATCTAACTAAAGAATTGAAAACTTTAACTGAAGATCTAACAAAAAAAGTTACCACAGTTTCTTAAAACAAAACCCAACATCTTAGATGCTTTAGATGTTATATTATTAATGTGCATTATCAAGTTAAGCTCACGATCAAAAGTAACACCAAGATCTTTAATAGAATTAACAGACTCTAAGATAGAATCATAAATATTGAGTATTGAGTACGAAAAAGTTTGCAAAGTCGCATTTAATACACATAATACCATGAACGCAGGTCAAATGCCCATTGTGCATACTAACTGATGTGGACCACCGGCTTATAGTGACTTCTGAACCACTGTTTGTAAGGAACAGATACAGATTTTGTCCAACAATTCTTAGAGTGGCCCCTCAACTAATAGGTTTCTTTCTTTTAAAGACATTGAACAAACTATTATTATTTTTTTTTTTTTTTTTTTTTTTTTTTTTTTTTTTTTTTTTTTTCACAGGTTTCCCCGGTGGTTACTTCCAACGTTTAACGGGGCATTACATGCCAACGTTATCGTCGGTGGCTAAAACGCGCCGTATTGTCCTACACGTTGCTAATATTACCGCCCTCTGCGCAACAGCTATTATTTTTCTAGGGACTTCGATCCTATCTAAGATATCAGTTAGGTTTGGACTTTTTACCATTACTATTACTATTACTATTACTATTACTATTACTATTATTATTATTATTATTATTTGTGCTACCTAGCTCTATTTAAGGAAACTAAAATTAAATTTAACAATTCATGATAATACCGCAAAAAGAGCAGCCTTACTAGATAGTCGGCTATATAATTCTCCATGTCACAAGGAGAGCAGCTATACTGTATAATCGGCCAGAATTCTCCATGTCACAAAGGGAGCAGCCACAAGTCTCACATCGCGCGCCTCGGGAATCGAACCCATGCGTTTGGCATGTCGAATTACGTACCGAATGTTTTAACCGCCACGACCACTGCCTCCCCTGTAATGTGGAAGTATGTATTGTAAAGTATTTTTAGAAAAAATATATAGATTTAACTCTCTCGATCGAGTTAACCTTGTTTTTACTATAAAAGTTTACCTAATATAAGTAACATACAACAACAAAATACTTTTAATTCTAGCTGGCACCTAGGGTCACTTAATCTGTTTTTTTCTTTGGTTATTAGTGGCCTATTTTTACTCTATCACGAAGAAAAAAAAAACAAAATAGACGTTTGAGGAATTTTGATAAGGAGGCCGTCATCTACAATATTAAAAAGTCAGCCCATTTGGACAAAATATATTTTATCCAATACATACAGATAATAAGACAATTACCAGCTTTATTTTAAATAGATAAACTCAATAATAACCCCCGCGTGGCTTTTACTTTATTGAGTGGATAATTATTTATTTTACCCACTTAACTTTTACTTGGCAAATTATTTTCTTGTAAATGTCATTAAAATTTTTAATAAAAATATGAATTTCTAAGCTATTTATTGGATAAAACCTTGTATGGCACTCATGGGTAAACCGATATTGCCCTCTCGAAAATTAACCTGCTTGGTTGACGCCTAGTCAAGTTAATTTTCTCATGGGCAATATCTTACTTTACCCACTAGTACCATAAATAACTATTGTTATACTCTGAAATATCTGGAATTATTATTGATATCCAGAAAGATCCGGATTCTAAAATAGGACAATTTCTGAAACGTCTTTTACAAAATGGTTTTTGATTCATTGATTATAAATCAATTTCGAGCAAAAAAAAAATTGTCGCTCGGTCGGTCGATCGGTCTGTCCGGGCAATCTTGTAGGCACGATAACTTAAGAACGCTTTAAGCTAGAGACTTGAAATTTGGCATACAGGTATGTTACCAAAAGTTCTCGCTCGGGATTGTTTTTGGTAAACATTGGGATTCGGCAAAGGGGGCAATTGGAGAAAAATACATTTTTTTTAGAAAAATTTAAAAATTGCTATAATATAGCAATTTTTTTATATTATATGGGTTTTCAAGGTTGCTGAAATTGAATCCAAACTTTTCTAATTCCACCCCCGAGGGGGTGAGAGAGTAAATATTTTTCAATATTATTAATATTTTCTTCAAAATTGGTATAAAGGGGTTTTTGGGGTCGACGAATATGAATCTGATAATACTTTTTTTCTAATTTCATCCCCTGAGGAGTGGGGGTAGTTTTCGTGAAAATTGTTATATCAGGGTTTTTGAGGTTGTCGAAAGTGAATCTGATTATAAAAAAATTCTAACTTTACCCCTAAAGGGGCAGAGGGTAGTTTTCGTGAAAATTGGTATATTAAGGTTTTTATGGTTGCTGAAAGTGAATCTGATAATAAAAAATCCATTTTACGGGCGGAGGTGAAAAATGGGAAAGCTCTTTTGCTGGGCAGTGTATTTTGCTATATATTCACAATTTATTTGTGTATCTTAGATTCTGCGACCGGATTCAGATTTAGTGATCACGTGACACAAAATCTAAAAGTAACTCATAAACCTGTAAAGTTAGCTTATTTTAAAGTTAACGTTTTCAGGAAATTTTACCCATGTGCGTTGCATTAAATCTGCTTTATGGGTGTCTAATGTTGGAATAATTGCAGACGATAGTCGATAAGTTTTTAGATTATTATCGGCGCACGTTTTTCTTGTAACAGTCACGATATGTTAGAAGGGAATATGTTCGTTATGGACTTGAATATATTTGCGGATATGTTTTTAAGTTTTTTTTTATATATGAATACATGTATTGCAATTTACTATAATATCGTCAATTAAGGGCCCCGTATGGAAAATCTAGAGAACCTTTATATTCTGACATTTTTGATTGGTTCATTTGGTTTTATATTGGCAACAACTGTTGCTAGAATAGTATATTCTATAACTAGTATGGAATAGACAATATTCCGCGCGAGCGGAAAGTTTGTCATACGAGCCGGTAGGCGAGTATGACGGTCCCGCGAGCGTGGAATTCCATACTATTCCATACGTGTTGTAGACCATACTTTTTCTTCGACTGCAAATAGGAAACACTGTATGGCTTTAAACTGCGGACAAGATTAAAAACAATTTTTTTTGTGACTCGACATTGTAAATGCAACAAAAGACATATTTTTAAATAAAGCAATTAATGTTATTTAATAATTTTATCAAATCGGTAGGTACTTCAAAAAGAGTTTTATTTAATTTACACATATTTACAAATTATAATGCAAAAATTGAAGGTTATGTCAGATTGTTGTGACAGATATCGGGTTTAAATATTTAACAATAGATGCAGCAGTTTTAATTTTTTTAAACTAAATTGATAAAAAACTGGTCAAATATTAAGAAAAACTAATAACCTTTATGTAATTTTAACGCAAAACTTTAAATTGCATTAAATTATTCAATATTTTATGGTAAAATATACATATTTTTGCTAATTTTGCTACAGTTTTCTTTACTTTTATAAACAAGAGATGACACTACATGTGCTCATTCTAACACTTGATACGGAATATTTATACCGTATCTAGAGCTGGAATAGATTCATTCTGTGTTTGAAAAGTGTGTGTATTTGCTTACATTCTAAAGCAGTCGTAGAAAAATGCATTTCTTTTTATCTTGATTTCATTTGAACGAGTAAGGTGGGAAAAAAGTTATTGACAAATAAAAATCAAAAACTTTCGTATTCTTAAAAGATAAAAATCGAATGTCGTTTTTTCTTTGAAAAACGCCTATATATATACTCATGTATAGTTAATATGTATAATTATTATTGTTGTGGGTAACAAATTAGTCGTCAAATGTTTCGATTTATAAAAATTTCCCTCATAATTCGGCAAAATTATTCCGTAAGCCTATGTTTCTGTGTTTATTTTCAACGTTGATGAGTCATAACTGAGTTTACGCCGAATACTGTTGATCTTCCAACCAAAGGAAAGCATTTTAAAGTAGTCATTGAGCGTCCAATGACTTAAGTACATCTGAGCAACTTAAGTACAAAGAGCAACTTAAGTACAAAGAGCAACTTAAGTACAAAGAGCAACTGATTGCTCTTGCTGGTACTCTTTATTAACAAGTATTCATTCACTGCAGGATGCAGCTCTTTCAAATCTCTCTATGTTTGTCTATTTTGCGCGTTTAAAAGCCGGTGTTTTCCGGCCACTTGCTTTATATCATCAAGCCATCTCTCTTCAGGCTAACCGACGCTTCTTTAGAAGACGTTCTTTTAAAGACCAGGCGGTATCTGTTTTTGGTTGGGTGAACCGGAGAGTATGCTATACTTTTGGATCAATGGGTCCAGAATATGACTATAAATGATAATTTCACTATGCGCATAAAATAAACCCTGGGCTTTTATTTAAAAAAATGTTGCAAAATCGCGAAGAAATTCATTTTTTTCTCTTTTTCCTTCATATATCTCTGGAACTATTAATTTCAGACAAATATTGAAAAGAAAAAAAAGTTTTGTAATTGAATTTTATACATTATAAAATTGGTTGCAAATCGAAAAAATTATTATTATTTCATCATTTTTTCGTCCTCAAATAATTTTTTTTTAATACAATTGGGGTTTGTAGGTTATAGGACTCAACGCAAAAAAAAGAGATATTTTGTGTAATTTTCGCCGACGTTTCGAGGGCATATGCTGCCGCTCTTCCTCAGGGCTGTAATTTAATAAAGAAAAACTGAATTAACAATTTGCTTACTCATTATCAAAAAAGGGGGGGTCACAATTTGAGGTTAGGTTACTTACCAAATTTACAAAATTTAAGTGTGCATTACACGTGTCAGAAAAAACTTGTTGCCTTGCAACTTATCATAACATAACATAATTAACATTAAAAACAATTACTACAATAATTTAATAGAGACATTTGACATTTCTTACAATAAATAAATTTTGGTTATATTTGAACTACTATGTACTAATACGATACTGTGTGTGGGGGGGGGTTTGGGCCTGTGTGAAGGTGCGACGTGAGAGCGTTGCGGTTTGCGGTGTATGTGTAGATAGGCCTTTAACTATATAAGATCACAGGAACTATTTCTCACTACATAGTAGTTCAAATATAACCAAAATTTATTTATTGTAAGAAATGTCAAATGTCTCTATTTAATTATTGTAGTAATTGTTTTTAATGTTAATTATGTTATGTTATGATAAGTTGCAAGGCAACAAGTTTTTTTTTTTCTGACACGTGTAATGCACACTTAAATTTTGTAAATTTGGTAAGTAACCTAACCTCAAATTGTGACCCCCCCTTTTTTGATAATGAGTAAGCAAATTGTTAATTCAGTTTTTCTTTATTAAATTACAGCCCTGAGGAAGAGCGGCAGCATATGCCCTCGAAACGTCGGCGAAAATTACACAAAATATCTCTTTTTTTTTGCGTTGAGTCCTATAACCTACAAACCCCAATTGTATTAAAAAAAAAAAATTATTATTATTATTGCAAAAATAGTAAAAATAAGAAAAAAGCGGTAAAAAATCGAGTTTTTTGGGATTGTTTTTCGGGCCAACAAGGCCCCGAAATTGACCCTAAATTCCGAAAAAGTGCTTTAAATATTAATTTGTGCTTCTGACGAACTTTAAATACTAAATAAAAAAGTTTATATGTCACATTTTTTTTTCTATATAAACCAATTTTAGTTATTTTAAAATATTACGATAAAAATAAATGGGAGGCATAGCGTAGTGGCTAGCGCGTATGCATAGCAAGTCTACTACCGTGAGTTCGATTCTCACTGGCGCCGATTTGCCTTTTTCAGTTAATTAATAATTGAAATTTGGCGAAGGCGATAAGTGAAGCGGACACTCCCTATAAATAGGTTCGAAAGTCATTTAAAGCCGGTGGTTCCCTCTACTACTACCCCACACAAGTCCTGGACTTAGGGGATGCTTAACTAAGTAGTAGTAAAATAGGTTTATACAGAAAAAAAAAGTGAAATTAAACTTTTTTATTTAATATTTAGTATTCGTCAGAAGCACAAGTTAATAGAAAATGCACTTTTTCGGAACTTTTCGGGGCCTTGTTGGCACGGGTTAGAAACTTTTGATCCAGCTAAGGGGTTGCAGGCTTATTTTGATATTTAAAAAGAAAAAAATACAGATATCAAGGTTTTTAAATTTATAAAATTACGTACAAACACTAGGGCTGGTTTTATACGAATTTAATCGATATTTGCATGATTTTAGGGCTTTTAGGGCTCTAAAAGTACCCCTTAGTGTTGTTTCTATAAATGTTTACTCTAACCACGACACATAGAAAAGATTAGGTAAATAATTTTAATTTTGAACCACCCTAATGTTACATACAAGGGCGCCAAATCAGGTTTTGCCATGGAAAAAAAGTCCAAACCAAAAATAGAAAAATTTTCACTATTTTAAATTGATTGATTCCTTTTAAACAAAAAGTTCATGAAAAAAGTCAGAGTTGGCAAGGTGTTGAGCTAAAAGTTTGTTCCAGCGCACCGTGTTAAAAAAATGTAAGTAGGCATTTAAAAATACTCACTTAAATAATGGAGTAGATAATATATTAAATCTATAAATCTATACAGAAAAAACGAAAATCTTGAATCAAAGCAAAACGATCTTGAACCAAGGCCGCCATGGCTCTCGATATGTTCAACGCCATGACTGTCTTGGATCAAGTCCGCCGTGATCTTGGCATTTGAGGTCCTAGATTCAAGGACATTTCCTTAAATCAAAGCCACTTAAACCATTTATTTAAGATCATATTATCTTAAACCAAGTATGTAATATCTTGATTCAAGATCATATTATCTTTATCCAAGATAATATTAACTTAATCCAAGTCTTGGTTTAAGATAATATAATCTTGAATGAAGAGAATTATAATCTTGATTTAAGATTATGATTCTCTTGATTCAAGATCATATTGACCCCACAGTCAGGTTAATAGAATGGTAAATATTTTGAAAAAATATCCCATACATGTATCATATTATTTCGCACGCCTATGAAATATGATACTTTCTTACTCTGTTAATCGTGTGAAATTTGGTTTCATAGGTGGCGCTTATAGGTATAAATTATTTATAGCTACTTACCCGTGAATTTTTTAAGTAAATTTAAAAATCCCCATCGTTTGAGGGTAAAATTCGTCCATTTTAAAGCAGATAAAAACAATGATACACCTTTAAAGACAACTGACGGCAAAAAAAAAAACAAACCTAACTTCTCTCCCGCCCATATCTTGAACTACTGCGCAAATTGTCTGCCAGCCAATAATAACAACGGGCGAGTCTACTGTATATATACGTGGGATGAGGCCGGCAGACTCTTTACCGTAAGACAACAGGGGCTTTGAGTCAAGATAATAACTCTTGATTCTCTGTTACTATTTTAAATGTCATGCATTTAAGGAAAAAATCCTTGACAAAAGGATTTTTCTACCAAGAGAATAAAAAGTCCAAACCAAAGTCATAGATAATTTTAAACCGAGGGTACATGATCTTAAAAGAAGATTATTACCTCGATTTAAGATAATATAAATCCAAGATAATTTATTATCTTCTGCCAAGATAACCTTTTTTTCTGTGTATAGATTTAAATAATATTTTTGGATCGATAGGCTTTTCCATAGAAATATGTTAAATAGCTCAAATTGGCAAAGACAACATCATTAATATCGAATAGGTAAAGATATTTGTATTATTAACATGCCATGGTACTTAATAATATCCATGAGCTAATATATTCGGGGGCGTCGTTTTTTTATACGCTACCTGCTGGGGTTAGTTGTCCGTAAATCGACGGGTTGCCGCATAATTTTTCGTCGACGGCAATATTTTTTGCCGGTCTTCATCGAATACCTTTTTTTATGTATTGAATTATGACCGTCTCAAATTATATTTAAATTTTTATTATGGTTATTTATAATGACGGAAAATTAACTATAACATAGGTAGGGGAGAGCGGGGCTAGTTGTCTTTTTTTCTTTTAAATCGCGGACCGTTCTAGTAAGTTTCTTGAAAAACGAAAAAAAAAAATTATACACAGTTAAAATTATTTTTGATTGAAATTAAAATTAAGTTTCAAATTAAGTTTTTTTAACAATTATTATTATTATTTAAATAATATTAGTATAGGCGGATGAAGGCGAATACCAAAAGCGGATAAGATGACGATACCCTACCTACCTAATTTTAATTAGGATGTAGAGTCTACATTGTAGAGTCTACATTGTACAGTTTCGAACGAAAAGGACTGTCTAATATGCGGAGATATTGGTAAAGATAATAAAATATGGTTTTAATGCTTTAGCTGCAAATTATTGGCACATGCTGACCGCAATGAAATGAGTTTAAAAGAAGCCAAAATAAAAATTTGAATCAGTGATATTTGTGAAAATTAAAATGCCCTTTATATCCAATCAGTTTTAAGCTATTTTCCTATGAATTTTTTTGTTTTAATAAAGCATTCTTTTTAGATTTTTTATTCTTCGTCAACTTAGCTTTTACTGATGACTAATTTTTATTTATTTTTAATACAATAAATAATTAAAACAAAACAAAATTACATCGGCACTTAGTGCTACTAAGAGTGCCGATGTATTGAAATCTTCGCCGAAAAGTCAAAATCTTTACCACATTTTTTTCACATTTCTCGACGTTTTATACCATTCGAGTCGAAATTAGTAAAAACAATTTTTGCGTCCGACTGTCTGTCTGTCTGTCTGTCCGTCCGTCCGTCTGTCCGTCCGTCCTACATGAGATATAGACTTGCGGTTTTTTGCATATTGTTTCTTATCGTATTCCGAAGATCTGATTAGATTTTGGGGGTAAACTATTTTTAGCGTTTTTTGTTTATAATTAAGGCAATTATTATTGTATTTGGTTAATTTAGCACTTATATAAAAGACAATTTTAAATTGGTCAAAAAATGTTATAAACAACGTTTTCCTAAAACGCATTGTTTTCGAGATATTGGCGTTTAAAGCAGTAAAAGGTTTTTTTAGCATATTTATAACCCGATTTCAAAAAATTATATTTTAAATAAAAGCTCCTTTTAAGCTCTATAAAAAATGTTACATACAGTTTTTTGCTAGAATATAATGTGTTAAAGATACAGAATTTAAAATCAAACAAAACACCTAGTTTGAAATTTGCAAAGTAGATGGCTCTAGTGTACAATAGTGCCGATGTTTTGACAGGGTGCTTGCAACGTTTCATCTAGTTTATAAATTAGATAAACCATTAATTAAGTTACCACCTTGTGATGATGATTTAAATAAAAACCCTATTTTATACAAAGCATCAAAGGTTAAGTTCACCAACTTAGGGCCCCTTCCCCTACTCTCGAGGTATATGTAAATTGGATTTAGATCCGTCAATTAATGCTAAAAAATACAAAAAGTACATCGTCTCGATTCGTGCGTGTTTAGATAGTTAAAAGTCTTACCTGTCTGTCTAACAATATGTTAATTTGTGGGTCTTCCTTTCATTTCAGCCTAAACACAAACATCAATCATTTTTTAAACATGATTATAATTAAGTGCTGAACATCGTTTAGATTTCTTTTGATAAGACAGTTTTTGTATGTTTAAAAGTTAATCCATCTATTTTCTTTATACAATTTATTTATCAAAATAAACAATGATTGTGTTGATAATATGTATAATACAATTATGTAGAGAAAAATAAGTAAAAATATCAAAAACAACTGAAATGATTGTGTTGATAATATGTATAATACAATTATGTAGAGAAAAATAAGTAAAAATATCAAAAACAACTGAAATGATTGTGTTGATAATATGTATAATACAATTATGTAGAGAAAAATAAGTAAAAATATCAAAAACAACTGAAATGATTGTGTTGATAATATGTATAATACAATTATGTAGAGAAAAATAAGTAAAAATATCAAAAACAACTGAAATGATTGTGTTGATAAAATGTATAATACAATTATGTAGAGAAAAATAAGTAAAAATATCAAAAACAACTGAAATGATTGTGTTGATAATATGTATAATACAATTATGTAGAGAAAAATAAGTAAAAATATCAAAAACAACTGAAATGATTGTGTTGATAAAATGTATAATACAATTATGTAGAGAAAAATAAGTAAAAATATCAAAAACAACTGAAATGATTGTGTTGATAATATGTATAATACAATTATGTAGAGAAAAATAAGTAAAAATATCAAAAACAACTGAAATGATTGTGTTGATAATATGTATAATACAATTATGTAGAGAAAAATAAGTAAAAATATCAAAAACAACTGAAATGATTGTGTTGATAAAATGTATAATACAATTATGTAGAGAAAAATAAGTAAAAATATCAAAAACAACTGAAATGATTGTGTTGATAATATGTATAATACAATTATGTAGAGAAAAATAAGTAAAAATATCAAAAACAACTGAAATGATTGTGTTGATAATATGTATAACACAATTATGTAGAGAAAAATAAGTAAAAATATCAAAAACAACTGAAATGATTGTGTTGATAATATGTATAATACAATTATGTAGAGAAAAATAAGTAAAAATATCAAAAACAACTGAAATGATTGTGTTGATAATATGTATAATACAATTATGTAGAGAAAAATAAGTAAAAATATCAAAAACAACTGAAATGATTGTGTTGATAATATTTATAATACAATTATGTAGAGAAAAATAAGTAAAAATATCAAAAACAACTGAAATGATTGTGTTGATAATATGTATAATACAATTATGTAGAGAAAAATAAGTAAAAATATCAAAAACAACTGAAATGATTGTGTTGATAATATGTATAATACAATTATGTAGAGAAAAATAAGTAAAAATATCAAAAACAACTGAAATGATTGTGTTGATAATATGTATAATACAATTATGTAGAGAAAAATAAGTAAAAATATCAAAAACAACTGAAATGATTGTGTTGATAAAATGTATAATACAATTATGTAGAGAAAAATAAGTAAAAATATCAAAAACAACTGAAATGATTGTGTTGATAATATGTATAATACAATTATGTAGAGAAAAATAAGTAAAAATATCAAAAACAACTGAAATGATTGTGTTGATAAAATGTATAATACAATTATGTAGAGAAAAATAAGTAAAAATATCAAAAACAACTGAAATGATTGTGTTGATAATATGTATAATACAATTATGTAGAGAAAAATAAGTAAAAATATCAAAAACAACTGAAATGATTGTGTTGATAATATGTATAATACAATTATGTAGAGAAAAATAAGTAAAAATATCAAAAACAACTGAAATGATTGTGTTGATAAAATGTATAATACAATTATGTAGAGAAAAATAAGTAAAAATATCAAAAACAACTGAAATGATTGTGTTGATAATATGTATAATACAATTATGTAGAGAAAAATAAGTAAAAATATCAAAAACAACTGAAATGATTGTGTTGATAATATGTATAATACAATTATGTAGAGAAAAATAAGTAAAAATATCAAAAACAACTGAAATGATTGTGTTGATAAAATGTATAATACAATTATGTAGAGAAAAATAAGTAAAAATATCAAAAACAACTGAAATGATTGTGTTGATAAAATGTATAATACAATTATGTAGAGAAAAATAAGTAAAAATATCAAAAACAACTGAAATGATTGTGTTGATAATATGTATAATACAATTATGTAGAGAAAAATAAGTAAAAATATCAAAAACAACTGAAATGATTGTGTTGATAATATGTATAATACAATTATGTAGAGAAAAATAAGTAAAAATATCAAAAACAACTGAAATGATTGTGTTGATAATATTTATAATACAATTATGTAGAGAAAAATAAGTAAAAATATCAAAAACAACTGAAATGATTGTGTTGATAATATGTATAATACAATTATGTAGAGAAAAATAAGTAAAAATATCAAAAACAACTGAAATGATTGTGTTGATAATATGTATAATACAATTATGTAGAGAAAAATAAGTAAAAATATCAAAAACAACTGAAATGATTGTGTTGATAATATGTATAATACAATTATGTAGAGAAAAATAAGTAAAAATATCAAAAACAACTGAAATGATTGTGTTGATAAAATGTATAATACAATTATGTAGAGAAAAATAAGTAAAAATATCAAAAACAACTGAAATGATTGTGTTGATAATATGTATAATACAATTATGTAGAGAAAAATAAGTAAAAATATCAAAAACAACTGAAATGATTGTGTTGATAAAATGTATAATACAATTATGTAGAGAAAAATAAGTAAAAATATCAAAAACAACTGAAATGATTGTGTTGATAATATGTATAATACAATTATGTAGAGAAAAATAAGTAAAAATATCAAAAACAACTGAAATGATTGTGTTGATAATATGTATAATACAATTATGTAGAGAAAAATAAGTAAAAATATCAAAAACAACTGAAATGATTGTGTTGATAAAATGTATAATACAATTATGTAGAGAAAAATAAGTAAAAATATCAAAAACAACTGAAATGATTGTGTTGATAATATGTATAATACAATTATGTAGAGAAAAATAAGTAAAAATATCAAAAACAACTGAAATGATTGTGTTGATAATATGTATAATACAATTATGTAGAGAAAAATAAGTAAAAATATCAAAAACAACTGAAATGATTGTGTTGATAAAATGTATAATACAATTATGTAGAGAAAAATAAGTAAAAATATCAAAAACAACTGAAATGATTGTGTTGATAAAATGTATAATACAATTATGTAGAGAAAAATAAGTAAAAATATCAAAAACAACTGAAATGATTGTGTTGATAATATGTATAATACAATTATGTAGAGAAAAATAAGTAAAAATATCAAAAACAACTAATAAATCTAGTAGATATTAAATAGTACAGTTATAACCTATCTTGTTTACATGAAAAAATCATATCCAATCAAATCGCTAAAAAAAATTATTGAATTTTTTCTTTCATTTTCAAATCAGCTTAGTGTTTTGATTAATTTTTGTTAAAATGTGTTTGTTAAAAAATATTAATACTTCTGAAACCGTTCTATAAATATTATTTATATTATTAATTAAAATGTTGTGTATAAAAATATCAAACTAGTGTGATATAAGGCGTTTTCTAATGAACAAAAGAGTGTGCTAAATGTCATTTTCATAGAGGATCGTTGGAAAAAAATATCCATTTTGTAGCCCGCGGGGCCCCGTGCATTTTATACTCAAGTATTACATTGTTCTCAAAAAAGAAACAACACACATTAACAGTAATGTACAGAGGTTAGATATTATCGCATTATAGATGTTACTAATTTTGTCTCATAAAATTACTGATGAGGGAAATTATCTTTGAGAGTTTGCTAGATAATTTTTATAAATATCTTTACGGTCTGCAATAATATGCGCTCACGCTATGTATGTTCTAATGACTGGTTAGTAAGAATTTGTAAACTAAGTATTTTTGAAGTGCACGTGATTTATGACTAAAGCATTAAGGTTAAGAACTGATGAGAATTTTTGCTACTTCTAGGTATTAAGGGAGGTTATTGCATTTTGGGCTAAATCGCCTGCAACGATAAGACTTTACATGCTTATAGATACATAAAAAATAAATACTTTCAGTTCTTCTTATGTCCCGGAACATACTTTAATTAATTATTTTAATCACGAATTTTGACATATGTCAATGCACGATTTAGCAACATTGCACGTTATTACGAAGTTTATGTGTCAAGTAACTTGACTCAAGTGTCTTGAAAGTAAATACAGGTTTTGTTAACAGACTACTAAAAATTGTTTTTCTATTTTGCGACTCTTATAAGCTCATAATCACACGCATTTTGCGTGTTCTTATAGGCCCATAAGAGGTCTCTACTTTTTTTTCTGTTGGGTTGTCAACATACAAAAGCCTATCTCTTGACGTTTTGCGTGCAAATGTCAAAAGTTCAATTTTTTACAAAATTTTGTGTTTGGGTTAATTTTTACCGTGTTAAAATTGTGGACTGGTTAATTGCAGTGAAAAAAGAAGAGATGACTGTAAAATATATCAAAATATCATTTGTTCTTAGAATTTTAAACATAGTATAAACTGTAATGCCAACCCAAAACAAATATCCCTAAATCAATCATCAATTTAAATGTAAGTTTTTTTAAATTTTAGAGCAAAATAGAAAAAATTGTATAAAGCACTCGTTTTTAGAGCACTAGTAAACTCGCCGCAAGCGGGTCGTTTTCTAAACTTGTACTCGTGCGCTAAAAACGTATATTATGAAACTAGTACTTTAATATACTATTTTCTGTGTTCTGTGTTAAAAATAATGCTCTTAATGGATATTCTTTTAACCTTTGGTCGATAAATAAAATTAGAGAAGATATTTCAAATACGTAAGTAGGTAGGTAGTAGTATATTTTTTCTTAAAAAGAAGTGCCTATGTAATAACTTTGTCATATTTAGTTTTTAAACAATAAATAAATAAAAATAACTTTGCACATTAATGTGTCCATTGAATACCAAGCAAAAATATTTTTCCTGTGGGCCAAGGGCAAAGTTTCAATCCATTCCTCTTCTCTTAATTCACGAATAATATATATCGAGGTTATAATCAAAAGCACAAAATAATTGAAGGTGGATTTATTACAAAAAACACAAAAATATACAAAAAACTGAAAGAATTTAAATTGTCAACATTAGACATGACGAATTTTAAATTATGCATTGTTGTCCGGTTTACGATAACACAAAAATGTAAAATATTTTTTTATGTAATATTTTTTTCTTGAAATAAGCTTTTTTTAGTTGGATCAACTGTTCTAGAGAGTTCTGCTAGTAACTGAAAAAAGAGTCGGAAAACACGTTTTCTGCGTGTGTCTAGATAATGCTTCTTTGAAAAAATAAATAAATGTCTTTTTCGTTTTCAGCGACCCAAGCTTAGTATAGAATATACTTTTTCTTTTTAGATAGTAGATGGCTGGATTAGGGTTATTTATATTAAAAAACATTTTTTTACTAAAACTGCCGATGTTTCGTTGGCTTTATCCCAACTTCAAGAAATGTAACAATTATGTTTTAACTTTTTAACAATTTAAAGAGCCAGAAAGAAAACAATATACGTTTAAAAATTCGTTAATAAAATAATAAAATATGACAAAAAAGGCGTTGATTAATTATATTAAACTATGCATTATAATCTAAACATAGAATTAGGAAATTTAAAATACGGTTTCATTTAAAAACACCTCGTATAAGAACAAAGATTTATCTTAATGTGGAAATATCAAAAGAATAAGCAATAAAAAGGTAAAAAATATGGTATTTACAGTAAGTTACGTTTCCTTCGTGAAAATATAACAATTAAGGATTGAAATAATAAATATACATAATGGGTATTCGAAATACAAGAAAATAAACAAACATATGCAGATAAGAAATTTAAAGTCGTATACCAGTGCTATACAAACGTATACTGGAAATTTCGGATTGTTGACAGATACAGGTACGGGGGAGATTTTTTTTTTGGTTTAAACTAAAAAAATTCGACTTTTAAACAAACCAAAGCTAAATTAAATATCCTATTATTATTTTTTTTAATGAAAACTAGACACGGTGCACTTCTGAGGGGTGTTTTCCGAACTTGCGGCGAACTTTAGTATTTCTTTATATTCTAGTTATTTATGTAGTAACCAACGATTTAGGACCAAAATTAAAAAAATCTATCGGTTAGTTTTTTTTTATTTAGATTTTTTTATAAAAATCTGCACCTATTTAATTATTTGTCTATATCTCAGCCATTTCTAATTATAACAAAAATATGATTGAAAATAGAATAAAGACTGCTTAATTTTCTACAAAAAAGTAAATGCCATTTTTTTATATATTTTGCCGTTTTGTCACAATACGTGATTATAGTCTGAAGTAAAACAAAACAGTATAAATTCATCTTTCTATTTATTTAAATTATCTAGGGAGGCTTATTTTACTGTGAAACGTCAAATTACCTTAAAACACATTATTTCTTTTAATGGAGCTCTCTACAACTAGAATTATGAAACAAAAGACGTCTACCCTATCTCTATCTCATTTGTGCTACACTTTCCAGCCAACCAAATAAATACTGTATTTGTTTTTCATACAACAAATACAGTATTTATTTGATTGGCCGGAAAGTGTAGCACTGAGCGGCACGAACGAACATACCTAATGTGAATCTGTAGAATAAGATAATTCTACTAAAATTTAGATGGCGCCAGTAATTTCTTTAATAAAAATAATATAGTTACACTTTTCGTCCAGCCAAGTAAATATTGTATTTGTTCAACAAAGAACAAATACAGAATTTGTTTTGTTGGGTGGAAGTGGGAGTGTATGTATGTCTTCTATCCTTTTTGGGTAGAACTTTTGTCCCTGTCTAATCTAACGGGAGAAATCGCCATTAAGGTAGCTTCTAGCAAAATTTGAAAACTGACATAAAGTTGTTTATTTTTTTATGATTGTTTTCAATGTTAAGATTTAATGTATTTTTGTAAGAAAGAAGTTTTTTAAATAAAAATTAATTTAGATAATCATGAAACTAATCGAAAATTATTGTGCGTTGTTTGCTTTCAAAACCATTAAGCCAATTCGAAGTACATTATTTTGTAAAAAGTAATTTTGATGTCCGTAAATAATTATTATATTTTAGTTTTCAAAGTAAAAAAATCAAAAATTTACTTAATTACTTTTTTTATGCATAGGTGAATAATTTTTATTTATTTATTAATAAATTTATTTATTTAGTGGCAGGTTTTTATGCAACAGTGTCATGGAGAGCCCCAACAAACATGCTTTTGGACATTTGGACATCATCATAACCTATTTTTTTTATTAGTAACCAAAATAATGTACTTTAATGGTTTAATGTTTTTGATTATTGTAAAACAAACAGTGTACAATATTTTTTTATTTTTTTCATGATTATCTAAATTCATTTTTATAAAAAAATACTTTCTTACAAAAATACATTAAATCTTAACATTGAAAATATCTATCATAAAAAATAATAAACGTCAGTTTTAAAATTTTTCCACAAGCCACTTTGATTAAAAGAAATAATGTGTTTAAATACAATTTGACATTTTACAGTAAAATAAGCCTTCCTAGATAATATTTAATAAATATAAAGATGAATTTATACTTTTTTGTTTTACTTCAAACTTTAATCACGTATTGTGACAAAACGGCAAAAGATATAAAAAAAATATATTACTTTTTTTGTAGATTATTAAGCAGTCATTATTTTATTTTTAATAATATTTTTATTATAATTAGAAATAGCTCAGATATAGCCAAATAATTAAATAGGTGCAGATTTTTATAAAAAAAATCTAAATTAAAAAAAAAACTAACAGATAGATTTTTTTAATTTTGCTCTTGATTCGTTAGTTACTACATAAATAACAAGAATATAAAGAAAAACTAAAGTTCGCCGCAAGTTCGGAAAACACCTCTCAGAAGTGCACCGTGTAGAGTTTATTTTTTATTTTTGAAATAAGCGGAAAATATGCTATATACACGGAAAGAAATTAGTGGGCTCTGCGCTATACATTATAAGATATTTGGTAACAGTGGCAAATTATAGTGATTTAAGCTATAGATTATAAGGGACACAATAACTAATAATGTTAAAAATAAATTGGAAACGATTATATATATTACAGACACGATTATATTTATTACAGGCACTATTATAAATTTACAGAAATTTTATTATATTATAAAAATTATTAGCACGGACAATAATTAAATCTATTTAAGCTATAAATGCCATACTATTTGTTATATTTTATTATTTACTAAACAATTAAAGTATTTCATATAAATTTTTACACTGACTGCCATAAAACTAATCGAAAATTATTGTGCGTTGTTTGCTTTCAAAACCATTAAGCTAATTCCAAGTACATTATTTTGTAAAAAGTAATTTTGATGTCCGTAAATAATTATTATATTTTAGTTTTCAAAGTAAAAATGTCAAAAATTTACTTAATTACTTTTTTTATGCATAGGTAAATAATTTTTATTTATTTATTAATAAATTTATTTATTTAGTGGCAGGTTTTTATGCAACAGTGTCATGGAGATCCCCAACAAACATGCTTTTGGACATTTGGACATCATCATAACCTATTTTTTTTATTAGTAACCAAAATAATGTACTTGGAACTGGTTTAATGTTTTTGATTATTGTAAAACAAACAGTGTACAATATTTTTTCTTTTTTTCTTTTTACTTACTTACTTACTTACTTACTTACTTACTTACTTACAAAAAAATACTTTCTTACAAAAATACATTAAATCTTAATATTGAAAATATCTATCATAAAAAAATAATAAACGTCAGTTTTAAAATTTTTCCACAAGCCACTTTGATTAAAAGAAATAATGTGTTTAAATGCCATTTGACATTTTACACTAAAATAAGCCTTCCTAGATAATTTTTAATAAATATAAAAATGAATTTATCCTTTTTTGTTTTACTTCAAACTTTAATCACGTATTGTGACAAAACGGCAAAAGATATAAAAAAAATATATTACTTTTTTTGTAGATTATTAAGCAGTCATTATTTTATTTTTAATAATATTTTTATTATAATTAGAAATAGCTGAGATATAGCCAAATAATTAAATAGGTGCAGATTTTTATAAAAAAAATCTAAATTAAAAAAAAAACTAACAGATAGATTTTTTTAATTTTGCTCTTGATTCGTTAGTTACTACATAAATAACAAGAATATAAAGAAAAACTAAAGTTCGCCGCAAGTTCGGAAAACACCTCTCAGAAGTGCACCGTGTAGAGTTTATTTTTTATTTTTGAAGTAATCCGGAAATATGTTATATTCACGGAAAGAAATTAGTGGGCTCTGCGCTATACATTATAAGATATTTGGTAACAGTGGCAAATTATAGTGATTTAAGCTATAGATTATAAGGGACACAATAACTAATAATGTTAAAAATAAATTGGAAACGATTATATATATTACAGACACGATTATATTTATTACAGGCACTATTATAAATTTACAGAAATTTTATTATATCATAAAAATTATTAGCACGGACAATAATTAAATCTATTTAAGCTATAAATGCCATACTATTTGTTATATTTTATTATTCACTAAACAATTAAAGTATTTCATATAAATTTTTACACTGACTGCCATAATTGTAAGAGAAAGCCTTGTATTTATATAATAAGCGATTATAATTTGCTTGGTATGTGTGTTATAGCGCTCCTAGCTATAATTTTTTTTCCGTGTTTAAGTCGTGTAAACCAGTGTAATATATCATATTATAAAAATTCAATTTCCACAATGTTTCAATATTCCTCGGATAAAATTCTGCTTTATTAACTTTTGTAATTTTAAACCAAGTGTATGTAAGAATATAAATTAAGCATGCTCGATGGTATCTTTAATCTAAATTACTCTATAATTTTTTGCAATTTGCAATCAAAACCACATCAATTCAGAGGTACCCACCTCGAAGAAAACTGGTTAATCTGGGCTGGAATTTAAAAAGCTTGTTACTTCATTAAGAACAGATTAAAAGATTTGTTTATCCAATAGTTTAAACATTTAATAAGCAAATATTAATATATGTATAAAAATTTAATCCTGCTGAGCTTCTAATTGATTGCAAGAAAAACTAGATGAAACGTTGCAAGCACCCTGTCAAAACATCGGCACTATTTTACACTAGAAATTGTGAAGTTTTTGGGTGTATTTCTCGATCCGACTTTCACCTGGAAATCTCACACTGATATTAAAACTTGCCAAACAAGTTTTTTGCTTGAGATTACTTCAAGGAACAGTTTCCACCGAAGTTTTGCGCACAGCATATTTTGCACTAGTAGATTCTGCTATGAGCTATGGAATAGTTTTATGGGGAGACAGCGCAAATGCAGAAAGAATATTTGGCTTGCAGAGAAGAGCTGTTAGGGTTGTTGGGGGTCTGGGCTTCAGGGATGGATGTAGGGACAAATTTGTAGAACTCAAAATTCTCATATTTCCTTGTCTATACATATATCACTGTCTTCTACATGCCCACAGCAGCCAGGACGGCTCTATCAAAGGTTCAGATATGCACCATTACAATACCAGAGGCAAGGGTGATGTACGCGTAAAATTTTCGAGATTGGATTTGTCGCAGAATGGTTTTAATTTTCACTGTGTTAAATTCTTCAACAAACTACCAGACTTTGTTCGTAGTCTTCCGGCGGTAGGTTCTAAAAATATTTTGAAAAATATTTGTTGTCTAAAGCCTTTTTTTCCGCAGCGGAATTTTTAGAAGCTGATCTTTCAGTTTTCAGGTCCAATTAACGTTTTGCTGAATTATTCATGTATTTTTTTTATATCAAGTTCTATATGTTTCTGACTTGTGTAAAGCTTTATCTATTCCCACCAATAAATATATCTTATCTTATCTAGTTTGCAAATTTCAAACTAGGTGTTTTGTTTGATTTTAAATTCTGTATCTTTAAAACATTATATTCTAGCAAAAAACTGTATATAACATTTTTTATAGGGCTTAAAAAGAGCTTTTATTTAAAATATAATTTTTTGAAATCGGGTTATAAATATGTGAGATATGCTAAAAAAACCTTTTACTGCTTTAAACGCCAATATCTCGAAAACAATGCGTTTTAGGAAAACGTTGTTTATAACATTTTTTGACCAATTTAAAATTATCTTTTATATAAATGCTAAATTAACTAAACACAATAATAATTGCCTTAATTATAAACAAAAAACGCTAAAAATAGGAGCTTTACCATATTTTTACCCCCTTACCCCCAATCGTTTACCTCCAAAATCTAATCAGCTCTTCGGAATACGATAAGAAACAATATGCAAAAAACCGTAAGTCGATATCTCATGTAGAAATGGAGTTTACACCCAGACAGACAGACGGACGCAAACATTTTAATTACTGATTTCCACTCAGAATGGTCTAAAACGTCGAGGAATGTGAAAAAAACGTCGTCCAAGATTTTGACTTTTCGACGAAGATTTCAATACATCGGCACTCTTAGTAGCACTAAGTGCCGATGTAAAGAACAAGCTTTGACGCAGGAAATTTATATTTAAATATGATGCAGTTTCTGCACTTCTGGATAGTTATTTATCGGACATGTTATCGGACAGATTAACAATTATAATAATTAAAAAAATACACTGCCGAGTAAAAGAGCTTTCCCATTTTTCACTTCCGCGCGTAAAATGGATTTTTTTATTATCAGATTCACTTTCAGCAACCATAAAAACCATAGTATACCAATTTTCACGAAAACTACCACTCACCCCTCAGGAGGTGGATTTAGAATATTTTTATTATCAGATTCACTTTCAGCAACCTCAAAAACCCCAATACACCAGTTTTCACGAAAACTACCCCCCACCCATCAGGGGTGAAATTAGGAAAAAAATATTATCAGATTTATATTCGTCTACCACAAAAACCCTTATATACCACGAAAATATTGAAAATATTTAAAATTATTTACCCCTCCGACCCCCGTGGGTGAGTTAATTTTTTTTATTATCAGATTCAATTTCAGCAACCTTGAAAAAAAAATTGTAATATTGACGAATGCTTGTAATTTTGTGTAAAAAAATTAAGGAGCATAATAAATGATGTAAATATGTAATTTTCAAATTTTTGTAAAAAAATGTATTTTTCCCCATTTGCCGCACACCAATGTTCACCAAAAACAATCCCCAGCGAGAACTTTTGGTAACATACCTGTATGCCAAATTTAAAGTCCCTAACTTAAAGCGTTCTTAAGTTATCGTGCCCACAAGATTTCCCGGACAGACCGATCGACCGACCGACAGACAATTTTTTTTTTGCTCGAAATTGATTTATATCGACATAAAACGTCATAAAACGCAAAAATACACAAAAAAAATTTTGAAAATTTTTGCACGAATATAAGGCTTTCCGAAATTTTGAAAATTTTCAAAATGGGAAAGCAATACTGCTGCCAACAAAATAATACTTTCCCCTATAAGCCTAGGTTCATTAAAATCATAAACAAAAAAAATTAAAAAAATAAAAAAAAATTAATTTTTTTTTTTTCAAAAAAATTTCTTTTTCTGTAAAACGAAAAATAAATTTTAAAAAATATGCTTTTGAAAAAATTGTTTTTACCCCATTTTACCCCCTTACTCCAACCCGATTTGTATGAAAAACAATCCCAGCCTAGAACTTTGGATAATTAACCTGTGATCCAAATTTGAAGTCTTTAGCCCGAAGCGTTCTTGAGTTATCGTGGTCACAAATTTTCCGGACACACAGACCGACAAACCGACCGACAGATAATTTTTTTTTTGACGAACAAAAATTTGTTCGTTATTTTTTTACTAACGTAAGACTTTCCTTGGGGAAAAGAAAATAAAATACTACGGTCTGTTTTTTCAAGCAAGATAGTAAATTAAAAATCGCACAGTGAATATTTTTTAAACAGATTCGAATATTGGATACAAATATTCTATTTATTATTTTTTTTTTTTTATTATTTTTTATTTCAAAAACAATTTGTACATATAATTACTAACTACTACTACTATGACTAATACTACTCTAAATGGCTCGAAATTATAATTATTGTACTAAACTAAATTATTAAAAGATTGTCACAGAAACCGATGGTTTGTTCGTGACAATATAGTTTTATTTATAAATGTATGTTAACTAATATAAGAGTATGTTTTTATTTTCATTTCTTTTTATTTTATTTAATATTTTTATTTTTATTTATTTTTTTATGCTATTAGGAGAATATATCAATAACTGCATTCGAATTTTCCTGTATCCAATGTTTTATTTTAAGAGTAAATGTGCTCTTGGTACCTACAAAAGTTTTAATTGATATTGGTAAAATATTATAAATTTTAGTTAAATAATAGGGGAAATATTTTTGTAACAATGTTTTTTTGGATTTAGGGGCTGTATACACAAACATATACTATTCGAACCTGTTGTAAAAATATTTACAGTGCGATTTTTAATTTATTACTTTGCTTGAAAAAAACAGACCATATTAAGATAAGCCCATAACAATTTTATAAATTTCTTAGGGCATATCCACAGCCTCGTATAACACGCAAAATACATAAGAATGCGCTGCCGTGATTGGCTTGATGTGCCGTCATGAATCTAGTGATGGAAAACCAAAGCAAATAACCGGTTTTCGGTTAACCGGTTGCGAAAATTACATCAGACCGGTTTTCGGTTAAAACTCGGAAGCAATAACCGGCTTTTAACCGGTTTTAACCGTTTTTTTTTTGTAAATTTAGCATATTTTTGATTATATATTATTTTAATAAGGTAACATTTATAAATAAAAAATATGTATACATATTTAAAAAAATTATTGCAAACAATAAGGAAAATCTAATTTATCGCACACAATTGTGTGCAATTAATTGTCTATATAGGGAAAATCTAAAAAGTTATTTTGGCGATGAAATATATTTATATACAAGGTGTTGTTGAATATGTGGTCAAACTTCAGGGTGTTACTCAATTTTAAGACAAAAAGGTTACAGTTCATTTCAACAAAACTGGAAAAGTTTATAAAAAAAAAATTACATTGTGAACTATCTTTCATTTGACAAATATTTCTTTACTTAATAAATTTAGTGTCAATATTGTTATTGCCACATCATTCCAAAGTCAAAAAATGTTGGTGTATTTTTTTAAAATTGGGAGAGATAAAGCAGAAAAACAAGAATACTCGAAGAATACTGGTGTAAAACCCATAATTATAATTTTTAAATTAAGGAACTATGAGGAATACCTAGTTGTAGGAGACCAATATACTAGTAGTGTTTTTTAAAAATAAAGGTATTTAAAACAAGTTTATTAGATACAAAATATATTGATAAGGGGATTTAATAATAGACATTTTAGAATAGGGATATTTTAGAGCAGAAATACAGTAATTAACAATAGAGATACGCTTCAAAATCCAAATAGTATTTACTAAACACAAATGCATAGAATAACACGGAATAACATATGATTTTTGACATGGTTAAACTAACCTTATTTTTCAAACAGGCATAACCCCATTTAAATAATCCACATTCACACAACTAAATTTTATGGAAAACATGAAATTTTACTTAACCCCACTTTTCCAGTTTTCTTGAAATCAACTGTACGTAATATTTTATTATAGGTCTATGACTGCAGTATACTTCTAAATAAATAATAAAAGAGAAAATTATAAAATAAAGGCTTTGTTTTTTAGTATATATAGTTTTTTAAATGTTTTTTTTTTTTTTTTAAATAACTAAAAGATAAAAATTAGTAAAATTGTTAAATAACTAAAAATTAGTAAAATTAGTAAGTAACTAAAAGATAAAAATTAGGAACTTGGTGACAATTTTTAATGCATAAAGAGAAGTAGTTTAAGAAAAAAACTATTTTCCCATTTTACCAGTGGCGTGCACAGGGGTAATGCCCAAGGTTTAATTAAAAAAATATAGTACCTACGCGACTGTTTTTTTTTTCAATCTCGTAGCACACAGTCATTTTTAAAGTAAGTAATTAATGGAAAGCATATTTTTTTTTGTTTTTTTTTAAAGAAAACGGTAATCTGAGCGAAAAACTCAGAGTTGACTTTTGTGTAGTTTTAATTGCTAAATCATAGAATTTTATCAGATTCCAAAAACAGTGGCAGTGGTTTGGAGTTCAAACTTCCTAAAGGAAAGATAATATAGGTATGTTAAATCTATATTTTTTTGAAAATATAAGTTTTTCATTAGAAAACCGGTTAAAATAAAACAATAACTAAATACTCGTAACCGGTCACAAAAAAACCGTTTTTTTTCTTTATAACCGGTTGTGATCGAAAAACCGGGTGCGAGTTTTCCATCCCTACATGAATCTTGTAAGCCAGTCACGGTATCGCATTCTTATGTATTATGCGTGTTATGCAAGGCTGTTGATATGCCTTAACAGGTGTTTAAAGTTATTAATAAATGTAGTCTTCGTTGTTGTACATGTACATACAACAGTAAGTATTATAACAGTATGTAAACAGTATTATAACAGTATGTAAACAGTATTATGAAAGGAGTAATACATCCAGTAGATGCCTTAAAATAAAAACAACTAATGCACATCACAAGAACACTAATAGACTTGCTTTTAGACTGTGTACTTATTAATTTAAAATATGCAAAAACGAAAGGTAGACTCTTTGGTATGCTAATGTTATGCAATTTTCTTCTGGATCGTGACAAAGAGGCGCGTTATACCTAACAATTATCACACTGTAAGCTATACTTACATATTTAATGAACAAATGGCTAATGTCTTTAATGATTTTAATTGTTACGTTACCATAAAACAACCGGCTAATAGATTTTTCCTTAGGCTGTTTTGATAAACAAGCAAAAAGCAGTTTAGAGAAAGACTTTAAAAAATAAACTAAACTAACTAAACTAAACTAAATGCAGAAATTTTTACATGAATGTTAAAGCAAAACAGTATATTATTCAATGAGTGTGAAATAATTGCTATTAATCAATAAGGGTAAATTTTAGGACACGAGCCGATAGGCGAAATCAGTAAAAAAAAATTTTGCGTCAGTCTGTCTGTCTGGGTGTAAACTCTCTAACTCCATTTCTACATGAGATATCGACTTGCGGTTTTTTGCATATTGTTTCTTATCATATTCCGAAGAGCCGATTAGATTTTGGGGGTAAACGATTGGGGGTAAGGGGGTAAAAATAGGGTAAAACTCCTATTTTTAGAGTTTTTTGTTTATAATTAAGGCAATTATTATTGTATTTGGTTAGTTTAGCACTTATATAAAAGATAATTTTAAATTGGTCAAAAAATGTTACAAACAACGTTTTCCTAAAACGCATTTTTTTCGAGATATTGGCGTTTAAAGCAGTAAAAGGTTTTTTTAGCATATCTCACATATTTATAACCCGATTTCAAAAAATTATATTAAAAAAAAAGCTCTTTTTAAGCCCTATAAAAAATGTTATATACAGTTTTTTGCTAGAATATAATGTTTTAAAGATACAGAATTTAAAATCAAACAAAACACCTAGTTTGAAATTTGCAAACTAGATAGCTCTAGTGTACAATAGTGCCGATGTTTTGACAGGGTGCTTGCAACGTTTCATCTAGTTTTTACCTAAAATATGCATAATTTTATTTTAAAACAATAATAATTATACTTTTATCTCTTTATCTAATCTAAATAGACGGCAGTCCATTAAAATCATCGCAAATTAAGTAAACAGGAAGGTAGAGAGACAGTTCAGTAACGTTTTGCGACAGTAACCTTCTCTTGCCGGATCGATATATTTTAGATCAAATATTGACATATTTATCTTGGCATTATATAGTCAATATTTATATTTGTATAAAACGAGATTGTTTGTATGGAGCTTTACGATAAATCCGTAATTGATACCAGGGATATAATATCTCATTGTAACAACTCCGTATTTGGATCACCAAACCTTTATCATAAATGAGGCGTATAGTGCAAGAGTGGCCCATATGTGTTTTTTTGAGATTTGCGTGTTTTTTATAAATGTAATAAGGACATCTACATCTTTCATTACATACCACCCTCACAACAGAGGGTTTTCTTTTTGGCACGATACAAGCATTTAAAGCACTATTGCATTATTAAAATTATCGCTTTTATTAGTGCAAGAGTGGCCCACAGGTAAGTCCAAACATATCTTGACAGTCATAAAAACGTCCAAACGCAGCGAAACGTTTTAAACAAATTCGCCCTCCCCCCTAGAGCGTTACGTGATAGTTGAATGTTCCCTAATGGTTTGATAGTGGTGTTCACTGGGTTATATTATTGGGGATGTTGAAAAAAATTATTAAAAATGTCAATTTTATTCTTAAAAAAGCTAACAAGGCAAGTTTTATAAAGATATTTTTAGAAAGATTCTTAAAAAAGCCAAAATTTGTTTTATCGAGAAAGTTATATGTTCGCCCCAAAACAAATCATTGTATGCACAAATTCAGGAGCGTTATGTTACCAATTTTGTACATTTTGCTTTATTAATAAAAAATAATTATAACTTTCCTTAAACTTTGAGATCATAAAAACTAAAATCCATTTAGGTGCTTGAACAATGTTCACGCATTAGTTATTCTTTATTTTTAAAGGTAAATACTCACAGAACAGCAAAAAAACGTTTATTTAACTATTCCAGAGCATAATTATTGGTATTTTGACTATTCTGTAATTGAATAACGAACATTTCTTTCACATGTAAAAATAATTAAAATTTCAAAGTAAAATGTGAGGTTAGATCTACTCAAAAAAAAAACGTGTTATTGAAGGTCCGATCTCGTTCGTAATGCAATAGTGGCCCAAAATGAACACAATGTATAGTGACCACCAACATTTTTGAAAAAATCTGTCTGTCCACCCGTCCGTCCGTGTCACGTTTTTTTTGTTAACACGATAACTCAAGAACGAAATATCCTATCGATCTCAAATTTTCAGGAAAAATCAAGTTATAAGATAAGATAATATAAGATATTGATTTTTTGATCCACACAATGTAGAATTAGTAGATGAACATTTAAAATATAAATCAGAGTACCTAAGGGTTAAAAGGGGCACACCTCAAGGGGGAATACTTTCTCCATTACTATTTTTAATTTTTAGCAATGATTTGTTAGAGTATCTATGTAATAATGCTGATCCAAGAAATCGCTAATTAATGCAATGGAAGAATGGTGCCGCCTAAATTTTCTTATATTAAACCCTAGCAAATCAGCTATTGTGCAGTTTTCTACTAAAACTAGAAATCAGAGTATTTTAGCAAAGTGCTCTAATAAAACCATCCCAGTGCTAGACTCCTTTAAGTTATTAGGAGTGACCTTGGACTCTACTCTCTCATGGTCGACACATATTAATCTGGTTGTAAATAAAATGAAAAGCTGTAACTATGCTTTGATAAATTTAAAAAAAAATGTGGATTTAGCCACGTTAAAAATATTTTATAATGCTAATGTAAAAGCACATTTACAATACGGGATTGTATTGTGGGGAGGGTCCAGTCATGCAGAAAGGTTGCTTATCATTCAGAAGAGGTCGGTAAGGTTGATATCGGGCGCAGAGTATAGAGACCACTGTAAACCTTTATTTGTAAAGCACGAAATAATGACCGTAACAGCCTTGTACCTTTTTAATTTAGCATTATATGCATTGAGTAATAAGGATCTTTTTATATCAAACTCTGAAATCTCCGAGGGTCCTGTAACTAGACATGCAACTGATATCTCAATTCCTCAACATAGACTAGTTTTTTATGAAAAAGGACCGATCTTCATGGGGATAAAGCTTTTAAATAAATTACCTGTTTGTCTCAAGGAAGGAACTATGTCTCAATTAAAAAGTAAGCTAAAATTATTTTTTCTTAGTAATCCTTTTTATAACACTAACGAATTCTTTCAATTTAATTTTCAAAATTACCAGTGTTCATAATATCTTTTTTTATTAAGTCTTATATGTATGTCACAGTCTCTTGTAACATATCAGGTAGTTACTTATGCATTTTATATTATATTTATATATGTGTTTTTTTTAATATTAATTATTGAATTTTGACAATATCCGATACTTGTAAAAGTCTGTGGAAATAAATATATCTTATCTTATCTTATCTTATCTTTATTTAATTAAATACATGTATACTGAAATATCAATAAAACCTGCAGGGACTCATACCTCTGCTGATTTCGTTTAAGGGGTCCGCCTTTGCGAAGCTTCCACGAAATTACACGAGTCGCACGCGAACTGGTATGATCTTCGCCATTTACCACACATTCGCAACTGAGTCACAGCAGGTTTTATTGAACATACAGTATAGGCCATGTAGTTTCGGTTAAAATAAATAGAGTGAGGTGCCCCATGACTTGTTAATTGCAAAATTAAAAAGGTATGGGGTTAGAGGGATTGCTCTGCAACTGTTTATCTCATACTTGTATGGAAGGACACAGACTGTAAAGTTTAATAACGTCTCGAGTAATAGCATGGATATAAAACAGGGTGTTCCACAAGGGTCTATACTGGGACCAATACTCTACATTATTTTTGCCAATGACCTAATTACATTCTTACTTAAAAATAACATTGTGGTAGTATGCTATGCCGATGATACAAATATCTTAATAATCGAAAAATGTATAGATCTATTAAAAAAGAAAACAAAAGAAGTATATGATCAAATTATTTTATGGTCAAATAAAAACAAGCTAATATTAAATAAATCTAAAACGGCAGCTATATACTTTACTATACAACAAAAGGAAAATTTAATTTTATATGAAACTGCAGATCTGCAACTTATCTCCAGTCCTAGTTCAAAAATATTAGGTGTTACATTTGATGCCAATCTAAATTGGAATCTTCATATCAATGAACTCTGTAAAAAACTAAGCAGCTCATGTTTTGCACTTAAATTTATGTCAAATCACTGCAGTAGAGATATTATGTTGACTCTTTATTATGCCAACTTTCACTCTCACCTAAAATATGGTATTCTGCATTGGGGAAACTGTACACACATTAATAGAATATTTATATTACAAAAATATGCATTGCGTATACTTGCGGGACTAAATTATAGAGATAGCTGCCGTAGGGTTTTTAAAGAACTAAAAATACTTACTGTGGTAGACTTATATATTCTGGAGGTATGTCTCTTTGTTTATAAAAACAAATCTTATTTTGTGGAAGCTGGCCATACAAATAATTATAATACCAGAAATAGAGATTTATTGCAGCCTCCACGTCATCGCACGACGCTGTATCAAAAAAGTTTCTATTTCAATGGCTGTAAATTTTTTAATAAACTAGATAATGATCTGAAGGCATCCCCCAATTTAAAAACATTTAAAAGTAAACTAAAAATTAAGCTTTTACAGAAAAATTGTTATAGCATAGACGAGTTTCTAAACTAATTATTTATGAATGTTATTGTTGTTAACTATTGCAACCATTGTAAAAATTGTGCTATTTTATTACTGTAATACAAAGTGTTTTCTAAACTAAAGTTTTAAACTATTTATAAATATTATTGTTGTTAACCATTGTAAAAATTGTGCTACTTTATTACTATAATGCAAAGTGTTTTTTGTTTTTTGTTTTTTTTCTCTTGTTTTTTTTTGATTATTTTTTTTTTTTTTTACATTTAATGTATTGTAATAGAGTTAAGCATTTTATATTTTGTTATACTGACGTGTCCTACCTATTATACCTGTATCTTAGAATTGGATAAATAAAATTATTATTATTATTATTATTATTATTATTATTTCAGAGCATCCAAATTCTAAATACTTAGTAAAGAACAAGAAGTTGGCATGAAATGTTGGACTCCTTTCAACAGATAATATAATTTTAAACTTTAAGAATTAGAACTAGTGGACCTTATGTTAAAGGTAGTGCACCTAGGCTGTTTGTAAATAAAACTCTTCTTAAATTAGAATACAAGTGTGTTACAAAAGTTATGCCAAAATAGAAATACACTGAAAAAAATATTACACAGAAAAAAAAAATCTAATTAACCAAAAAATCTAATAAAATACTAGATAAAACGTTGCAAGCACCCTGTCAAAACATCGGCACTATTGTACACTAGAGCCATCTAGTTTGCAAATTTCAAACTAGGTGTTTTGTTTGATTTTAAATTCTGTATCTTTAAAACATTATATTCTAGCAAAAAACTGTATATAACATTTTTTATAGGGCTTGAAAAGAGCTTCGATTTAAAATATAATTTTTTGAAATCGGGTTGTAAATATGTGAGATATGCTAAAAAAAACCTTTTACTGCTTTAAACGCCAATATCTCGAAAACAATGCGTTTTAGGAAAACGTTGTTTATAACAATTTTTGAGCAATTTAAAATTATCTTTTATAGAAGTGCTAAATTAACCATATACAATAATAATTACCTTAATTATAAACAAAAAACACTAAAAATAGGAGTTTTACCCTATTTTTACCCCCTTACCCCCAATCGTTTACCCCCAAAATCTAATCAGCTATTCGGAATACGATAAGAAACAATATGCAAAAAACCGCAAGTCGATATCTCATGTAGAAATGGAGTTAGAGAGTTTACACCCAGACAGACAGACAGACAGACAGACAGACAGACAGACAGACAGACAGACAGACAGACAGACAGACAGACAGACAGACAGACGGACGCAAAAAATTTTTTTACTGATATCGACTCTAAAACGTCGAGAAATGTGAAAAAAACGTGGTCAAAGATTTTGACTTTTCGGCGAAGATTTCAATACATCGGCACTCTTAGTAGCACTAAGTGCCGATGTAATTTGTAAAAACTGAGGGTTAAATGCGAAAAAAATTGAACTGTAATTAAGGACCAGCGCTAGATAAAGGTATACGAGGGGTTTATTTATTGAAATAAAGTGTACAAGGATTGTAAGGATCAAAGGATTGTGAAAGATTGTCAAAGATGGTCAAAAATATTGTGAAAGATTGTATAAAAGTTTAATGAAGATTTTTAAAGATTGTGAAAAGATTTCAGATGATTGTGGAAGATTGTAGATAATTGTGTAGGATTGTGGAGGATTGTAGATGATTGTGGAAGAATGAATTGCCAAGGATTGTAGAAGATTGTTGGATAGGTATACAAGGATTGTTTAATAAATAAACCCCTCGAAGATATATTACCTTATTCCTTTGTAAGTTCTTCTGACTAGATCTAGTATTTCTTTTCTGGAATGCTGTAGATACACCATTATCCTAGTGCGCGCGATAGCATTTGTGGTGAGTAGTTTGGCTATATATTCATAGGAAATTCATAGCTTTGATTGTGTGATTTTCGTGCGAAAAAACAATACACGCGGTAAACATGCGTGTACGTGTTGTCGCGCAATTGAGTACTAATTACTGACTGACCGGAATAAACGCTATCATTCGAAGGTCAAGGCTGTAGAGATTTTATATTTTGGCTATCCCCCCTAACACACCCCCTATTTGGGGGGGGGGGTTAGTCAAAACATGAAATCAATCTCTACAGCCTTTAATAACGCGGGAACCGGGGTATGAAGTGTATGAATTTTGGTAGAATTTGCGTTACGTAATACGTAATTTAGTTATTTTTTTAATGCTTACAAGACCACCATACCTATTTTGTGTAGTTTCCTTGCCACAAAAATTTTTTATTTATTATTTTTTGTTTGTTTAAAGTTGCATCAGTCACACAGTCATTATCAATTATTATATCTTTTATGTTAAGTGACTTATAAAAGATATATAACGTAATCGCCAACAAACCTGTTAGGTTGATGCAATTTTAAACAAATAAATATGAAAAAAACAATGCTTACATTATTATTTTCACGGTGATGTAGAAACATTTAGTTCGACTTTAAAATAGACATCTTTTTCAAAACCTAATAATCTATAGCTCTGCCATCATTTTAAGACTAAATTAAAAAGAAATTATCGATGCGTTTTTAAGAAAAATTAATTTAATTTGTTTTAACAAAAAAAATATCGGCTTACAAGTTTCTTATTGTATCCCACTTTTTTCCGATATAAATGTAACAGCTACTTAATAGACATACAGCTACATGAAAATTTATAATAAATTATATTATGTATAACATCGTCCATTTGTAATTGAAAATGCCATAATTATTTTACATGACTTTGATTTATAACCCAATAATGATTTACTTCAATCTAAATGGTTGCTATATTTCTTAGCTGTTGAGTTTAATAGAGCAAATAAATATAGATTTGTTTATTTGAATATATACCATTTATTAATTAGTGATAAAAGGTTAAATTTGGCTTAATTTCTAGCGAGGGGTCTATCACTGGGAAATTTTTGTAGTCCTACTGCAGAAAATGCATGAAAAATTCACGCACTGCACGATGTTTTTACGAAAAATTCACGTACTGCAAGATATTTTTAATGCAAAGTAATGCACAAATTCTTGCAGACAAAAAAAAAATCCCCGACAGACTTGTTTTTTTTTTTTTTTTTAATCAAACTTTTAGTCATCATTCACTTTATTAATAATTTAGGTTAGTTACCGGTTTCGATTATCATCGTCAGACTACAAGAAATTACACAAGTTAGAGATCATTTTAAGAAAAACAAACTTTATCTTACCTAGCCAAAAATATATAAAAATACTATATCTATAAAAGGTCAAAAATAACCATAAGAAAACATTTATAAATGTAAAACACAGTAACGTAACGTCCACTTCAATTTACAAGACAATATAAACATAATATTAACAATAAAATCACAAAACACGTGTTTAAACATACAGTATATAAATAATAAATGTCAAAAATCAAGAGTTTTTTTGAAAATCTATAATCAATATTAGGGATGTTCTAAGATAAGGTGTGTAAGAAAAAGAAGTAGAAGAAGAAAAGGAAAAGAAAAGCAGAAGAAGGAAAGAAAAAGAAAAGGAAGGAAAGAAGTTCTCACATTTTTTAAATCACCTAAGAGACGAAACACATACATTCGAGCGGAATTCTAATTTTGAAATTCTACATATACAAGATGGTGGAGTTAAATTGGATCTTTATGAAGAATTAGAGATTAGTAGTTTTGCTCATAAGTATCCTGAAAATATTTTAAATAAACAGCTTACGTTCCCCCGTTCTAACACTACACTTTTTAGCTTATTCTTGTAATACTTGCGGTTGTTTTATGTATGTGCATACATTTATGTATCTATTTGTGTATAATTATTGCAATAAGTAGATTGGAATTTTAAGAAATAACATTTCTTAATGTTTCAATTTCAATTTTTCAGGATTGTGTTGAATAGTGTTTAAAAATATTTTACCCATCCCTTAAAATGCTTATACCTATTCTTCTTCCTCTTCCTTTTCTTTTTCTTTCCTTCTTCTGCTTTTCTTTTCCTTTTCTTCTTCTACTTCTTTTCCTTACACACCTTATCTTAGAACATCCCTAATATTGATTATAGATTTTCAAAAAAACTCTTGATTTTTGACATTTATTATTTATATACTGTATGTTTAAACACGTTTTTTGTGATTTTATTGTTAATATTATGTTTATATTGTCTTGTAAATTGAAGTGGACGTTACGTTACTGTGTTTTACATTTATAAATGTTTTCTTATGGTTATTTTTGACCTTTTATAGATATAGTATTTTTATATATTTTTGGCTAGGTAAGATAAAGTTTGTTTTTCTTAAAATAATCTCTAACTTGTGTAATTTCTTGTAGTCTGACGATGATAATCGAAACCGGTAACTAACCTAAATTATTAATAAAGTGATGACTAAAAGTTTGATTTTTTAAAATAATATCTCTTCACTATAAGTATACGTAGGTTAAATTATGGATCTCAATATTTTTGATTTTCGAAATTGGGTAGAATTGTTTTTTGATGACTAAAAGAAAGGTCCTCAACTCCAAAAATAAATTTGTCCCTAATGGCTTTTACCAAAAATTATGCAAAATAATACAAAATAATGAAAATAATGTACGTAATTTAAAGATAATTCACATTTAATTCAAGTAATGCAGGTACTGCAAGTAAAAGTAAAGGGTCTGCATTATTAATGCAGACAATTTTGTACATCGAATGCAGCAGCAGTGATAGACCCCTCGATTTCTAGTTTAGGAACCATCACAGCAATCTTATTTTCCCAGTTTTAATCTTGTTTTATTTTTAACCGACTTCCAAGAAGGAGGAGGTAATCAATTCGACGTGTGAATTTTGATCATTTTGGACCCCCACTCTCCCCCTGTAACGCTATTTCCCTATACCATTAACATGGGCGTAACACTCCCTTACTTACGTAATACTTGAACGTTCCCTTAAACAATTTTTGACCCCCAACTCAGTTATAATAAAGAGGTATTTTTTGATTAATTTCTTACATTGTCACAGTTTTAAGGACAAAACAAGTCGAGAAGATATGTAATACTACGCATTCCATTATACCGGGTGTTTTTTTAACCTGAAACTTTCAAATATCTCGAATACTATGCATTTTAGAAAAAAAAAATATCGGACAAAATTTGTTTATTTTAATGGTGGAAACAAAATGGCGTATTTATTTTTTACGGATATTTACGTTTTCAAGGTCATTTCAAGGTCAACTTTGTTTTTTTAAGTACAAACATATATTTTTTACTGTTATTTAATTCCCCTTAAAAAAATAAAAATCTTTTGTAAAAAACTTTTTTTGATCGGACTTTTAGTTGCAGAGATAACACAGCCACACAAAATTAAAAAAGTTACATCTCCGACGGACTTGACTAGTCAATTCCTATGTATTTTGAGCCGCTGAATCCGAATCTGAGGTCGAAATTTAAAAGTTAGCTCGCATTTTTACCATAACCTCAAAAAACATATATCATTGCGAAAGGTATGTTTTTTGAGGTTATGTTGAAAATGGGAGCTAACTTTCAAATTCTGACCTCAGATTCGGATTCAGCGGCTCAAAATACAGAGGGATTAACTAGTCAAGTTCATCGGAGATGCAACTTTTTTAATTTTGTGTGGCTGTGTTATCTCTGGAACTAAAAGTCCGATCAAAAAAAGTTTTTTACAAAAGATTTTTATTTTTTTGAGAGGAATTAAATAACAGTAAAAAAATATTGAAAACGTAAATATCCGTAAAAAATTAAATAACACAAATACACCATTAGTTGGGCGAGGGTCAAAATAACCTGAAATTTGGTATGCAAGTATAGTTTTTAAATTGAAACAACATAGAAGGGGTTCATATGAAGAACTGAAAAAAAGTGTATTTTTGTAATGCCCCACCCTAGATCCGGATCGATCCGCGCCTGATTATACCTATGGGAACGTTCAAGTATTACGTAACGAAAATTTTGATCATTTTGAACCCCCCCCCCGGTACGCCATTTTCCTATACCATTAAGATGGGCGTAACACTCCAAAATGACCCCCACCCCCCCTAGGAGCGTTACGTAATACTTGAACGTTCCCTATTTAGTTTTCACTTCACTTTCAGAATTAGTGCCAATACTATAATATAGATAATTTAGATCTAATTATCTGATAAAATTGATTGTTACTCAAGATTTATTGCTCCCATTTAAACGTCGAATGGCTTCGACTAATAGTTTTAGTTCATTTGACTTATCTGAAAATCAGTTGGTTCATGTAGTAATCAGATCTTGCAGCGAAAGCAGCGTGAAGTGAGTTATTTTATTAGATGTTTTCCCAGAGCGACAACTGTGTAAACAGTCAGCCTTAAAGCCTTAAAGGCCTATCCAGAAGCTCGCATAAGAACATAAAACATAAGAATGCGATTGGATTACAAGATACATGGCGGCACATCATCAAGCCAATCACGGCATCGCATTGTAATGTATTATGTTCTTATGCACTTAGTGCCTATTCACAGGCTCGCATAAGAACATAATACATAACTCTCAGCAGTGCGGAGTTCACCGCAGGGCAATCGGGCAAATACCCGGAGTGCCTTTTAGTCAACGGCAACAGCGTATCCAAGATTTTTTTTCGGGAGGCGGGCCCAACACATTTTTTCCCAAAGCTGGAAAAGAATTAAAATGGTTCCGCAGAAGAAAATTTTTGCATTTTTTTTTAAACATTAAAATGTCAAATAAGGCGAGTTGTCGCAATGTATCTCACAGAGTTTAGCAGATCCCCAAGTTTACGACACACAACAAAACATGTTTTAATTAGCACTGATACGTGGTGGGTAATGATGTAGAGGAATACCTAAAGGGTGGATAACGTATTCAAGGAAACATAGTAATGGCGATAAAGGAGGGTATCGCATTTTGGGCTAAATCGCCTGCAACGATAAGACTTTACATGCTTATAGATACATAAAAAATAAATACTTAGCCAAAATTTCAGCACTTTTTACATCCCGGAACATACTTTAATTAATTATTTTAATTAAGAATTTTGACATATGTCAATGTACGATTTGGGAACATTGCACGAAACTTCAAGTGTCAAATGTCATCTCGTCAAAATAAAAATAACTTTGCACATTAACTACTACAGTGAGGCCCAAGTGGGTCTGTGTGGTGTTCACTGCTCTTGACCTTAATATTAAAATATTTTGTTGTGTTTTATTAGTTTTTACAGATTTAATATACTGTAATTCAATGTGTGATTAGGCTGAACTTATGTGACTAGTTTCTTAAGTTTCAGTATGATTATGGAGTTATTTTTGAGGTATTTATACTACAATAACATTGTAAGCAAACCAGAATCTTCAACTATAACCCAAAGTGTGTAGGTTCATGGAACAGTGTTACCCAAGAAAAATAATTTAATCTGGTTTTCAACATGTTAAATTAGTTTATTTCCATGATATGATTTAAAACTAGATTATGAAAAAGTTATACATAGACTTTTAACTTTTAATATTAATTAAATTAAATTAAATATATTTATTTAAAAATAAATATATTTAATTAATATTGTACAGTGTTTCTATTATACATTCTACCTAAATTATATTATATTTAAGTATGTTGGTTTTGTAAACAAAAAATATTGCTTTTTTTCAGTATGATAGTCACATTTAGCGCAAGAATAATGCGATGTTGTCGAATTTACGATAACAAATAATTCCTGAGTTTTTATTTTTTTTTTCATTTTGTTCTTTATTAACAAATAACAGTTTTTTATCATTTCTTTTCATCATTTTGCACTTTTTTAAACAAAAACATATTTTTCTTATTTAGCCCAACACTCCTATTTAAAACTATACCCTTGTTTTATATTTTAGGCGTGTTTAGTCTAAAAGATATTGCGACTAACGAAGGGTTTGGACAGCAAAACCGACTGCTGCAGCTCGAGCTTATTTTTCGCATCAGAGCATATCGCCTAACTAATTGGCATTCTAGCTGCCAATTTATTTGTCACGAATTGGATAAACGTTTATATTAACTGAACATTTGCGTTCTTTAATTAGCATAATCGAGATTAATGATTTTCTACCATTTAGGAAGTCTGTAAAAATTGTAACGAAAAGGTCAAGATATATTTTATGTCGTTTTTATAGACCCGACACAATTTTTTATGCGTATTTAATTGATGCAAATTTAAATAGGTTATTCTGTAAATTAATTCAGAGAAATTTTACTAAGTAAGTCTTACAAAAAATATGAAATTTGAATAGAGTTATAAAAAGGAGATGGAGAATCTTAATCAAAATAAATGATCTTTAATCATTAGGAAGTCTGTAAAAATTGAAACCTAAAGTACGCATATACAATTGATGCAAATTTAAATGTTTATTATATTATTCAAAGCGCCAGCGCTAGAATAATATTGTACGGTAGTTTAGAATTTTCAAAAAAGATCCTAAATCGTCCTAGACAAACAATTCTTGGATATAAATTTGTTTCATGAAAAAATAAGCAACTTTTTTTTTAAATGTCCGTCCATCCGTCTATAACTCCAGAATGAATTATCAGATCGAAATTTTCAGGAAAAATCAAGTTGTATGAGGGAAGGATCCCTATTGTTTTTGAAAGTAATCCTCCCATGTTAAACTTTTTAAAAAATCGAAAAATGCTGAAGAAAATTCCGATTAACCCTTTTTTTTTTTTTTTTCAGGAAAAATTACTTTTATTATAAGTTACAAAGTTTCTTTAAAAACTTTTTTTTTACTTTTTTTTTCAATAATTTTTGTTTTTGAAAAAAGCTCTTTTTTAAAAAAAAAATATTTTTTTTTGTTATTTTTGTTTGAAAATATATTTTTTTTAAATATTTGGGAAGTGCAATATACCATTTACTGTGAATAATATATAATGGAATGCGTAGCTTTACATATCTTCACGGCTTGTTTTGTTAATTAATTCAGGGAGGTTTTGTATTTATATAGTTATAAGAATAAACTTAAACCTTCATTAGCTCATTTTAAATTTTTTTCCTAGGCTAAATCGTACACTTTTCGCGATTTCGTTGGTTGTCTAATGTAGCATTTGCAATTTCGGAGAGATTTGTAGGTGTATAAACCATATGTTCTTCTTCAATCTTTTTAATCAATTTCACACAAGGTTTTTGCACAGAATCTCGAGTCAACCACCTGTTTACATAATAAACAAACAAGTTTGAAGTGTGGCTGTCATCAAAGTCAAAGAGTGCTGCCGCCAGTGGTGGTTTTGCTAACTAACTTTTTTTTACGGCGTACAACAATGAACTCATTTTTTTACTGTAAAAAAATAGATCACTTCTAACTAGTGTGTTCAGTTATAAAATATCAACATTTTAGTACGCTTGAAGAAAAAGTCATTTTTAAACCACTAATCATAGCCTCCTTTATCCAATTTGTTACTCAGATAGATAATGCGCCGAGTTTACTTAAATTATTTTCAATTCAAAAGTGCCATTCTGTAAATTAACTCAGAGAATTTTTGTATTATTGTGCTTAAAAAAACATGATATTTAAATACAAATTATGAAAAGAAGATTGAGAATCCTAATCGAAATAACAAGTCTATAAGAAATTTAACGAAAAGGTTAAAAAATATTTTGTCTTTTTTATAGGCTTCACTCAATTTTTGATGCGAATTCAATTGATGCAAATTTAAATGGGTCATTCTGTATAGTAATTCCGTGAAATTTTATATTAATGTACTTATTAAAAATATGAAATTTTAATAGAAATTATAAAAAGGAGATGAAGAATCTTAATCGAAATAAATTACATTACATTACATTTTGTTTAATCTCGTACTATTCTACTTAATTAAGCATCCTAAGTCCAGGACTTGTGTGGGCTAGTAGTAAAGGGAACCACCGGCTTTAATTGACTTTCGAATCAATTTGTAGGGAGTGTCCGCTTCACTTACGCCTTCGCCAAACTGAAAAAGCCAAATCGGCGCCGGAGAGAGTCGAACTCACCCTATTTATGTAGTAAACTCGCCAAGTACGACGCGGTAGTCCACTACACCAATCCTGCCATAAATAATATTCATTACATATAAGCTTGACTCAATTTTTGATGCGAATTCAATTGATGCAAATTTAAATGGGTCATTCTGTAAAGTAATTCCGTGAAATTTTATATTAATGTACTTATTAAAAATATAAAATTTTAATAGAAATTATAAAAAGGAGATGAAGAATCTTAATCGAAATAAATGATATTCATTAGGAAGACTGTAAAAAATGAAACCTAAAAGTCAAGATATATTTTATGTCGTTTTAATAGGCCTGACAAAATGTTTGTTGCGAATACAACTAATGCAAATTTACATAAATGGGTCATTTTTAATTAATTCAGGGAAATTTTGTAATAATATAAGTTATAAAAATCCAGAACTTTATGTAGATACCAATTATGAAAAATAGAATATTGAACAAAATACTTAAATTATTTTCTAACATTTAGAAAGTCTGTAAAAATTTTAACAAAAATGTCAAGATATATATGGATACCGCTTATCGAAAAGGAACCAAGCGAAAATAGGTTATTTTGCGGTCTGAAAACTTCATTTGTTTTTGTAGAAATGTTAACTTTTCTATTAGATCGTAGAAAATAGTTATTTATATACCAAAGGACTAAACTGGCTGTTTTAGTCCAGCTGCTGAGCGAGCGTAGCGAGCGAGGAAAACAGAAATGCAAGGGACTTAAACAGCCACGTTTAGTCCTGAGATATATACACCATTTTTTGCAGGACCAAACATTATTTAGGTAGGTAGGTAAAATTAAAATTAAAAACCATGCGTCTAAAATGGACGAAGATGATAAATTTTAAGTTATGTATAAATTATTATAACAATGTTATTTTTAAAGGTTTTCTTTGTTAAAATCAAATAAATTGATTTGAATCGCTAATTTATTACAAAACATCAACAAACCTAATTTTTAAACCAGCAAAGTACATAGTAAGTATAATATTTTAATATTATCAAGGTTGCCGTGATTTTTATTCCCTTGGGAGAAAAACGGCAAGTTTAGTCCCGAAAATGAAAGCGTAAAATTAGGTTTTAGTCTGGCTCGTGCAAAAAATATTTTATGTCTTTTTTATAGGTCCATAAAAAAAATTTTAATGCAAATTTAACTGATGTAGATGCAGACCATAGACAAGGAAAGACCTCCAAAGCCGTTGCGGAATACTGTGATAAATGTGCCTAGCGCATCTGAGATAAACTTGCACATGCGCACTACTATTGTTGTTTTTAACGAGTATTTTTAACCTTAGTTTTGTGTGTCAAATAAAAATTGTAAAAAATTCAACAAAAAACAATAAATATCTACGAAGAAACGTCGAAATAGTTTTTTAAAATTATTTTATAAGAATTTTTCAAGGTTTGTTTGAGTTTCGGGATTTTGTACACCTACTTTGAGTACACCAGGGAATCCCTGGCAGGGATTGACTCTTTGCTCTTCATAAATCAATAATACTAATAATTCGTCACCCCAGTATTGGTTTGCCATATCTCTATTTTTGGACATTTTAAGATTTTTACTGGGGGATTTTTGGAGATAAGACAAATGAATACTGTGGTGACGAATTGTTTTACGACCGACAGCATTTCACAGCTGATAGAGATGCGTACTGCGCAAGGTCAGATATATTGCGTTACGTCATTTCGCTGCCCCGTTCTGTCACAAAATAATCTTGCGCAGGCTGGACTAATGGTTCTCTTTCCTTCTCTATGATGCAGACGGAGAACATTAATCGAAATAAATGATATTCTATCAATAGGAAGTCTGCAAAAATTGTAACGAAAAGATCAAAATATATTTTATGTCGTTTTTATATACTGTGAATCCGTTACCTTAGTAAATACTGAACCTTTTTACCTGTTTGGAACCCCAGGCAACATTGGTTATTAATTATAATATGTTACAGTAAAAAATAACGTTGTTGTGTTATGTTTCACTGTAACTACTTGTATTTAACAACAAATATTGCCTGTGGTTCCAAATAGGCAAAAACGATCATTATTTACTACTGTAACAATATTTGAGGTGAATATAATTGATGAAAATTTAAATGAGCCATTTTTAAAATTAATTTAGGAAAATTTTGTTTAATTTAATTGTTAAATCTTATTCATACCAAGCAGGGACGTTTTTATTTCATTTTAAGGGGGGGAGCATTCATTAAATATGAAAAGAAGAATCTTAATTAACATTTCGCATCATAAAATAACATAACTGTAAATTTTGTTTATAATAAAAGTTACATGCATGTTATTTTGCTCATTAGAAAAAAAAACTATTAAATACCTACAATATATTTAAACAAGCCGTGAAGATATGTAATGCTACGCATTCCATTATATATCATTCACAGTAAATGGTGTATTGCATTTTCCCAAATACTTGAAAAAGATGTAATTAAAAAAATTACTTAAAACATTTTTTAACAATTTTTTTATTTCCTTTTTTACGAAAAAAAATATATTAAAAAAAAATTTAAAAAAAAACATTTTTAACTTTTTCTTTAAAAAATAGGATATTTTTTAAAAACAAAAAAAAATGAAAAAAAAAATTAAAAAAAAATTTTATTAAAAAAAAAATAAAAAAAATGAAATTTTTGTTTTCTTTATTTTATTTTTGCAAAAAACGAAACGATTGTTTTAAGTTATAGTTTTTCTTTTAAGTTTAACCACCCATAACTTTTTTATGTTCGGGCGATTACTTTCAAATTTGGTTGAATTAATCTTTATAATAAAAGTAATTTGTCCTGAAAAAGTTACGTTAATTTAGGTTTTTTCGATTTTTTTTTTTAAGTTTAACCCTCCATAACTTTTTTGTTTTTGGGGGATTACTTTTTAAAATTGACCCCTCCCTGTGTAACAAAATATCACATTTACCAACACCCCCCTTCCCCCCCTGTTTAACGCGTAACAATATAAAAATTTGTATTTTATTTTCTAACATATCTTGATACAGAATTCCGCATAATGCAAGACGGTAAAAAGACAGTGTAAAAATGATACATATTTATTATAATAATACATATAGCACTTAATGTACTTAAACGAAAAAATCACTCAAACTTTAAAAAAATATTCATAATCAATATCACACAGGGAAAAAATACTCTTTTTATACTGAGTGTCACATATAACACGTATATTGTTTATGCACAGGTACACAAAATAGTACACACATTGGTGTTCTGTGAGTACACATTCCGCGCGAAAATGTATCATCGCCGATGATTCATCAGCAAGATCACGCAAGAACAGGGCCGTAAGATTTTTTTTTAATATCAATGTCAACAGTTTTTTTTACTGATTACAATATTATTTAAATATGCATAGTTTCGTCAATTTTTGTGTGAAAAGGGAATTATGGGCCACTAAATAGTAATTTATGTTGAAATAAAAATACATCTGGCAAGCTTAGGAAATAAACATTAAATTTATTAAATTCCGTTACGTAACGTTTACCTAGACCCCCCCTCCCCCCTGTCACAAACTGTAACAATTTCTCTGACTCCCTCCCCCCCTAGGCGCGTTACGTAATATATGGACAGCCCCTTATCTTCAAGAAATTCTCGAGTTGAATAATACACGTTATTCAGGAGTATTTTCTTTTTCATAATAATGTTGCTGATACAAGACATATTTATTTGACTACATTGTTGTCAGTTTGTTATAAATGTGATGTAAAATTAGTTCCAGTAAATTATAAACGTGTCAGCAGCTGACACAAATCATGCCTGTATATTTTTTGTTTTTACCGGCTGAGATAAATTTACGACTCTGAAGTGTTGTTTTAAACAAGCCGAAGTGCAAAAAACCGACTACGGAAAAATGAACGTGCTCCAAATAGAAAAACAAGCTGTGACGATATGTAATGCTACGCATTCCATTATATACTATTCACAGTAGATGGTGTATTGCTTTTTCCCTAATACTTTAAAAAAAATTAAAAAAAAATTAAAAAAAAAAATTAAAAAAAAACTTTAAAAAAGATTTACAATTTACAACAGCAACGTCAAATCTGGTGTAATATGTATTTTTTGAAAACCCTGCTATTGACAAATTGACATTGGCTCTTTTAGAACCAAGCCACAGAATTAATTCAGTTCCTTAAATATTGTTTGGACTTTTTTGGGAGGATTGGTGTACTATGGGAGGATTGGTGTAGTGGTCTACCGCGTCTGTACTTGACAAGTCTACTACAACTAGCGTGAGTTCGATTCTCACTGATTTGCCTTTTTCAGTTAATTAATAATTGAAATTTGGCGAAAGCATTAGTGAAGCGGACACTCCCTATAAAAACTGGTTCGAAAGTCAGTATAAGCCGGTGGTTCCCTCTACTACTAGCCCACACAAGTCCTGGACTTAGGGGATGCTTAATTAAATAGAATAGTACGAGGTTAAACAAAAAAACAATTATTGGTTATAATGACAAAAATCTATGTCCTTTTTCTTGCAGCCCCTTAAATATTGTTTATTATTTAGTTATTTTGAAACGCGTTAGCTTTACTAGTTTTTGTTAGGGGTGGAAACACCCGTTATTAAAATCGACCCAAAAATCAAAAATTTGTCATGAAACGTCGAGAAAATGTGAAAAAAGTGGGTGTTAAAAAAATGTCGGTCTGTCTGTCTGTATGTAAACCTTATAACTTTTGAACGGAACGTCCGATTTGAAAAATTCTTTCACCAAAGGATTCAGGACCTTTTCTATTTGCGTCACATCAAATATGGTTAACATTAGAGTAGGGCAAGGGGGCAAAATGAAACTAATGTTTAATTCCCTACAAAAACACAGGTGACCAGAAAAGGTACCCGTTTCACATATTTTCTAATTGATTTTATTTTCTTGTGTTATATCGGCACTTAGTGCTACTAAGAGTGACGATGTATTAAAATCTTCGCCGAAAAGTCAAAACTTTGACCAGGTTTTTTTTACATTTTTCGACGTTTTAGACCATTCTGAGTCGAAATCAGTAAAAAAAAATTTTGCGTCCGTCTGTCTGTCTGCGTGTAAACTCTCTAACTCCATTTCTACATGAGATATCGACTTGCGGTTTTTTGCATATTGTTTCTTATCGTATTCCGAAGAGCTGATTAGATTTTGGGGGTAAACGATTGGGGTAAGGAGGTAAAAATAGGATAAAACTCCTATTTTTAGCGTTTTTTGTTTATAATTAAGGCAATTATTATTGTATTTGGTTAATTTAGCACTTATATAAAAGATAAATTGGTCAAAAAATGTTATAAAAAACGTTTTCCTAAAACGTATTGTTTTCGAGATATTGGCGTTTAAAGCAGTAAAAGGTTTTTTTAGCATATCTCACATATTTATATCCCGATTTCAAAATATTATATTTTAAAGAAAAGCTCTTTTTAAGCCCTATAAAAAAATGTTATATGCAGTTTTTTGCTAGAATGTAATGCTTTAAAGATACAGAATTTAAAATCACACAAAACACCTAGTTTAAAATTTGCAAACTAGATGGCTCTAGTGTACAATAGTGCCGATTTTTTAACAGGGTGCTTGCAACGTTTCATCTAGTTTATGTTTAAATCTTTCAAAATAATACGTGAAAGCTAAAGCAAACGAATAGATTTTTAATTATAAAATTTCTCAATCTCTACTTTCAGCATTAAATTCAGTGAGATTGGCAAAGAAAATAAAAGACATGACATAATGGTCAGAGCTTTAATTCTTAATTAATATTTATTGCCCTTTTTGCAATTTAACTTGCAAATTAACTTTACCCGAGGTCTATCAGTTCTTCCATTTACGACGAGACAGACCGTGGAATTTAAAGGAATGAAAGAAAAACCAGCTGAACAGTTGCAAGCACCTTGTCAAAACATCGGCACTAGGCACTAATTTGAAACAAAGAACTTTTACCTCAAGAAGGAACATGATGAAATCTACCGTATGCTTTGTTTGAAGCGTGAACCAACTACGGTGAGGGGCTGGTGGGGAGTGACTATTGTTTACACTTAGTACACGTAAAGAGAGGGAAAGAATGTGTAAACTTACAGTCTAATGTCGTAAACTTTGTCAAGCAATACAGTGTTGCCGATTGCAACACCTGCTTTAGATATTTTATTGTAAATTTTAAGAAATAATAGTTTTATTTGAGTTTTATATGAACTAGTAGTTTAATTTTAATAAATTTAATTATATTACATTATCAAACATAATTATAGTGTCGTAGTATAGTAGTTAGCAACATCGCTCTGGTCACCAGAAGGTCAAAACTAGCGATACTTATGTTTACACCAGAAGCAGTATCGCGTACGTTTATGTAAACAAACAAACAAAAAGATGACACCTTCATAAACATCTGAAATAACTTCTTGAGGTAAAAGTTCTTTGGAAATAGTTTAATTTGAGTGGGGTTACAGTGCGCATCAGGTCCACAAAAATGAACTATATTTTTGCACTGATTTCTGGTTTTATTACTAAAACTTACTGTCTTGAATATAATAAGGTGCGGAAAATCCAGAATATATAGCAAAAGATTGTTAAAATACTCACGAATTTCTGTTTGATTTTTTTAATGGGGGCGTTGGTTTACGTTAACAATGGTTTGGTTTGGTAGTTTGCTGGTTTCGTGTTTTTTATTTTTAATGGGAGGCGTTGGTTTACGTTAATAATGGTTTGGTTTGGTAGTTTGCTGGTTTGGTGTTTTTTTTTTTAATGGGAGGCATTTTTCAGATACGATATTTCAGAATTTAGAAGGCGATATATTTTGAGAATCAAATGTTTATTAATGAATATTCCGCAATTTTTTTTTATGAAAATACTATTAAAAGCGAGAACTTTTAGCCAATTAAAAAAAAACTGTTAGCTCGCAAAGAAAAAAAGTAGCTATTTTTGTACAATTCTGCAAAAGAATATTACATAACCTTAAAATATTTTTTGGCATACGTCAAAACAAAAATAAGAAAATCAGTTCGCATGCGCCGGATTCTTCTCATTACTGCGGTGAGTGAATCGTGTCAAAACATCGACACTAGGCACTAATATGAAACGTTATGAAAAGAGAAGTTGTGTGAATAGGCAACCATTAATACACCTGCATAATTTATTAAAGTTTTAAAGTCTGTATCTCCAAAATGTTATATTCTAGCAAAAAAATGTATATAGCATTTTTTATAGGTCTTAAAAATAGCTTTCATTTAAAATATAATTATTTGGAATCGGGTTATAAATAAGATATGCTAAAAAACGTCTTACTGCTTTAAACGCCAATATCTCGATAACAATGTATTTTAGGAAAATATTGTTTGAACAATTTAAAATTATATTTCATATAAGTGCTAAATTAATAAAATACAATAATGACTTAATTATAACCAAAAAACGCTAAAATAGGAATTTTACCCCATTCTTACCCACCCTCAATGGTTTACCCCTAAAATCTAATCAGCTCTTCGAAATATGATAAGAAAAAATATTCAAAAAAGCGCTTGTCGATTTCTTTTTTAGAAATGGAGTTATCGAGTTTACACTGAGACAGACACCCAAACAGACAAACGACATAGACAAAGAAAGACCTCCAAAGCCGTTGCGGAAAAGTGTGATAAATGTGCCTTGCGCATCTGCGATAAACTTGCACATGCGCACTATTATTGTTATTTTTTAACCTTAGTTTTATGTGTCAAATAAAAATTGTAAAAAATGCAGCAAAAAACAATAAATATCTACGAAGAAACGTCGAAATAGTTTTTTTTTAATTATTTTATAATAATTTTTCGAGGTGTGTTTGAATTTCGGGATTTTGTACACCTACTTTGAGTACACCAGAAATTGACCCTTTTCTCTTCATAAAGCAAAAATACAGGTCATGTTTAAAGTTATAAACAAATGCAGCAAAAAAACAATTAAAACACAGTAGAAGTAGAAAAATGAACAGAAACCAACGACGATCTGACAGTACTGACATGTCATGCCAGTATAAACAAAGTACTAATAATTCGTCACCCCAGTATTGGTTTGCCATATCTCTATTTTCGGACATTTTGATATTTTTACGGAAGAATTTTTGGAATTACGACAAATGAATTCTGGGGTGACGAATTGTTTTAGGACCGACAGTATTTAGCAGCTGACAGAGATGCGTACTGCGCAAGGTCAGATAAATTGCGTTACGTCATTTCGCTGCCCCGTTCTGTCACAAAACAATCTTGCTCAGGCTGGACTTTTAGTACTCTTTTCTTCTCTATGACGGACGACCAATTTGTTTTTACTGATAAAAAAAGCATGTTCATAGATTTTGACCTTTCGGCGAAGATTTCAATACATCGGCACTCTTAGTAGAACTAAGTGCCGATGTAACAAATTATTCTGTATATGGTAAATTGTTTATTAGCAATAAAGGTTTGCATAGTTACTATAAATGTTTGGAATAACTTTAATTCCATTGTAAATTGCTTTTTGTCTAATGACCCGAGGTCGGAGCCGGCGAGAAGGCACGGGGGGCTCGCATTTTCCACCAAAAAGAGAAAAATAAAAAAATGAGTCTGGGCCCTTTCCGAAATAACAACCTGGCTACGGCAGTGATTCATTACTAGTTTATTACTAATGAACAGTACTCGGCGAATTTCCAGTACTAGCATAGGCGCCGCGTCGACTGTAGCGTTGACGAGAGGTTTTAAATATTTCCATTTTTATTTCTTTTTATCTTGATTTTTTTAATGATTCTATTTAAACGAGTAAGGTGGGAAAAAAGTTATCGATAAATAAAAATTAAAAACTTTCGTATTCTTAAAAGATAAAAATCGAATGTCGGTTTTTTCTTTGAAAAACACCGATATATATACATATGTATAGTTAATATGTATAGTCAATATTGTTGTGTGTAACAAACTAGTAGTCAAATGTTTCGATTTAGTGACCTTTATAAAAATTTCCCTCATAATTCGGCAAAATTATTCCGTAGGCCTATGTTTCTGTGTTTATTTTCAACGTTGATGAGTCATAACTGAGTTTACGCCGACTACTGCTAATGAAGCAAAGCTTTTTTGAGGCAGTATATCTTAAAAGCATATACTCGAGCACATAAATGTATACTAGGGTGACCCACCTAAATTTCAAATTGAAAAACTTAGAGGTCTCACCCTTTAAATTTGTTCATTGGGGTAAGAGTATCATCCCTGATTTATTTCAGAATTTTTGAAAAAAAAACTAGAGGTCGCTCACAGTCATTTTTTAAAAAGATATTTTTCTTAGGTTTTTTTATTTTTTTAAAGGCCGAAGGATTTTTTATTTAAATCTTTTAAAAACGACACGGTATAAAGGGATAGTATGTGGTTAACCTCGAAAAAATATCAGGAAGTTTTTGCTTTATTTCAGGCGTATCGATTTTTGGTCTGAATCTGGAACTATTTCCTTTTTAAATTTTACGCCGAAATTATGTAGAATTCAATAATCCAATCATTTATATTGTTTAACACGGTTCTAAAGCTACCGAAAGAACGGGAAAAAATTATACTTAAATATAAATCTACGCACACGTTTACACTGAATTCGCTTTAACCTGAGCATTTTTTGTTTTTTTGCACCTACCTCCCCCTTTCATTTTAGCTTTCTTATTGTGTGTCAGACTGTATCTGCAGCCTCGGTCGCAGCTTATTTTCAAAAAATCTAGATGTTCCACATTTCCGACCCATTCCACATTTTCCGTCTTTACTCTAAGCATTGATAAAGAATGCTCTAAGCATTATACAGTGCGATTATAAAGTGCCGAACAGTTTGAAAGAAAAATACTCTTCGTTTGAAGCTACGCCTCTGTTAGAGTTGTGCTCGGTGGCCAGTAAAACGCACACAGCTTTCTTGCATTTTACTCATCGCTAATGCCTGTTTTGGATTAAAAAGTGTTCGGCACCTTATATTCGCACGGTATATCTTCTCAACTTGTTTGACATTCGAATAAATGCATTTGTGTGGAGTCGAAACTTTTGAAAGCCTGTAGGAGTTAACGCTCAAATTGAAATATTATTAGTAGGTTCTCGGAACCCGGCACTGCAAATGTAAATCTAATTTGCAATACGTTTGTATATAATAAATAATAGAATAACGAGATTTTCAACAATGGAATTGATAAATGGCATGGTAATTAGAATTTCTTCTCCTGGTTCACGAAACGTTCATATAAAGTTTTAAATTTCATATTGCATCCCTGGTAGAAAAGTACATAAATCTAACTTAACATAACATTAGATTAGGGACATTTTTATGTTTAGTCTCCAACGTTATACAAAAACGTTATAAAATATATAAATCTAACTTTAAAAACTAACGTTTGACAAAAAAGTTATAAAATATATAAATCTAACCTTAAAATCTAAGGTTTGACAAAAACGTTATAAAATACATAAATCTAACGTTAGTTTCCCAACTAAATTCTAACCTTTTCCTAACCTTATTCTAACTTTTTTAAATTTCCATTATTAATACGTAAGCTATAGCAGAAAATACTCCTTTCAGAAAGCTATGTGCCTAGGTTTGATAATTATTTATTATTTCTATAATAAGTTTAAAAAAATATCCCCCAAAAGTCAAAATTATAGTAAGTCTGGCAACGCTGTACTAGAATTTAAAAAATATTTTAAGATTCTAAATTTATAAATAAATATTAACTAACTAAATATAAGGTTTTTCTGAGAGGTAAACGTATTTATCGCAGTATAACAGGATATTACACTGTAATTAAATAAATAATAATAAATAAATAAATATATTTAGGGCCACCTAAAAAGATGGCTATTTTATAAATAAATGTAACGAAATTATGTTTAAAAATTATTATTATTACGATTATGATTGCTAAAATACATTAAGATTTATTTATATGAATAAATTTGTCTCAAGCTACCATTTTATGATGCAGGTAGAAATTTCCTAGTTGGCCACGCCCCCTCCGAAAGTTAGAAATTAAACGTACTTATAACGTATTTCTAACTTAAAAATCTAACGTTAGATTAACGTTTTTAACTAACGTTTGATTCTACCGTTAAAAAGCGGGACATTTGCACATATTTTATAACGTACTTTTATACAGTTTTGCAACGTTAGAAAAACGTTATTCTAACGTTAAATTTCTACTAGGGAAGTTACATTTAAAAAGTTACATTTAAAATGTGTTTAAAAGATTACATTCAATAATTTAAAAATTCATCCAAATCGTAAGGCTCACAGACCACTAAGTACTTATAAATAAGGTTTTTGAAGGCGTTAAAACTATTTTCGTTTCTGATATGTTCAGGCAACTTATTGAAGAAGGTAATGGCCGAATAGAACCATCCCTTTTCATAGGTTACCAACCTGTGAAGTGGAAAATTAAATTTTTTTGTTCGAGTTCTATCACTGGATTTTAAGTAATTAAAATTATTGATATTTTTAAACATAAAGGTTTATACCTCAAATATGTATAGTCCTCTACAACTGTCAACAACTCATTTTGTCGAAAAATTCCTCTAAACTTTTTAGCATTGTTCTTAGTCTTTTTCTGTTTAGTAAAAATATCTTTTAAATTTGCCCCACCCCAAAAATTTTAAATGTGAATAGAAATTTGAATAGTAAGCAATTCTTAAGGTGGAATGATTTACATACTTTTTCAAAATTCTAATTGAATAGTGGGCGGTATTGAGTTTTTTGGACAGGTGTGTGATGTGCCCAGACCAGCTCAAGCAGGGGTCCATGATAACCCCCAAGAACCTAATGTCATTTGCGAAGGTTACCTGCCTGTCACCAATGTACACGACCTCCTGGTTATTAGCATTTTTAGTTTGAAATAACATAAAATTAGTTTTACTGTCATTTACTATTAGCTTATTTTTTGTGAACCACTCTACTAATGCAGTTACCAAAGTCGAGCAGTACCTAACGGTTTCTGACATATCCTTAGCACTGGTGAGCAAGTTGGTATCATCTGCGAAGTTTACAAGAGCGTCTTCAGCTTCTGCATTACTAATATCGACTGCATCCACGAGGTCATTCACAAAGATGACAAACAAGTAGGGACCTACCATGCTTCCCTGCGGAATTCTGAGCTCAATAGTGAGATCTTCAGATTCATACCTCCTTCCATACGGGTTCATACCTTCTTCCATACGGCTACAAGTGAGGTTGTGACTTGTTCTATCAGTCGTTGTACTTTCCGAAAGTCAAGAATAAGTACCCTGGTTTATTTCCAGTCATTATTGTTCGCCATGTGATGCTTATAATAAAATGCAGAATTAAATACTGTTTTCCCGAACTATTTATCAAGCCATGCACGCGGTTGTTATGAAATTAAATATCAATAGCATAAAGAGGTATAGTCACAATATCCAATTGTGGAGATTTAATTTATGCTCTTCAGAGAACATAATGCTGCAATTTTATTAAGGACTATATACGGTACTAAAATTATGGCTTAAAAGGTCTATTTTGCATGATATAGGTACATTGTAAGTTTGCAAGAATATGCTTGATTAAACTGATGTCATCCCCAACACAATAAATAAAGTTAAATAAAAAAAAATAAAATGACAAAATAAAACGACAAGTTGATAAAAAGGTAATAGATTAAAAAGGTACAAAAACAGGTAGGTAAGTTAAAAAAGGTAAGAAAAGGTAAGTAAAGTTTATGTTTATGTTTATTTTTAACCTCGTACTATTCTACTTAATTAAGCATCCCCTAAGTCCAGGACTTGTGTGGGCTAGTAGTAGAGGGAACCACCGGCTTTAATTGACTTTCGAACCAATATATCTAGGGAGTACGCCTTCGCCAAATTTCAATTATTAATTAACTGAAAACGGCAATCGGCGCCAGTGAGGTTTGAACTCACGATCATTAGCTCAGTGTCAATGCTATATCTATGCCTTAGACCGCTGAGATAATCTCCCATATGAAAGTAAAAAAAACTTCAAACATTAAAATATCAAACTTTTAAAATAAGTTATTTTTTAGGTCAATTGGCTGATGTATGCTGTCTCTCCGTAATTCTAAAATATAATTTTTACAGCTTTTTTTAAATAAATTATTTGATTTTGGATTTTTTATATCGAGAGGAAGTGAGCTTTAGATTTTGAGTCCTAAATATCTACTACTTATAATAATAACTAATTGCTTGAACTGTCAAAGTCAAATTATTTTAGAGAATTTTAATTTTACAAAATTATGGTATTCGCTGCTTAATAAACTTCTGGAATGTATTCACACAATGTGAAGAAAGTGCATGGAATGAACGGTATAAAACATAGAACAGAGGAACATTTTTTTTTAAATATTGGAATGGAATGAAATAGTATGTAGCACTAAAATTTTTTGTAATGTAACCAGTCTATTATGGTATAAAACACCTTCGAGGTCCCAGAATGACTATAAACAAATAAATAAAATAAAAAAATACTTCTGTGACCTATAGTCTTGTGGACTTTTTTCAGTATGAATTTGTAAAGCTATCGAGAAATAATATAACTGGCGACAGTCCATTTTTCTTGATAATTTAAAAAGTAATGTAGGGTTACTTCATCTAGTCTCACTTTGTTCTTTCGTTCTTGGTCGTTTGTTTTTGCTTTTTTGGACAGCTGACGACGTCAGGCTAACGTAATACTTAAACGCTCCCAAAATCCAAAACAAAAGCAAACAGACCAAGTACAGAAGAACAAAGTAAGCCCGGATTAAGTGACCCTAATCTAATGTAACATCTAATGTAATGTATTCAATATAATGTAATGAACATTAAATTAAAATATTATTTTTTTAAATAACTATATTTTAAAAACTATTTCTTTTTTAAAATGCAAAAAATAAAAAAAAATTGTTTTGTTACATGATCAATTTTTTGTCAGAATAACATCTCTACTCTAAATTTCTCTACACGGAAAAAAAAAATTATAGCTAGGAGCGCTATAACACACATACCAAGCAAATTATAATCGCTTATTATATAAATACAAGGCTTTCTCTTACAATTATGGCAGTCAGTGTAAAAATTTATATGAAATACTTTAATTGTTTAGTTTATAATAAAATATAACAAATAGTATGGCATTTATAGCTTAAATAGATTTAATTATTGTCCGTGCTAATAATTTTTATAATATAATAAAATTTCTGTAAATTTATAATAGTGCCTGTAATAAATATAATCGTGTCTGTAATATATATAATCGTTTCCAATTTATTTTTAACATTAACGATAAACCAAGTGTGTCCAGGAAAACATTTCAGGTGCGTGGTAAATTACAAGGGAGAAACAAAATGTTTATAGGCACCAACAGTGGTGTTTCAACTCAAGCAGTACCCCAAAATACAAATACAAACACACACAATAACAACGTTTCTGTTCCAAGAAAATATTGGTTGTTCGTCAGCAAGTACAACAAAAACTACACAGCGGACCACCTGAAAAAATACCTACAAGAAAAATGTCCAGGAAGTACCTCGTATATCTGCGAAAATGTCGAATACAGCAAGGACTATAATTCGTTTAAAGTAGGTATTGACATGGACCTCGTAGAACAATTTCAAAATCCTGACCTTTGGCCATCAGGGATTGAAGTCAGAAAATATAATTTTCGGAAAACATCAGCAACAAGGGGAAACATATAACATGTGAATCAAATAAAAACAGTTTTCTTAACATATTATTTCTTAATGTTCAAGGGTTACCTAATAAAGTATCCCACTTAGAAATTGAGTGTGACGTCCTGGACCTAGATGTATTTTGTGTCGCGGAGCACTGGTTATGTAAGTCAGAAAATATTATTTTAAACAATTTTTACTGTGCCAGTATTTTTAAACGAGTCAATTACATAAGGGGAGGAGTTGCTATCTATATAAAAAACAAGTACAAAAATATTACAAGTTGTAGGGAAGACATAAATAAATTATCAGTTGAAAAACACTTCGAAGTTTGTGCAATAAATATGCACTTAGATACAAACAAAATTGTCATTTTATCTGTTTATAGATCAAATGATAAGAATTCAGACATTGAACTATTTTTTGCTCAGCTTGAACGTGTATTACTTTTAATTGATCACTCCCAATACAGGGTGGTTCTTTCTGGGGATTTAAATATCAATTTAAATGAAAACACAACTCACACTAGAAGGTTAACCTACCTGATACAGGCTTTCAATTTGAGTTTCAGTACAAATGGGTTTACAAGGGTTACAGAAAAAACTGCAACAAAAATAGACTACATCATAACTAATATCGATAAAACTAATTTTTACTCCCAAGTAAATCCCCTTTCAATATCTGACCATATGGGCATTTTATTTAAATTAAAAAATAAAAATGAACAAATTCAGCACAATAAGAGTAGAATAATGAATAACAACACAACAAGTAACTTTACTAACTTAATAAAAAATCAAACATGGGATGAAATTTATTCACAAAGTAACCCAAATGAGGGCATTCAGAAATTTTTGAACTCTTTTTTGCTAAATTTTGAAGAATGTTTTCCTCTAAAAAAATTTAAAAATAATCAAAAAAATGAATGGATTACCAGTGGTATAAAAAAATCGTGTAAAAATCTTAAACTTTTATACTCCTTAAAAATAGAGTTTCCAAACGACACGGTCTTACCAGGGTATTATAAAAATTACAAAAAAATTTACGACAAAGTCATATTTCATGCCAAAAAATCTTATTTCAGTCAAAAAATTCAAAACTCTCAGAATAAAGTTAAAATGTCATGGAGAATTATTAATAAAAACACAAAAAATCCAAAAAGTAAGGCTATCAATAAAATAAAGATAGGTGATCGCATCTTAGATAAACCAGGTGAAATCGCTGATAAAATGAATCATCATTTTATCAATATATGCGACGAGCAAAACACAGTCAACAAAAAACAAAAACAAAAACATAAACATATAAAGGCAAATTCAATGTCAATGTTCTTTAAACCGGTCACAGAAAAAGATATCCTAAGCGCTATACATCACCTAAAAAACTCTAACACGCCCGATATATTTAATATTACTTCCGTACTAATAAAGAAAGCTGCACCACACGTGGTCGGCCCTCTAACGCACATAATGAATACAGTATTAACAACGGGAATCTTTCCTGATAGACTCAAATTGGCAAAAGTTCTTCCAGTTTATAAAAAAGGTGAAACTGATAACATAAATAATTATAGACCAATTTCTATTTTACCTATTATAGGAAAAATTTTCGAAAAAATCATTCATGATCAGTTATTAGCTTTTTTAATTAAACACAAAATACTAACAAAACAACAACATGGCTTTATTAAAGGTAAAAGTACAACATCTGCCACTTTTCAGTTAACGGATGACATACTTCATCGACTGGAAAATGGGGAAAATGTACTTAGCATATTTTTTGACTTAAGTAAAGCCTTCGACATGGTAATACATGAGATTCTATTACTAAAAGTAAAGATATATGGAATCAGGGGCAAAGCTTTGCAACTAATTGAATCCTACTTATCTGATAGGCAACAACTAGTCGAAGTAGAGTGTCAGGGAAAAAAGGTAAGATCGGGCTGGAAAAAAAATAGACCAGTCTCTGTACCACAGGGGTCTATCCTAGGCCCCCTGCTGTTTATTTTATATATAAATGACCTCCCTTTAAAAATAGAAAATGGTAAAATAGTTTTGTATGCAAATGACACAACATCTCTAAATTCAAGCAAACACACTATTGAGCTAACAACAATTGCACAAAATTCGATAACTGAAATTAAGGAGTGGCTAGAAAACAATGGATTAAAAATAAATCCTAGTAAAACTAAAATTTTACAGTTTAAAAATGGACGCAGTACCAACGATATAAATTTACAGGTAGATAACGAATCCATTACACCATCGGACAATGTTAAATTTCTGGGTGTGTACATGGACCCTAGCTTCAACTGGTTTGCGCAAATCGATTATGTTTCAAAAAAACTGTCTTCCACTTGTTTCTTACTGCGGCAATTAAAAAATTTTTGTAACAAAAGCACAATAAAACAAGTGTACTATAGCAATTTTCAATCTGTTATGTCATACTGCATAGAATTTTGGGGAGCTAGTGGCAGAATAACGGATGTCTTGAAAATACAAAAGCGGGCGCTAAGAATCGTAACAAATTCAACATATAGGGCGCACTGCAAAGAAATCTTTAAAAATGAAGGCATAATGACATGTATTTCTTTGTACATATATAGATGCCTCCTCTTTTTAGAAAAAAATGTAGATAAATTTCAAAAAAATTGTGACTTACATAACCATGACACAAGAAATAAATTTACAATAGAACCAACAAAACACAACACAACTAGGTTGGAAAAAGGGCTACACTACACAAGTCTTAAATTATTTAATAAACTTCCGCAATCATTGCAAAGTCTTGCAGGTACGAAAAAATTTAAAACAGAAATAAAACGACTTTTATTAGATAACCCTTTTTACACAGTTTTAGATTACTACAATTTTAACTTTTAAATGTCTATGTATCTTTTTTTGTATATTTGTATATATATATTTTTTTTAGTATGTAGGTAATTTAATATTTAATTGTATTTTTAATCTGTAGTTTTTAACTTTAATCTTAAATTGACTTATCCTATACTATATCTTGTAGTCTACTGGAAATAAACTATTATTATTATTATTATTATATTATTAGTTATTGTGTCCCTTATAATCTATAGCTTAAATCACTATAATTTGCCACTGTTACCAATATCTTATAATGTATAGCGCAGAGCCCACTATTTTCTTTCCGTGTACTCCCTAACATCCCTACTCCATAACATCCCTACTCCACAACAACTCTACTCCGTAACATCTCTACTCCATAACATTTCTACTCTGTAACAACTCTACTCCACACTATATGCACTTTATTAGTCACTTAATAATAAATGAGCAGTTCAAAGAACAAAGAATCTTCTTCTTCTAGATTATTTTATTTTTTTCCAAGAAAACGTTTATCTTTAAATGTAAATCTAAAACAATCATAAATGAATTATTCTAAAAGCAACAATGATCGCGTACTCTTAACATGCACTAATATGTAAGTAATTAATAAACTGAATTCATTTTTGACAGTGACTTAGCATGACAAATATTCTTTTGAGTTAAGACAAGTGGCTAATCGAGTGTCTATAGTGTGGAGTAGAGTTGTTACGGAGTAGAGATGTTATGGAGTAGAGATGTTACGGAGTAGAGTTGTTGTGGAGTAGGGATGTTAGGGAGTAGGGATGTTAGGGAGTAGAGAAATTTGGAGTAGAGATGTTAGTCTGCCAATTTTTTAAATGAATATAAGGAGAAATATTCATTTGTTTTGTTGTTGTATTCATTCTTTTAGCTTTAGGCTGCGAAGAGTATATTATGCATTAACAGCAGACTTGGTCACGTACCTTCCAAGTTAATGCTAGACTTGCGGTCTGCCACATGTCCAATTGCATAATTTAAGCAGCACAAACCTTTGCATATGTATTTCTTTTAATGGTTAATAATTAGACAGGTTTACAAAAAAAAAGTCAGTACCATTTGACCGGACCATGGCATTCCTAGGTATTTTGGCGCCCTGAACCAGAGCCCCGGGTCAGTTTTGCCCCATCACGTCAGGAAAACGAGATTTCAGGTCATTTGAGGTCAAAATGGTGATTTTTTTGGGAGCGGCCCCGGGGCAATATCTCAAGCGACCTGTTAACTTCACGGGTAACTGTGTAGGTCTTGAATACTTTCTGAACGTTGAGATGTTGTCCCGGGGCCGCTCCCAAAAAATCACCATTTTGACCTCCAAATGACCTTGAAATCTCGTTTTCCTGACGTTTGGCAAAACTGGCAATAAGGATGAGTAAAATGCAAGAAAGCTGTGTGCGTTTTACTGGCCACCGAGCTATTGTACGTAGCAATCACATGGGCTTGTCGCGCACAACTCTAACAGAGGCGTGGCTTCAAACGAAGAGTATTTTCTTTTCAAACTGTTCGGCACTTTATAATCGCACTGTATGTACAATTTTGTTTTAATGAACCTGGGCCCATTGTAGGCCGCCTACAGGGGAACTATTTTTGTTTCCTGCAATATTTTATTTTGCGTTTTAAATAGTTTTAACTTGCGTTATTTGGGAAAATGCAATATACAATTTACTGTAAATGGAATTCGTAGCATAACATATCTTCTCGGCTTGTTTGTATTTACAAAAGCTTTATTGAAGGGGTTTTTGCATTCGCTGGGTCAAGTGCTTGATAACCAAAAAGGTTTTCGTAAGTACAAATAGCAAACTTAGGTGAAAAAAACATGAGGTTGCGTTATATTTGCTAAGAAACATTCACAATTTACATGAATAAAATTATTAAGTAAACTTTTTGAATTTTGACGGAATAGGTTAATAGTATATTATTCAATGAGCGTATGATAATTGCATTGACCAATGAGGGTAAATTTTGGGACACGAGCCGATAGGCGAGTGGCCTAATCACCCGAATGATTAATAGCTATTATTCACGGCCGTGGATAAAAGATATATTTAAATTAAAATGAGCTTTTGTTCAAAAAAAATCTGTAAATTGCTTATTTTAAAATTTTCTGGCATTTTCATGACATATATCATTAAAACTATGGCCTAATTTTAAAAATTTGCTTTTATTAGGCACTATGGTCTGTTTTATCAAGCAAGATAGTAAATAAAAAATCGCACAGTAAATATTTTTACAACAGGTTTGAATAGTATATGTTTGTGTACAGAATATAGTTATGTTTTATAAAATAAACTACGCAGTATATTCGCACATCCAATATTCGAATCTGTTTTGAAAATATTCACTGAGCGACTTTTAATTTACACTCTTGCTTGATGAAACAGCACATAGTTATTTAAATGAAAAAAACTTTAGTACCGGGTTTTTTCGAGTACCCGAGTTTCGATTTAAAAATGGCTGATTTGCTGAAAAATGTACCTGATTCATGAATGACATAATAATAATGAAGTGTGAGTTTTTCGATGTTCTGTTTTCAATTTGAAAGTTTTGGCTTAAATAGTTCTCGAATAAAGGTCATGCCTTTCTATAAAATCTAGACATTAATAAAACATATTAAGTTATATTGACCTGGGTCAAAATAGTAAGGTTATAACTATAGTTTTTATTTTTGACATGAAAAACATAAATATTTGGATTGAAAAACATAAAAGACATAAAAAAAGTCTGCAATGAAAGGTGGAAAATGGCATATAAAACGAGGTGAGTAAAATTCGTAGAATTTACCACTTCAATATCTAAACAAAATTAGGCCAACATACATACATAAACATCAAACTAGGGTGGTATGAAAATATAAAACTAGTGTGATATAAGGCCATAGAGATGGAAAGAGAACCATTAGTCCAGCCTGCGCAAGATTATTTTGTGACAAAACGGGGCAGCGAAATGACGTAACGCAATATATCTGACCTTGCGCAGTACACATCTCTATCAGCAGTGAAATGCTGTCGGTCGTAAAACAATTCATCACCCCAGTATTCATTTGTCGTATCTCCAAAAATCCCCCACTAAAAATCTTAAAATGTCCAAAAATAGAGATATGGCAAACCAATACTGGGGTGACGAATTATTAGTAGTTTGTTTATACTGTCAGTACTGTCAGATCGTCGTTTGTTTCTGTTCATTTTTCGACTTCTACTGTGTTTTAATTGTTTTTTTGCTGCATTTGTTTATAACTTTAAACCTAACGTGTATTGTTGCTTTATGAAGAGCAAAGGGTCAATCCCTGGTGTACTCAAAGTAGTTGTACAAAATCCCGAAACTCGCACACCTCGAAAAATTCTTATAAAATAATTAAAAAAAACTATTTCGACGTTTCTTCGTAGATATTTATTGTTTTTTGTTGAATTTTTTACAATTTTTATTTGACACAAAACTAAGGTTAAAAATACTCGTCAAAAACAACAATAGTAGTGCGCATGTGCAAGTTTATCTCAGATGCGTTAGGCACATTTATCACAGTATCCCGCAACGGCTTTGGAGGTCTTTCCTTGTCTATGTATAAGGCGTTTTCCGAAGAACAAAAGCGTGGGCTAAATGTCGTTTTCATAAGGGATCCTAGGAAAAAGTCGTTATCAATATTTTGGATGGATTAAAAAAAATAGAAGAGTCTTCTCGTATAAAAAATTGTTTAAAGCCGTGCATTATAATATATTTAAATGACTTTTAAATATTTTAGGTTTATTGAGATGACTTTTAAATATTTTAGATTTATTTAGATGACTTTTAGGTATTTCAGCTTTAGTAAGATGCAGTAAATTTATAAGCAAGCTGTGAACATTTGGAAAATGTGTTAGAAGGTTAATGGTCCGTATAAACCATAAATCTCTATTCAAATAGATATTTCCATTTTAATATACTTAAAAGTATATATTTTAGCCTAAATTTTTTAGGGTACCTGGTTCAGTATAACTTATTTTATAATAATAATAAAAATATTTATTGGAAATCTCCAACAGGCTAACGACCGGTCGGTCATATCGGAGTCTTTCTACCTTATTTATTTATTTACAAATTCTTACAATCCAAAAACCGGATAACTCATATTTAATAGTATATAACATACGTTTTCAGGGCACGCTAAAAACGTGTTTTTTACAATTTTTTCTATTTTGATCTAAAATTAAAAAAAAAACATTTAAATTAATGAAAATTTTAAAGAACTTACATTTAAATTAATGATTGATTTAGGGATTTTTGTTTCGGGTTGGCAAAACAGTTTTCGCCATGTTTAAAATTCTAAGAACAAATATTATTTTAATATATTTTATAGTCATGCCTTCTCTTTTTCACTGCAAGTAACCAAGCCTCGATTTTAACACGGTAATAAATACACTGCCAGTAAAAGATCTTTCCCATTTTACACCTGTGCGCGTTAAATTTTATTTTAATATTACCGTTAAAAATGACGGGTCTGGGCGGGTTTAAATGGTGCACAAATCGTACTTGAGCGGATGAGATTCACCCGCTCAAGTATGGTTTGTGCACCATTTATACGCGCCCAGACCCGTCATTTTCAACAGGGTAGATTTACTTTTAGCAACCTTAAAAATATACCAATTTTCACGAAAAATACCCCCCGCCTCTTAGGGGGTGGAGTTATAACTTTTTTATTATCAGATTCTTTCAGCAACCTTAAAAACCCCAATATACCAATTTTTATGAAAACTACCCCCACCCCTCAGGGAGTGAAATTTAAAAAAAGATATTAGATTCATATTCGTCAACCCCAAAAACCCCTAAATACCAATTTTGACGAAAATATTGAAAATATTTAAAAATATTTACCCCCTCAAAAAAATTTTATTAGCAGATTCAATTTCAGCAACCTCAAAAACTTTTTGCTAAATAGCAATTTTCAAATTAAAAAAAAAATGTATTTTTCCCCGTTTGCCCTTGCCGCACCCCATTGTTCCCCAAAAACAATCCCGAGCTAGAACTTTTGGTAACATACATGTCAAATTTCAAGTCTTTAGCTTAAAGCGTTCTTAAGTTATCGTACCCACAAGATTTTCCGGACAGACCGATCGACAATTTTTTTTTCTTAAAATTGATTAATATCGACATGAAATTGATTAATACGCAAAAAAAAAATTTGAAAATTTATTGCACGAAATCCGAAATTTTAAAAATTTTCAAAATGGGAAAGCAAAATATTTTAATGGATAAAGCTGTCATTGCACAAAGATGTGGCTTTTTCTGGCTAAATTATATGATATCTCATGCAGTATAATAAGTGGATATTTCCATAAGAAATTACAAATGGAAAAACTTTAAATTTTCTTATCTAAATTTAATACTTCTCTTGTGATTTTAGAAAACCACAAAACTCTTCTCGTTATTTCTAAATTGTCTATTTGGCTCAGTTCCATGTGTCGTTTACCGAAAAGACTATATATATGTATAATAGAAACAGACTTCGTGCTTTGAATTTTACGTTTTCCTTTTTTTACTGCTATTCATTTTCGGCTATCATGTAAATAGAGTTTCAGTGAGACCTATGTTTAGCTTAACGTATGTGGACAATAAAGTTTTCCAACTCCGGCTATTCACTTTAATACCCGTAGACTTATTATTTAAAAAAAATAGTTATTTATGGTACTAGTGGGTAAAGTAAGATATTGCCCATGAGAAAATTAACCTGCTTGGCTGACGCCTCGTTTGGCTGGACGCCTCCAAACGAGGCGTCAGCCAAGCAGGTTAATTTTCGAGAGGGCAATATCGGTTTACCCATGAGTGCCATACAAGGTTTTATCCAATAAATAGCTTAGGAATTCATATTTTTATTAAAAATTTTAATGACATTTACAAGAAAATAATTTGACAAGTGACAGTTGAGTGGGTAAAATAAATAATTATCCACTCAATAAAGTAAAAGCCATGCGGGGGATATTATTGAGTTTATCTATTTAAAATAATGCTGGTAATTGTCTTATTATCTGTATGTATTGGATAAATACTATTACTTAAACCTTTTATCAAGCGCTTAACTATGACTTCGCTAGATCTTCGACTTTTTGATTTTTAAGGGTCCTTAAATTTTCTTAATTTTTACATATCGTCATCTAAAGGCTCTAACGGTCTAACTCCAAAACGTCATATTTTTCAGGAGACGTAAAAAACGATTTAAAACTTATATATAGCAATTTAGAACTTTAAAACTAGCTTGTTCACAGGTAAAAATGTTTGAAATGTGTTAATGTATTTAAAACTTTTCATTGTTATCTATTTTATATAAATTATTTGAAAATTAAATTTTAACCACAGAATCTAAATTCACTAATGGTCTAACTCCAAGGGAAGATAAAAGAGGATACCTATCGTATTATATCGCGTAATATTATTACAAAAAATTTATATTTTTATATTTAATATATAATATTACTACTAGGTAGGCATAATACATATACCTAGATAATATTAGTATTATAAAATTTATACATTATAAAACCTTCATAAAAATAATTAAATCCCATGAGAAAAAAATATATTTTATTTTGTAACGTTGTTATAAAAAAAATATAATAATTATTAAGCAACATTCAAAACTTAAATACTTTATTTACATTTTTGTGGTCAATATTATCAAAATCTAATATTATTAAACAATCAAATATTATCTAACTAAATTCTAATGTATATTATTATACATAATTATGTATGTATCATAAATGTAACGAATCTTTTATGTTTTTTGGATTTAGTTAAGTATACGTATTTATTATTATAAAAAAGATTTAAGTTATAATTATTTTAGTTTGTTTTCTGAAATAGAAACTTAAACATAGGGTATAAACGGGATCCCCTGTTGTCCAGAAATAGTTTGACATTAGTGACAGTTCTCATTTAATTGTTTTCTCACAATCATATGATGGAGTTAGACACTTAGCGACTTAAAATATTTACATTTTTGCATTTTTTGAGGCTGATATTGGTTTAATGCAACTTTTTTTTTTGAAGTATGTTGGTAATCAGATAATGAAGCAAATTTGATAAAAATCTCATTTTTGAAAAATTTGGAGTTAGACAACTAGAGCCTTTAGTGGACGATATTTTATGTCTGATCATAAAAAAACTCTAAATCCAAATTTTTGGTTCAATCGAACCCATACTTTGACACATAGGCCCTATTTAACGTTAGGCTGTTATTAGCAACTAAATTTAGTTTTTTGCTCATAATTTTATACGAAAGTTGATAACGATCGAAAGAAAAAATAAAATTTGCGCCCCCTTTGTTTAGAAATCATAAACAATATTTTCATAAATTTATTTATATTCATTGGTTGATATATTAACAAGACCTAAATTTTGGCCAAATATGAAATTAAAACGTGTTAAAATAATTATTTTTTTATTATTTAATAATTATAATTATTGTTAACCACTGGGGTGTTTTATGGAAGGACCTGTGTGACGTGAGGCAAAAGGGACTTACTTGTATTGTTCCAGGTGTCTTCTTGTACTTGGGCCCAAGATGATGTTTCCTCGGAGAAATGGCGTAAGCCCTATTTGCAACTCGTTCTACGCGAAATGTTATTTATTGGACGTATTTTCCATAGTGTGATTCATTACGAATAACTATTGTTATTTTTGTTCTTTTGAGGCGATAGTGGCGTGAGTATCGCGCCCCCTGACGAACTTATCGTATTGTCCGTACCGCGCTGTTTTACGAACTCTTCAAATTGCATAATAAGGAAATACGTATATTTTTACATAGTTCGCTAAGTTTTTATAGATTGCGCTACTGCAGCGAGTTTTTTGTTCCCAGAATAGTCTATTTTAAAAGGAAAAATGAGTGTAGCGCCCCCTATATGATAAACTCGAAAACTTTTTTTTTTTTCATAAATTTGTGTGTATTATCAAAACGAATCTTTTGGACAAATATAAGATAAAATAGATAAAATAATATTTTTATGACTAAAAAGCTTGTAGGCATTTAAAAATGGCTTAAAAAGTAAATATGTAAAATCGACGTAAAGATATTATTTCTGCGTAAAAGAGGAATGCCTGTATTTTCACACAGTTTGCGCAGTTTTTGTAGATGGATAAATATTTTTTATGCCTTATGTATGGCTTAGCTACAGATGAGGCCAGATCGGGCCAATATTTTAAATTTTTTCTATTTTGCGACTCTTATAAGCTCATAATCACACGCATTTTGCGTGTTCTTATAGGCCCATAAGAGGTCTCTACTTTTTTTTCTGTCGGGTTGGCAACATACCAAAATCTTATTTCTTGACGTTTTGCGTGCAAATGTCAATGTCGATTTAAAGTTTATTTTTTAACAAAATTTTGTGTTTGGGTTATTTTTTACCGTGTTAAAACTATGGACTGGTTAATTGCAGTGAAAAAAGAAGAGATGACTGTAAAATATATCAAAATATCATTTGTTCTTAGAATTTTAAACATAGTGTAAACTGTAATGCCAACCCAAAAAAAAATCCATGAATCAGTCATCAATTTAAATGTAAGTTTTTTAAATTTTAGAGCAAAATAGAAAAAATTGTATAAAGCACTCGTTTCATAACACGTTTTTAGACCACTAGTACCGCAAGCGGCTCGTTTTCTAAACTTGTACTGGTGCGCTAAAAACGTATGTTATGAAACTAGTACTTTAATATACTATAACGTTATCGTAGGACTATTAGTGTCCGAGATATAGGCATTTTAATAAATTTTTATATATTTTTACATTTTAAATTAGATGTCAAATATTGACACTCGTTGTAAAATTTTTATCATAGGTCTTTTAATAAATTTCTCATAATGGTTCGGCTAGACAAACAATTTATTTTGCATTTTTTTTAAATGATTTTAATTTTCGTTTAATAAGTATTTGAGAAAACGTAATTTAATATCCACTGTGATGAGTAAATAATGGAATACGAAGCATTACATACCTACACGGCTTGTTTTCTACATAACACTAGGCAACACGGTTTCTTGCCCTAATTGGAGTCATATGTTTTTTAACTAATTTTGGGTCGCTGAAACCGAATCTGGCCTCAGAATATTTCTATTACCTAAGTTTTCTGAGAAAAATGAGATAAAAATGTTAAAAAATTATTATTTTATCCCTCTTTTGTTCTAAAATCATGGGAGATAAAAATATTCCAAGGACAAATTTAGATTCGGCGACTCAATATTAGTTAAAAAATACCCAACTTAACACATGGAAACTTTAATTTCATAGGTAGAATAAATAGGGATATTATAAAAAAAATATTTAAAAAAAAATGGATAATGTGACAAAACTAATTAGGGGTGGAGGGTAAGGAGAAGGGTGCATAAGGGGACAAAATTATCGCCACGTACTCATGCTAAAAATTGTCAAAAAACCATTACTAGAGGGTCAAAAATGAATCAAAAAATGTTATATGTATGTAAAAGGTAATATGGTTCTTATGTAATAAAGTAACATTTTTATGATGCAGAAGCATTAAAAAAAACAAAAAAAAAAAAAACACAATATTTTGTTTTATAAATTATTTTTAAATTGACATAATTGTCTGTACTAAAATTTAAAAAATAAGACGTGCTGGATTTTTTTAAGGTCAAATTTTGATTCTGCACCTTTAAATTCACAAGAAAAATATATTTTTTGGGCTCGGGAAAAAAGTTTACACTGTGTACTTTGTTTCTTTTTTAGTCACTTTCTTGGGTTAAGGGAAAAATAAAATTCTAAATTATTTCAGCTGACCGGTTTCGCATATAAATATATTTATGCTTCTTCAGAGCTCTACAAAGAAAAAATATATAGTTAATACAAACAATACAATAGCAAACAAAACCAGAAATGACAATTAAATAGTGTCACTAATTTAACTGAATTTTCTAATTTTGTTGCTCACACTGTTGATAACAAGGGTCAAGCCGATGTAATCTATACTGATTTTATGAAGGCGTTCGACCGAATCGATCATTATATTATTATTAAAAAACTTAAACAGAGATATGGTTTTAGTAGCAGACTAGTTAAACTTTTTTTGTCATATTTGTTAGATAGATATCTTTACGTCTTTTATAATGGATTTGGTTCTGATCTATTTCTAGCAATGTCAGGGGTACCTCAAGGTTCTAACCTTGGACCTTTGCTATTTTTATTATTCATAGATGATCTTAGTGAGTTAATTGAATGCCTGCATTTATTTTTTGCTGAAGATTTGAAACTATTCATGCAAATAATTTGCATCAATGACTGCATTAGATTACAGAGGGTCTTGGATGCACTGCAACAATGGTGCGAATATAACTGTCTCAATTTAAATGTATCTAAATGTAAAATCATCTCCTTCACGCGTAAAAAAAACCCAATACTTTATAATTACTCAATAAGTTCTTTCTCCTTGGAGAGAGTATATTCCATTAAAGATTTGGGTGTCACATTTTCTAGTGATTTTTTATTCAGAGAACATTTAGATAGTATTGTATCAGCCTCATTAAAAATGTATGGTTTTATAATAAGAAATTGTAGTAAATTTACCAGTGTACTTGCTTTAAAGACCCTTTACAACTCTTTTGTTCGCTCTAGACTGGAATATTGTTGTACCATTTGGAATCCGTTTTATGAAGTTCACAGACAACAGGTAGGGAAAGTGCAAAAAAAGTTTCTTAAGTGTTTATATTTTAAAGTATTTGGTATATATCCAGCCAGAGGTTATGATTATGACGTCCTACTGTCTCAATTTGAGTATCAATCCCTAGAACTTCGCAGAACAATAACCAGTATTAAAATGCTATGTTTCGTATTGAATGGTAGAATGGACTCACCATTTATTTTATCAAAGCTAAATTTTTGCGTTCCAGCTAATTGTACAAGAACTTCTACCACTTTTTATAATCAAGTTGCCAGAACGAATACTCTACGCACTGAACCAATTTTCAATATGATGTTTTGTTATAATAGATATTGTAAGAGTTGCGATATCCACTTTGATTCAGTGAGTAGAATAATTAATTGTATAGTTCTAGAGTATTGGCCAAAATGTTGATTTTAATTTCTACCATTTCAGTGATATATCGTATCTGTATTTGTTATATTGTTATAATATTAGATATTTTATTACATTGTTAATTAACTTTAAACCTTTATTTTGTAAACTTTAATTTTGTAAATTTTCAAATAATATTGTCCTGTAATTGGTTTTTCTGTTGGGCAATAAAGATATTATTATTATTTGTTTCTTTTTCATTTATTTACTTTTTACGAACAAACTAAGCAAAATAAAAAAATATTTGTATAAATATTTTTGTAGAGAATTTTATAATCTGCCAATTAAGTACTATAAAATTTTTATACAGATTTGATAGTTTTGCCACAAAAGAGCAATTAAGTAAACTCTTTCATTTTAAGCTTTTTATTTTTTTTTTCGCGTACTTACTCTGACAGTAGGTCCTTGGCATATATATGTTGAGTTCCTCATATTTTTTTTTAATATACCCTAAATTTTTCAAAATCCTACTCTTTTGAGAAAAAACGTCATTATTTCCTGGACTTATATCTCAAAAATTTTAGGTGCTGAAATTTTTTTAAAGTCAGATTCGGTTCCTACGCCCTTGAATTAGTAAGAAAAATTTACTTTCCGATCGGGTGAAAAAAAAAGTTGAGATTTGTTGCCTAGTGTAATTGCTATCCACGGAATTAATTTTAAATATATCTATAAACGCATAACTTTAAATGGCTTGAAAGTATAAGTCATAAATCATGATAATATTAATGTTAGCTAATGTCTTTGAAACCGATCATGATGATCGTTTCAAAGGCAATTAGCTGTCATTAATGTTAATATTTATTAGTATAGGGTAGGCATTTTTTTTATTAATTGATTTAATTGACCTTTACATAAGTAATATAAAGGAGGCTTTTCACGGAGCAATTTGTACGCAAGTTTGGTGCTCAAAATATGTTATTTTCAATTTTAGAATGATATTTCTATTTTGAGCACATAATTATAATTATTCAAGTGAGTCAAAAAGTCAAAATTTTAAAAATTTATCATCAGAAAAAAAAAAATAAAAAAAAAAATAGAAAATTTCTATATAAAAAAACCAATCCACCAATTACAGATGGAGTTATCCTATAAATTAGGGTTTTTATTTTGACTTTTATTGAAAATTAGAACTGTTTCTGAGACTGTTGTGTAACACCCCTGCGACCCTTATAGAACCACAGGTGCCACCATTGTAACACCACGGAAACTCCTATTGTAACACCCGCTGGCATCATTGTAAAACCCCAAGGTCACATAAAGACCTCACTTTTTTATTAAAAGGCAAGCAAAGACGACCTTATGGGTCAAAACCCTCGATGATAGAGAAATAGATAGCGTAGCGCTGCCACCACCCTGGATAGGGATGAAATCTAGTTGACTTCGGAGGAGGTTCGTAGCCCTGAAATATTTATATTCGTTTTCCTAACTAGGTTAAAAAAAAAATAAAAAAAATAAAATTTAGATTAAATTATTATTTAATAAATAAAATATAAATTAACAAAGTAAAATATATCAATGAAATTTAAATAAAGAATAAATACTAAATTTAGAATATTTAATAATTAATAATTCAGCGTATTCTCGTAAAAGGTTAGTTTACATCAATAACTTACCTTTCTCGAACATGGGTAATAATCCAATTTATATAATATAATTTTTTTTTAGAACACCTTTTATTAATATATTTATTTTATTCTGCGTCGATTACGATTTTAAATTACTATTTAAAAACAAAAACATTTTTTAATTTTGAACGGACTTGCCCTGCCTACTAATACACCATACTGGCAAGTTTTCCTAAGCTTTTGGAAAACTCTTTCACAATTTTCAGCAGGCAAGCCCTAAACTAACAAAGCGCGTCTCGGAAAAATCTCTACATGAGTCTCACTCGATTATTTAGAATAGACTAACCTAAATTGGTACCTCACAATAGTTATTTATGGTACTAGTGGGTAAAGTAAGATATTGCCCATGAGAGGGCAATATCGGTTTACCCATGAGTGCCATACAAGGTTTTATCCAATAAATAGCTTAGGAATTCATATTTTTATTAAAAATTTTAATGACATTTACAAGAAAATAATTTGACAAGTGACAGTTGAGTGGGTAAAATAAATAATTATCCACTCAATTAATTAAAAGCCTCGCGGGGGTTATTATTGAGTTTATCTATTTAAAATAAAGCTGGTAATTGTCTTATTATCTGTATGTATTGGATAAAAGATATTATTGCAATTGATGATAAATAAACAATATTTTTTTTTATGATATTCAAAAATAGCCCGGAGGGTTACAGTTGGAATACAAAAAATGCAACTTGATTCCGATTGGCAAATTTTTAAAATTAAAACTTAAAATTGTAATTTACCCATGGGTATAAACCAACGAACTAACAACTCTTCTCTCTAGAATACGCATACCGTTAATATAAAGTATCGCCAACCTCTCGGTTTGTTTGTAAACAAATAGTAGGTTAATTCAGGCCTGAAAAATAACAATTACCAGAAACTATTATTGTTGTCTCTGTTAGAACAAAGCTGTGTGAGTAAGACAGACAAATGTATATGTTGGCTACGTTTTTTTTCAGTTTTTACAAATGAAATGCCTATTCTAGAGAGAAGAGTTATTAGTTCGTTGGTAGGCAAATTTATGACAAATAAATTAATAAAATTGACCTTTAGCCTAAAGAATTTAGTTATTTCACAAACGGTACTCCCATGAGTTTCTATATGCATAGTGCAGAATCAATTTGCAATATATCACCGGATCGATTGTAGCAATATTTATCAAACATGCATGTGTGCATAGAAATGCTATTACGGCAGCGGAAAGCAATGTGGCGTTATTTTAAACACGTGGTGTATTATATAACTTGCCATTAAACGCAGACTGCAGTCTAAAATTGAATAGAGATCGTGCTGATCGCTACTCTTAAATGCAGGTATAATCTTACACTGAAATATCTGTTTTTTAACATTCTTTTATAATACACTGCCCAGTAAAAGAGCTTTCCCATTTTTATCTTCGCGCGTTAAAAGAGATTTTTTTATTATCAGATTCACTGTCAGCAACCATAAAAACCTTAGTATACCAATTTTCACGAAAACTACCCTCTGCCCCTTTGGGGGTGAAGTTAGAATTTTGTTATAATCAGATTCCCTTTCAACAACCTCAAAAACCCCAATATACCAATTTTCACGAAAACTACCCCTCACCCCTCAGGGGGTGGATTTAGAATATTTTTATTTTCAGATTCACTTTCAGCAACCTCAAAAACTCCAATACACCAGTTTTCACGAAAACTACCCCCCACCCCCCAGGGGTGAAATTAGGAAGAAAATATTATCAGATTTATATTCGTCGACCACAAAAACCCCTATATACCAATCCTTACGAAAATATTGAAAATATTTAAAAGTATTTACCCCCCGACCCCCGTGGGGGTGGAGTTAAAAAAAAATATTATCAGTTTCAATTTCAGCAACCTTGAAAACCCCCATACATCAATTTTCAAATTTTTGTAAAAAAAATTTATTTTTCCCCATTTGCCCCCCTTGCCGCACACCAATGTTCACCAAAAACAATCCCGAGCGAGAACTTTTGGTAACATACCTGTATGCCAAATTTCAAGTCTCTAGCTTAAAGCGTTCTTAAGTTATCGTGCCCACAAGATTTCCCGGACTTTTTGTAAAATAAAACGTCATAAAACGCAAAAATACACAAAAAAAATGTTTGAAAATTTTTGCACGAATACAAGGCTCCGAAATTTTGAAAATTT
>OY294045.1:95797154-96044829 GCA_958510825.1 Brachypterus glaber | reverse complement strand
AATGTTAAATAACCGTCTGCAGAGTTCATGGTCAATACAAACTTAAAGTGTACATTATGTTGCTTGATTTTGGTAGTATTTCTCGTGCTGATTCCGAATATGTTTTAAGTTACTCTCTATCTTTTTCCATTTTTGAGAAAAAAGCTTATAAAAATCACAAAAAATATTTTTTCGCATGTTTTAATGTAGCCTAGACATTTTGTTATAAGACGATAAAATATCTTTCTTGGCTTAAATTGTAGTCCGATTCTCGTTCTGTATAGTTCCAAAGGAATATCTTGGATTTTTTTTTCTTTTGGTAAATCTAAATACATATTTAAACACCCTTGAAATCGCGTTTTTATTAAAATACTTTTTTTTGTTAATCAGTGTCATTACAGATGTTTCAGATCGAAATAACTATTCTTTCTTTTAAACAATAAAAAAAGTTTTTTGAAACAAAATTACGTCTCGAATTACGCCAATATTGCATCTAATAAATGCCGGCATTTTAAAACTTAATTAAATTTATCCTGTGGGATTGAGGCAGGCGAAAATTACTCGGTGTATTCACAGCAAATATGCATATCCCCGCCAGAAAAGGTTCCATATTGTCGTTTACAGTCAAAGTCACGTAACCTTGGCTAACGCGGAATCGGCAAGCGGAAAGAAATGCGTTTCCTCTCATTGGTGTTCTGTGGCCTCTCCTACACTGAAAAAAATAGGGGTAAAATTACACAATAATTAGTAAATTTAAATAGCAATAATAAGCAATGCAATTATCTTAGTGAAAATAAAAAATTTATATATTTTTTAAAATGTTGTCATTTTATTAATGTTATTTAGCAAACTGTTGTAAGTTTTATACAATAATCATTATTTTTATTTTATCCATTAGGAATTTTACTATAAGCATTGTACAAGTACAAATGAATTTTAAAGAACTTTTTATTTTTTAATATAAATTAACAAAACCTTATTACAAAAAAAAATGCGTTATTACTACAGTTATTGTAAATTTAACTTAATAAGACTAACAATGAATGGGAACAGCCTGATGCGTGCTCCTCCTTGCACCAGTTGATGCCGTAGCACGTTGTTGTGAGACGCCGGAAATTTTTTTTTAATTTAGCTGTGTTTTGTTTAGTGTTGTTATATTTATAATCGGTAAGTAAGTTATCCTTCTTATTTAGATGTTATTTTGTAGTTTTTGTAGGTGTAGATTACATTTTGGCTAAAATATCCATAGTTGTGCAGAGCTGTCGGCAGGTAAATTTTTTAAGAAGAATGGGTTTCTATTTGTGTTAATACCAAATAGAGATAGTCTTTCTATAATATAGATTGAGATTTACAACGTACTTTTGATTTTTTTTTTTAATAATCTCTAACCGTTTACGAGATAAAATGCATGGGCGGGACATTTGAAACACCCAGTTCACAGAGACAATTATTCTAGTTAATTAGTTTTATAGTAGTATAGTTTGTAAAAATATTTTTGTAATAAAAACACCTTTCAGTTTATAATGGGTTTTATTTGTAGTTTCAACTTCATACCCACACCATTTGTTTTCCATTTTCTATACATAGCAGTAAAATTGTAAAATTTAGTTTTAATTTCACAAAAAAAAATTGAATTTCGCAAAAAAAATAATGTGAAATTGCACTGCATTCAAAAAAAAAAAAATATGCAACTTCTTGTTTGCAAATTGTAAAAACACTGTTATAGTTATCGTAAATATGTGAAATATTTGTAATAATAATGTGTAGAATTACAAATAAGTTGTTTATTTAAGCAATAAATTTACAATATTTTTGTAAATATACTATAAAAGAAATTAAAACTGCTATTATAAATGCAACAAATATAAACAACGATTGGAAATATTTTTTTTTTATTTATTTATATATTTAATACATAAAATTACATATGGTATTTTACAATTTGCTCACTGCAGGCAAAAGCCCGTGTAGTGAGAAAAAATAATAATAATAATAATAAATATCTAAATTAAGAACTACAACAATTATAGATACTTAAATTACAGTATATAAAACCTTAGCAAAATAGAAAATTAATGGAAATAAAAGAAAGAAATGATAAAGTGTGTGTGTGTGTGCGCGCAAAAATGGAGAAAAGAGAGAGAGCGAGAAAGAGAGATATGGAAAGAGAAGGAAATGTTTATTAGCTATCATTTTGAAATAAGGGTCTAATGCTATTTATATTTTGTTTAACGTATTTTTTTAACTCACGCTTTAATCTAAAACAATAGGGAATAGTTTTAATGCTAACTGGCAATAAGTTAAATAGTTTAGGTCCTAGATATAAAATAAACCTTTGGGAAAATGTCTTTGTACATAAAGGAACTGCTGACGACTGATTGGAAACTGATCTTGTTGTATGGGGTCTGGATCTTATATTGACAGTGTCGTTTTTAATAATAAAATTTAAGGTACTGTAGGCGTAAAGTTCACGAATGTCAAACAGTTCCAGTTCCTCATACAACAAAGCAGTGGGATGCGTTCGCTCTTTATTAAACAAAATTTTTAAAGGGTATTTTGTGCGACCTGTAGACTTTGTAGGGTTGTTTTACATAACCCGCCCCATGCTGGAATGCAATAAATATGGTAATTTTACTCGTCTCTTATAAATTTTAAGTATTCTTTTGTAATATTATCAATACTATTGTGATAATTTAAACAAATGTTTCGTAATTTTAGAAAATAATTTAATACGTATTTTGACATAACTAAAAGTAAAAATATATTTAGCTAATAAATTTACTTTGATAGTGTTTGGCAAAAAATAACCAGCGATAGTTATACACGGAAAGAAATTAGTGGGCTCTGCGCTATACATTATAAGATATTTGGTAACAGTGGCAAATTATAGTGATTTAAGCTATAGATTATAAGGGACACAATAACTAATAATGTTAAAAATAAATTGGAAACGATTATATATATTACAGACACGATTATATTTATTACAGGCACTATTATAAATTTACAGAAATTTTATTATATTATAAAAATTATTAGCACGGACAATAATTAAATCTATTTAAGCTATAAATGCCATACTATTTGTTATATTTTATTATTCACTAAACAATTAAAGTATTTCATATAAATTTTTACACTGACTGCCATAATTGTAAGAGAAAGCCTTGTATTTATATAATAAGCGATTATAATTTGCTTGGTATGTGTGTTATAGCGCTCCTAGCTATAATTTTTTTTTCCGTGTAGTAATATTATAAAATATTTTTTTCAGTGTAGCATACTACGCACGGTTCACCTGGGCGATTTTAAATAAAAATTTCGTGGACCCCTACATTTTTTGGACTAAAACATACCTGATGACATAAGAAATCAATTTCCATTTGAAAGAAAATCGTAAAAGATACACTTTTTTAGAAAGATAAAAAAACGTTTTTTTGAGTAATAGGGTGTGTCAAAAAATTCCGATTTGCAAAATCGAAAACGCTCTCTGGTTCAAAAGTTGCTCCTTGGTAAAAAACGGTGGCCACTCAAAAATGAGCCAAATCGATTAATATTTAGAGGTAGCTTAAAGCACTCAAACTTTAAAAAATATCGGTACCTGTTTTTCGGATAAAAAGTGATTGTATATAAAATTAAGGAAATTTTGGAGGGTTTTTTTTGGTAATATTTAGAAACAATACTAATTGTGAGAAAACTAAAAAAATTATATTTCCCCTTCCCTTAAGTTAGAACATAAAAAAATCTCGAATTATTTGAATATGTTGCGAAAATTTATTGAAAATGGGCATATTTAAAAGGACATAACTTCCTTAGGAATGATTTTTTGACCAAGGTGCATAAATAGCCACTCATTACTAAAATATTTGTTTTTTTTATATTTTTTAATTTTTTTTATTTTTGGTTCTTCATGGGTAAAAATTTACTTTTAAATGCATTTATCTTTAAAACGGTTAAACCTGCGATGTTAAACCAGAGAAACTTTTTTGTGTATTTTTACATAAAAAAGTATTCCAACCAAAAAATCAAAAGAAAGTACACCGAAAAAAGTTTTAGGCAAAAAACAGAAAATCCACCCGGTTTCTAATCGAAATTAATTTTTTTTTTTACTCAACTGGAGGAAAAAAATTATGTTTTCTGTATAGTCATGTAGGTTAACATGTATATATGCTTATATACTAATATATAATTTTGCAGATTTTTTATTTAAAACTATTTTTTATGCACTTTTAAAAACTTGCAAAAATTAAATTTTCGCGAAATCTTCAAATAATTGGCGATTTTTTCATGGTCTAACTTAAGGGGAGGGGGGGATATAATTGTTTTAGTTCTTATATTTAGTATTGTTTCTAAATATTACCACAGAAACCCTTCAAATTTTCCTCAATTTTTATCGGTATCAGTTTTTATCCGAAAAACAGGTACCGATTTTTTTTTAAGTTTGAGTTTTGAGCTACCTCTAAACATTTATCGATTTGGCTCATTTTTGAGTGGCCATAGTTTTTTACTAAGAAGCAACTTTTAAGCCCGAGAGCGTTTTTGATTTTGAAAATCGCGATTTTTTGACACACCTTCTTATTCAAAAAAACGTTTTTTTATCTGTCTAAAAAAGTGTATCTTTTACAATTTTCTTTCAAATGGGAATTGATTTCTGATGTCATCAGTTATGTTTTAGTCCAAAAAATGTAGGGGTCCACGAAATTTTGATTTAAAATCGCCCAGGTGAACCGTGTTCTCTCACAAATCTCGCGAAATAGCGCGAAATAGCGCGACGTTATAAAAATTTCCTAAACTGGCCAAGGTTATTTGGTCGCACAGTAACAATATTGTAAGATATAAGCGACTTTTCCGCCTTTTCCTTTTAAATTAAGAAATTCTTGATCCTTACTCATATTGGAGTTGATTGAAATAAACCATAGAAAAAATGTTATCTCTCCAAAATATAAATGTATTGTCTATTAAACAAACATTACAGCAACAACATGGACCGGGCAAAGAAATTAGCTTAAACCTGGGAACCAAGGCAACCGTTTTCCAAGCGGAAATCTATGCGATTTATGTCTGCGCACAAGAAATGGTATCGGAGTCCTACACGGGTAGGACAGTAAATATCATTTCAGACAGCCAGGCAGCAATAAAGGCATTAGATTCATATGCCTTTAGCTCGGAACTGGTATATGAATGCCACAGCGAGCTATGTAAACTGGCTGAACATAAAAAAGTAAATTTGATATGGGTACCAGGACATCAAGGAATAGATGGTAATGAGAAGGCAGATGACCTGGCAAGAAAGGGGAGTGAAGCCGTACTCACAGGACCAGAACCGTGCTGTGGGGTATCTTATTCCACTACCAGACACGAGGTCAGGAAAATATTGAGGAATGAACACCAGCAACATTGGATAGATGCGCCTAAAATGAGATACTCTAAACTCTTTCTAGGGGGGCCAACCAAGAAAAGAACCAGCTTACTTCTAGGCATGTCCAGAAGTCAACTGAGAGCAATAACGGGTATAATAACTGGGCACTGCTTACTGAATAAGCACCGACACCAAATGGGACAGACTACGAGCCCCGTGTGCAGGAGATGTGGGGAAGGGGACGAAGAGCCCTACCACCTCATATGTGAATGTCCATCTCTAATAGGGCTAAGATGGAGGTACTTTGGGAACGACTCGCTGGAACCAAACGAGATCATGAAAACTCCCCTGAAACCGTACCTGGACTTTATAAAAGAAACAGGTATGTTATGAGGAGATCTGTGCGGTTAACACAAAGGTCCCTAGGGACCAGGTGTTAAGGGCAGTGAACTCCGCACTGAACTAAACTAACTAACTAACTAACTAAACATTACAGCGACAATTGTTTCGACTTTTTTAACATAAGGTCATTTTCAAGTTTTTAAATTTATAAACAAATTAATATTCTAAGAAGATTCTTAAAATAAATAACGGGAAGGACAGCATGCTTCTTAGAAGCATGTCTATTTTGCTCAGGATATTCTAAGAACGATTAAAGAAATTATATTATAATACTCGATCCTTTTTATGGAGTGATATTATAAATTTGGACATGAAGAAATTTTTTTCGTCTTTGTGATAAACCTAATAAATAGTATATAAAAATATTTAGATATAGCATCCATCAGGTAAGATTCATATGCGATATGCAGTTTTACTGTAAAATCAAACTTTCCACCATACATAAAAATCATGCCCCACACAAAAATCCAATGTTTAGAGAAAAAAATAGCAAATAATTATCATTTAAAAAAATAATAATTTTAATTTTTTGTCTAAAACTATATAAAATCACTTTGTGTCTAAAAATATATCAATTTTTACTACTACTACTAGGGTAAAACTTATGTTACTAACAACAATTTTAAGAATATTTGTAATTCTAACCTAATAACATTAAAATAATATAGACGCCATATTACTATTCTAAAAATATTCCCATTAGAATATTTTAAGAATATGTATTTGGAAATATTCTTAGCAAAATACTCTAATCATGCTAAAAATGTTTAGAGTAGAAGCACTTATGCTACTACAGCAGTGCACCTTTTAAGAACATGCTTAGCATGTTTACAGCATTATGCTAAGAACCTTATCAAGGGATCGATTAAAAAACCTTCTTAGAATCAGGGTTTTAATGATATCCAGTGATATTGAGCGTTGCCATGCTACTAACTAAAATTTATTCAGGCTCAGTGTGTACCATCGTTTTCATAATAAACGCTTACACCTAAAAATGTTACAGATTATATTGAACTTTAACAAGGTCTCTTTGACATTTATTTGTCAAATATTATTATGACATTACTTGTCAAAATAATTCACATTAGTTATGCCGCAGCTTAAAAATTATCAAAAATGTATTATAACAGCAAGAATAAATGACGGGATAAGTGTACGTGAAATAACCACTGAATTAAATGTTGCAAACAGCACTATAATGCGAGCAAAGAAAAAACTTGAGGAAACTGGACAGATTAGCAGAAAGCGGGGTTCTGTTCGAAGTAGAATGAGTAGTGCAGAAGAAGATATGCAATTAATGAATTATCTGCGGGAAAACCCTTTCCATACCGGAGTCAGAGCGAGGGAAGAAACTAACTTTCCTGGGTCATAATGCTGAAGAATTACGACAGGCCATCATTGAGGCTTGGCACGCAAAAATTACACCAAATTACACAAACCAACTGTTAGAATTACAAAGAAGATTTTTTTATTTTTGATATCTTAAAATAAGTCACTCTTGATGATGTTTTTTTTTCTTTATATTTTTGAAGACACCATTTTGAAGAAAAAAACATTATCCCATGAACCGTAAGAGTTGTACAAAAAGCGCTTAGTGTTTTGTGAGTTTAAAATCAAGCAGGGCAAGTTATAAAGAGTGACTTTTTTTGAGATCAAATCAAAAATAAAAAATAAATTCCTCTTTGTAACTCTATTTGGAGACATACTGTATAAATATCATTTATAATAAAATTTGTTAACCTTTTTGCTTATAAGCATATATGCTTAAAGACAGTTATAGGACTTGCACTATATAATATAGACTGTACTTTAAACTTACTTAATTATTACGGAAAATGTCAGTGTCAATCTTAGTAAAGTACATATACCACAACTAAAAATTTAAAATGTTGGGGCACCTCAGGGTTCTGTGATGTGAGCGTTTTCTATGAAAATGATGGTATACCAACTTTCCTTCAAAAAAAAAATATATAGAAAAGAATACGCATATAAATTCTGAAACTTACTGGTACATATTATGAAAAAGGCAATATCATAATAGTCAAATTCTTTTGTGTTACGTACACCCAATCCATGCTTAGGTGTGAATGGAGTGTGTATAATACATAGTCCAAACTATTATAGATTGTCTTCTAAAGTATAGAACGTGTAATAAAGGTTCGAATACAAAAATGTTTCCTTCTTTTCATTTCAAGAGGAAATAGCTAGGTATCGATTTATTTTTTTATTTTTTTACTGGAATTTCTCCTAGTTTCTCGCTCTTAGAGCATAATAAATTCAGGTATTCCTTGAAACATGCATTTCTGTTGTATTATTTAAAAAGGTATTACTTCGAAACATAGTTTACATAACTAAAACCGTAGATATAGGTATAGGGGAGAGTGGGTATGTTTCGACCAGTGGGAGGATTCAACCATTTGATTTTATTTAAAAACTATTTAAATTTTGCGTGCTTCCAGTAGTGCCAACTAATAAGTTTAGTGGCTATAGTGTCTAGGTTTGGACTTTTGGTCAAATTCGGAAAGGTCTAAGAAAAATTACAAATAAATAAATTCTTTGTGAAAGTCAGGTAAGGTTTTGGTTCTACATTTTTTTATTGATATTTTTCTAGTGGTAAAATCTATTCAAAATCGGTTTTATATGATTACACAAGTGTTTTATTGGCCTAATTTTCATGTACTGAACCTAACCTAATTCGTTTATTTTACCGGGTACCATCATATTATTTAAAATATGAGCATATAGGGATGATTCGACCACTGGATGGAATATTCGATAAATTAAAATCATATTAAAAATCCAATCCGTTTTTTAGTTTTCCAACTACTACCAACTACTTACTAGGTTGTATTGTTTTTTTTATATTAGTTAAATAGTTTCTGGTTCCTTTTAATATTGTCCAATATTATTTATTTAGGTTCTAGTTATTTTTAATAAAACATAAATAATTTTTGGTTTATTTTAATGTTGGTTCTATACTTTTACCACCATCTGGTTGAAACCTCCCACCCTAGAGGGACGTTTCAACCAAATGTAACTATTTTTATTTTAATTTATAAAACTAATTATTCTTTAAATTAATACAACTTCTACTATATTATTTAATAGAAAACATATTAAACTATAGATTGGTATAAAAAATAAAATAAAATAATTTATTAAATATTTTATAAAACGATTTGAACATTAAGAGGTCGATATATCCCCACTCTCCCCTATACATATACAGGGAATGAATATATTAAGTCTAGTAGACTTAGCGTAGACTTAGTCTACGCTGATGCACAAAAACAGTTCTTTGGAGTTACATTACATGTTTGTTTAACCTCGTACTATTCTATTTAATTAAGCATCCCCTAAGTCCAGGACTTATGTGGGCTAGTAGTAGAGGGAACCTCCGGCTTTAACCGACTTTTAAACCAGTTTATATAACAAGGTGTAACTCTGTTTGAACTGACGGCTTCGCCAAATTTCAAGTAATTGAAAAGGTCAATCGGCGCGAGTCAGAATCGATCAATGTAGAGTAAATAATAATAATAATAATAATAAAGGACTTTATTGATTAAAATACAGTATTATACTTGTACAATATTTAAATACAGGGCGAGATTTAGTTCTTACACACCCCAGACTACTGCCCAGAGCACGTAAGTCTATTCTTACATCTAACCCTAAGAAAAAAACAATATCTAACAAAAATATTACTATAGTATATTTTATTTTCTTGAGACATAAAAAATATGTAAGAATAGAACAGACAATATTTGTCTTCCTTTTCTACCATGGGCGTAGGCTGTATTTAACTTAAAATGAAATAAATAATTATTTATATTTATATTTATACATTTTGGAAATAAACATTATTAAATCGTGTAATAAGTTAAAAATAATAAATAAATAATAAAATAATAATAAAAATAATAAATAAATTCTTTGGTATTAGACCGTGTTATACAAGATATTTACAACCTATTTGTATTAAAAAAACATTAACCCTCAGAATCATATTCTTCGGAACTTGAATCACTTTGAAGATTTATCACTAATTTATCTTCATTATCACTTATTTGATCTAATCTCCACATTTCTTTTTCCACTTTAATTACATGTAAAATCGCATTTTTCCAATTTGAAGCAGTAACATTATGTATGGCATTTGTGAAAAGCGATTTTACATCTGAAAATTTAAATGTCGTATTTTTCGATGCAACTTCATCTTTTATTTGTGCCCAAATCAACTCAATTGGATTGAGCTCACAGTGGTAGGGTGGTAACCGTAGCACTAGTCGATTTTTCCTTAAGGCCATTTCATCAATTATATATTTTTTGTGTGATGGTTTATGCTTTTTGACCAAATCCAAAAGCTGTATTTTCAGCATTTTGGAGTTACAATCAATATGTTTTGATCTGAGCCACTCTATTATTTGTCCTTTGTTACTGTTCGTAGTGGGAACCTTTTCAACAACTCGACTATGATAACTTGCGTTATCAATGACCACCACGGCGTCTTCTTCAATTTTATCTAAAATTTTATCAAACCATGTTTCGAAGACCTCCGAGTTCATTTCCTGATGGTAATCGTCAGTTCTTTTGGATTCGAAAACTAAAAGTCCATCTTCAACAAAACCTTCTTCAGAGCCGATATGAGTAATAATTTTTTAAAATAAAATGAATGGATTTTTCTCCTTATTGCACCTTTTGTCATTTCATCTAGGGAATTTAAAATGGTTTTATTTTCTCTTAACGGTACATTTTGCAAATTTTCTACGTTATTTTCTTTGTTTTCATTTCGAATCCTGTATATTGTTGCTTTACATACACCTAAAAGTTTTTACATATTTTTTAGCTTAATGTCGTATAGTTTTATTTATACTTTAAATAAAGATAAAATTGAATGACAAACAGTAGACTATGAATACGTATCGGTTCACTTGTTTATGACTTATTTACAAATACCACGTAAAAACGTAAACGTAAAACGCAAACATCCGTAACAAAAAATGCATACAAATTGTACATTGCATGCGCAAAAACGTAAAACCGTATTTTTAGGCCTTAACATATAATTTATCATACATACCGGTAGCCTCTGACGTTAAATCAACAATTTCGCTTTTACTTGCAGTATTTCTACTGAAGTAATTATATACATTATTAATAATTTCTTTTTCATTATTATTGTAAAAAAGTTTTCTTTTTTTTTGGGAAGACATTTTAAATAAACACAATTCTACGCCACTGACGAATGCTCTTGAATAATTTTGAGATCTCATTGCGGAAATAGATGCGCTTACTTGCCGGCTTTATTTCATTCGATGAGTTCAAAACTGTAAGTAATTTGTTTTAGGCAGAATAAAGTGACAATTTTAATAAACTGAATTGGAATTGATATAGTTTATTTTAAATTGGTGGTATATTTGTTGAAAATAATTCCTAGAAACAGATAAATAGCTCTAGGTTTAGAAATCCGTCCCGGCATATTCTAGAAATAGGTAAACTTGGCAACATAGGAAGGGGGCGTGACACGTTTAGCACGCGTAACCCAGCCGCAAGTGTTAATATGAGCCATTCTCAAGAAACAGTCACATTAAAACTATAAACTTTATTATTTTCACATATTATTGAGTATAATTTGTAACAAAAAGTTAAATATAATGTAAAATATCATGTAAATAAAAAATATTTCATATTTTAAACTAATTAAAAGCCTTTTTTGTTCTTATTATTTACGAGCCATTTCCGTGAAATAACCCAGATGTAAAATATTTTATTGCAGTTAAGAGAGAAGACAAATATTGTCGCTACTACTCTTTCCTATTTTTTATGTCTCAAGAAAATAAAATATACTATAAGTTAAAGAATTATATAACTACATATAACGAGTTATCTAACTAAACGTCAAAATACAAAATTTCTGGGAAATTAACTTATATACCTACGTAACTAGTGAAGAAGGAAACACATAAAAAAATTGGATAAAGAGAGACACCTTATAATAACTATTTATATTGAGGCCTTTTTAAAAATACTTTCATGGATTTTGTTTTTGAATTGATACATTTTTAAGTTAAAAGGATTAAATTTTAATTTATTAAATAAGTTGGCTATCTGGTACGAAAATGAACGTTTAAGCAATTCAGTGCTATGCTTTGGCAATGCAAGGGAGTCCTTATGACGCAGATTTAGATTATGCATATCTGAACGATATTTGACTTTAGTGTAAAGATAATTAGGTTTTTTTGTTAACTAGAATTTTAAAAAATGTAACTGCAGAATGCAGATACCTACGATCTTCCATATTTGACCATTCTGTGAGTTTTAATGTATGACTAATGTGCTGGTTTCTTCGAATTCCATGAATTAACCTGAGACAAGAGTTTTGAATTTTTTGAATACAGTTTTTGTCAAATAAGGTTAAACAAGGACCATATATTACATCACAAAAGTTAAATTGTGATAGAACCAATGAATCACATAACATAATTTTATGTTTTTTGCTAAGATATTCTCTACTTTGATAAGAAACAAAGCCGAAGATTTAAATAAGCCTTACTTAAACACTTAGAGATATGTTTTGTGAAACGCATTTCATGGTCAATAGTTAGGCCAAGATTTTTGGCATTATCCTGAAACTTTATGGCAGTATTATTCATGTAAATGGCATCAGCATAGTCTTGTAAAAAATGTTCTCTTTGATTTTTTTGACCAAATATCATTAGAATAGATTTGCTAGTGTTTAATACCAGACAGTGCTTTTTAGATATCTCATAAATATTATTCAAGTCAAAGTTTAAGGCTGCCACAGCTTGTGAAGATTCTTCTGGCTTAAAGGAAATTGTAAATTGACTATCGTCTGCATAGTAATGTGTTTTAGCAGAAGTGCAAGCAAAAATAACTTGAGAAATGTAAATGATGAACAGCAGTGGGCCCAAAATTTGTATATAAAGATATTTCCTACTTTTCACTTCAGGAGGGAATATGTAGGTAAAGATTTTTTTTTATTATTTTTTTTCTTTATGTACTACACCTTTTCAAGTTGTAACAGAAAGTGTGATATTCATTTCAGACTGCGTAATTTGTTGTTCAGCTTTTTAACTTATATTTTAGACTCTATAAACTGAAATTCAGATTTTTAAAATATATTTCAGAAAGTGTAAATCAACGAACTAATAACTCTTCTCTCTAGAATAGGCATTTCATTTGTAAAAACTGACAAAAACGTAGCCAACATATACATTTGTCTGTCTTACTCGCACAGCTTTGTTCTAACAGAGACAACAATAACAGTTATTGGTAATTGTTATTGTTCAAGCCTGAATATACCTACTATTTGTTTACAAACAAACCGAGATGTTGGCGATACTTTATTTTAGTTCTTTGGTGTAAATTGTAATTAAGATTTGTAAGTTATATTTCAGAAAGTATAAATTGAAATTCAGATTTGTAATATATATTTCAGAAAGCATAAATTAAATTTCAGAAAGTGTAAATTATTTTTCAGAAAGTATAAATTAATTTTCAGAATGTGTTATTTTATTTAAATTTAGATTTGTGAATTAAATTTCAGAAAGTATAAATGAATTTTAGGAAACGGTAATTTGTAAATCAGAAATCATAATTTTTATTTCGGAACGTATTATTCAACAAAGTAAAAAGAAAACTAGCAGTTGTGTATTATACAGTGCGGTCCAAAAGTCACCCCCCCCCTTTTAACTTTTGAACGAGTTGAGATATCGACTTCAAATTTAGAACTCTTAAATAAGACAACTTAAACTATCTTTTCGCATATATTTGATATTTTCAGATCTTAAAATGTGGGCAGGGGGGCATGGGGGGACATCTTTTTAAATGGAAAGGGGGGTCGTGTGGTACAACATTTTAAAGTTTATAAAATTCTCTATTTAAACTAATATTTTTAAATTTTTTAAAAATGTTTTTTAAGGTTTTGATTTTTCAATTTTTTGTGCTAAAACATTCGATTTTTTAAGTTTTTTTTTTATAAATTTTTATTTATGTCAACTAAAATTAGTTTAAAAGTATAATTAACATTTTTTTATGATGAAATTAGGCATTTTTAAAAAATTATTTGTTTTTTTTTAGACGAATTTTGACATTAATACCCATTTTCAACCCCATTTTAAAACCAATTTTTTTTTTTAATTTAAAAATATGGAGTTAAATGGAGAATTTTATAAGCTTTAAAATGATGTATTACACGACCCCCCTTTCCATTTAAAAAAATGTGCCCCCATGCCCCCCCCCCAAATTTTAAGAGCTGAAAGTATTAAATATATGCTAAAAGATAGTTTAAGTTGTCTTATTTAAAAGTTCCAAATTTTAAGTCGATATCTCAACTGATTCAAAAGTTAAGAGGAGGGGGTGACTTTTGGACCGCTCTGTATTTGTATATAAAAATATTTCCTACTTTTCGTATCAAGAGGTAACGATTTTTTTTTATTTTAAATTTTTTTCTTTATTTACTAGACCTCACCTTTTCAAGTTGTAAAACAGAAAATGTGATATTCATTTCAGACTGCGTAATTGTTATTCAGATTTTTAACTTATATTTCAGCAATAAATTAAAATTAAAAAAAAAAAACGAATTTTTTACAAAAAATTGTATCAGAAAATTGCGTCATAAATTTGTATCCTAAGAAACATAAATATTGTTAGTTAAGTTTTGTTTTGTTTTAACGTTTCTCCATAGATAAAGAACTTTCACTTTCGGGTTTGGACCGTGTTAATAAATTTTCACTTTCCGACGTTTCGTCTCTTACTACTAGAGACATCTTCAGGGATTAATCTGAAACTAAGTTTCGAATCAACTTGTGTCACTATTTATGACGAGTTGTGGTTATTCACCCGTGACGAGGTTTTTCCTATCAAAGACTTCCATATTGCAGGTAAGTGGTAACCAGTGTCCCGATTGATATTGTTAGGATGCTTGATGATTTCTATCGATTCCCGTATCTTCCTTGGCATTTTTCTGTTTTCTGTTAATATTTGTTTTGTTTCAGACAAATTGATTTTATGACCTGTTTCATGTACATGTTCGGCTACTGCCGATAAGGAAATTTGTTTCTTTCTTATATTAAAAAAAAGCTATTGAGTCATTTCCATTAAAACCTAAAATTTGGCGCAGATACGTAGACGATGTCTATGCTATTTGGCCCCATGGCATGGAAAGCCTTCAAGGTTTTCTAAATCACCTCAATTCCCAACATAAATCTATACGGTTTACGATGGAAATTGAGAACAACGGATCACTTCCCTTGTTGGACGTTTTGGTTTACAAAACGGAAAATGGCTCAATAGGACACTCGGTATACAGGAAGAAAACCCACACTGACAGATACCTAAACGCATTTTCACATCACCATCCCTCTCAAAAACGCTCGGTAGTTAATTCACTTGTTCATAGGGCTTTCATGATTTCAGACAAGAATTCCCTAGACACAGAACTTCTTAAACTAACCAAAGCCTTGACCATGAACGGTTATACCAAAAAAGACATTAATAAGACCATATACAAATACAGAAATCCCAGACCCAAACAACAGGACAATAGTGACAATGACAGACAGACACAAGTTATACTTCCCTATGTAAGCGGTATCACGGATAAAATAGGTAAACTTTTGAAGAAGTCAAATATTAAGCCTATATTTCGGTCCAACCAAAAATTAGGTCAATGTTTGACTTCAACAAAAGACAAAATACCCCTGAGTTCAGAAGGCGTATATAAAATACCCTGCTCCTGTGGTACGGTTTACATAGGTGAAACTAAGAGAAAAATTTCTACAAGACTTCAAGAGCATGAGCATAATATAAGAAAGAAACAAATTTCCTTATCGGCAGTAGCCGAACATGTACATGAAACAGGTCATAAAATCAATTTGTCTGAAACAAAACAAATATTAACAGAAAACAGAAAAATGCCAAGGAAGATACGGGAATCGATAGAAATCATCAAGCATCCTAACAATATCAATCGGGACACTGGTTACCACTTACCTGCAATATGGAAGTCTTTGATAGGAAAAACCTCGTCACGGGTGAATAACCACAACTCGTCATAAATAGTGACACAAGTTGATTCGAAACTTAGTTTCAGATTAATCCCTGAAGATGTCTCTAGTAGTAAGAGACGAAACGTCGGAAAGTGAAAATTTATTAACACGGTCTAAACCCGAAAGTGAAAGTTTTTTATATCTTAATGGCCGTGAAAGCTTAAAATCTAAAATAGATAAATATTTCTGAAATTTAATTTACACTTTCTGAAATACAATTTACACTTTCTGAAATACAATTTACACTTTCTGATATACAATTTAATCTGTAATAATAAATCAATATTATTATTTCTCGTTCTTTTATTATAAATATAAAAATTATCTCGTTTTTAAGAACAGTTTTCAAAGTAAATAAAAACCGAAACGTTGGAGATATTAAATAATTTACTTTGAAAACTGTTCTTAAAAACGAGATAATTTTTATATGTAATAATAAAGTTATAATTTCTGAAATATGAATTTCAATTTACGCTTTCTGAAATATAACTTTCAAATCTGAACTACAATTTATACTTCTGAAATTTATTTTAAAAATCTGAATTTCAATTTATATACCGGGTGTCCCAACTCTATTTACCCAACGATTTTCTCAAATACTTAAAGAGATAATCAAATTCTGCGAAAACCATCTTAAGACAACTTAAACTATCTTTTAGCATATATTTGATACTTTCAGCTCTTAAAATGTGGGCAGGGGGGCATCGGGGACAAGTTTTTTAATGGAAAGGAGGGTCGTGTGATACATCATTTTAAAGCTTATTAAATTCTCCATTTAACTATAAATTTTTTAATTTTTTAATTTTTTTTTTGCGTTTAAAATAGGGTTGAAAATGGGCATTTTCTTTAAAATTACTCTAAAAAAATCAAACAATTTTTTAAAAGTTATTAGTATTCATGATGAAAAAAAGTAAATTATACTTTTAAACTAATTTTAATTGACATAAATAAAAATTTACAAAAAAAAAACTTAAAAAATCGCATTTTTAGTACAAAAAATTAAAGAATCACAACCTTAAAAAAATTGTTTAAAAAATTAAAAAATATACAGTCCAATAGAGAATTTTATTTGCTTTAAAATGATGTATCACACAACACACCTTTCCATTAAAAAACTGCCCCCATGCCCCCCTGCCCATATTTTAAGAGCTGAAATGATCAAATATATTCTAAAAGATAGTTTAAGTTGTTTAATTTAAGATGGTTTTCGCAGAACTTCTGAAATTTAATTTGAAATTCTGAATATGAATTTGCACTTTTCTATTTACAACTTGAAAAGGTGTAGAATGTCTTTTAGTTTTCTCGCTCTTAGAGCATAATAAATTCAGGTATTCCTTGAAAACGTGCATTTCTGCTTATTTTAAAATATTATGTCGAGAAATAGTTAACATTACTAAAACACATGCAAAGAATTTATTAGAATATACATTTTTATTTTCCTGTTAAAGTAGTATGACCCAGATTCACTTCGTGTCACTTGACCCATACCGGGTGGTTTTTTTTTAAAAGGCACCGCCCTAAATATCTCGAAAATAAAGAAAATTTTCAAAATTCTAAAAGGTAATTTTAAGATTTTTTTTAGTCGCCCCTGTGTTCTCATAAGCCCCTAATGCACTTTTTTCTTAGCTACAGGCCTGAAAACCATGTGCTAAAAAATATTTACGCAAAAAATAGAAAAAATCGATTTATTTCTATCTAACGTCACTAAAATGTAATTTTAAAAAATAACACCGGCCCTCAAAATAAAAAAATATATATTGTTCGTGGGTGGAGACCTGTCCAATCTTACGTATTTTAAGTTGCTGAATTCAAGTCTAATGTAAAATTGGTAATCTACAGGCTGATGTTTTAACTAGACTCAAAAAAAAAATGAGAAAAAATACTAAAAATCTCATATAATTGTCCGAGTCTAGTTCAAACACCAGCCCGTAGATGTCAATCTGATAATAGATTTGATCAGCTACTTAATAGTATAGTATAACATACGTTTTTAGCGCACGAGTACAAGTTTAGAAAACGTGCCGCTTGCGGCGAGTTTTCTAAAGTACTAGTGCACTAAAAACGTGTAATGAAACGAGTGCTTTATACAACTTTTTTTATTTTGCTCTAAAATTTAAAAAAACTTACATTTAAATTGATGACTGATTTAGGGATTTTTGTTTTGGACTTTTTACAGTTTACACCGTGTTTAAAAGTCTAAGAACAAATGTCAAGCGATAGGCCAGGTCTGTTGCCAACCCAAAAGAACAAAAAGTACAGACCTCTTATGGGCCTATAAGAACCCGCAAAATGCGTGTGATTATGAGCTTATAAGAGTCGCAAAAAGTTCATAAAAACAGTCGAAAACAAAATACATAAGACTGGATAGGTCTACATCACAGGACAATATCCTTTTTTTATTTTTTATAATTAAAAAAAAATCTTTTTGAAGTTATGTATGTGTACAGAAGTTGAAAATTGAGCTACCTTTATTTAAGTCCAAACACGTTTTATTAAAATTTAATTTAATTTTAACCAACCAAATAATAAAAGATTTTCTGAAAAATAGGAAAATAAAAATAAAATTATGCTGAACAAACCTCGTGAAGATTACATATTGCGTCGCCTTCCACAGAAAACTGTTTAAAATTAATGATTGAACTACTATTAAATCAGGCCTATTCACATACCATTGTAATCTTTTCAATATTGACAAAAATTACAATTCCATGCAGTTTTAATACAATTGACCTTAATGGCCTTGCAATTTTCGTCAATATTGCCACAAATCTCAATATCAATGGTACATGTGAATAGGCCTGAATATACATATATTTTATCTACGTTCTACTAGTATTAAGCACACATTTGGGTTTATTAATGTTTGTGTTATAGCACCAGTGCTTTTTGAAGATATTATGAATCCCGAATGCTTCTGTTTTTTGACAGTACATTTTTTCATTGTAAAACGATTCACAGTAATGAGAAGAATCTAGCACATGCGCACTGGTTTGCTTATTTTTGTTTTGATGGATGTCAAAAGTGGCTTCCGTTTAGGCAGTTGTAGTTTTATAAAATAATTTAATTTGAGTGGGGCTACTGTGCGCATCAGGTCCACAAAAATAAACTATATTTTTGCACTGATTTCTGGTTTTATTACTAAAACTTACTGTCTTGAATATAATTAGGTAAGGAAAATCCAGTTTTTTTGTTAGAATATAGCAAAAGATTGTTAAAATACTCACGAATTTCTGTTTGATTTTTTTAATGGGGCAGTTGGTTTACGTTAACAATGGTTTGGTTTGGTAGTTTGCTGGTTTGGTGTGTTTTTTTTTTAATGGGAGGCGTTGGTTTACATTAACAGTGGTTTGGTTTGGTAGTTTGCTGGTTTGGTGTTTTTTTTTAATGGGAGGCGTTGGTTTACGTTAATAATGGTTTGGTTTGGTAGTTTGCTGGTTTTGTGTTTTTTTTTTTTAATGGGAGGCATTTTTCAGATACGATATTTCAGAATTTAGAAGGCGATATATTTTAAGAATCAAATAGGATTATATTTAGGCTAAATAATTTAGCTTTAGCTAATTAAAAAATAAATGCTCGCCTGGTGTAACAATATGCATAAGAAATTCATTCGTATTAATCAAATATTGAGAACCTCTGGAGAATACGGTAGAGAAAGCAAAGAAAAAAGTTTCGGATACCATTTAGAATTTTTGTAAAATTCTGCAAAAGAATGTTACATAACCTTAAAATAATTTTTGGCATACGTCAAAACAAAAATAAGAAAATCAGTGCGCAGGCGCTGGATTCTTCTCATTACTGCGGTGAGTGAATCGTATTAAATATTGGCTAAATTCATGACAAGAGCGTAAAGAATTCTGTCATCCTCACCCAGGTAGCAAGGGATGTTATATTACAAGAAATTAACATCACTTTTGGGTGTATTTTTAAACTAAATCATAACATCACATAATATTGAAAAATAACATGTATTTAACATCACATTTGCAACGTAACACGTGAGACGTGACAACCATGTTATTTAATAACAAATATTTAGCAACGCTGTGAATATATCGCATATGCACATATGTCACATATTAACGTGGCTTTCACGTGAATGTCATGTTATTTTGCTTCTCACCGGCGTTCGAAGCAAAAAAATCGATATAAGATGATGTTGATAGAGTAAATTATTATAAGGAAATTGTATACACATTATACGATTTCCAATGGATAGGGGGCTCTACCGGGCTTCTCAAGACCACGGACACACGGATTAAAGGAATATATTCTCCGCTTAATCTGCAATTTCGTATTTAGAATCTATCTGTGTCAATCTGTGATTGTTTCAATTACTGATTGATTTTAAATCCGATTTTTTTTATAAGGTTATGGCGTTTTTAATTGTTTTATTTAGAAAAAGCTAATGTCCTAGGATAATATTATTTAAATATTAAAGTACCAGTAACGGCATCCATAAGATATTAGATATAACAGGAATGTGGATTTATGATGTCATAAACACGTTATTTTCGGGATGTCATTGTGTGATGTTATTAGGGGCGGACTTAGGACATCCCCACCATGCACCATTCTTGATAAATGTAACTACAATCTTAACATCACATGTCACATATTAACGTGGCTTTCAAGTGAATGTCATGTTATTTTGCTACCTGGGCAGTTAGAGAAACGAATATAAAAGTTTCAGTATTTTTAGAATTTCTAAAGTTTATGATGTTTAGGGTCTTTATTTTTTTTTGCATCGTTGGATTCATTAATTAACTAATTTATTATTTCCAAAGTATTCTTAGCTAAGGGAACGTTCAAGTATTACGTAACGCAAACTGTACCAAAATTCATACACTTCATACCCCGGTTCCCGCCCCTGAAGTAATTATTTCCTTTAACAGCAAATTTGAATGAAAACTGTGAATTTTTCCCGATAATTCGAAGAATCATATGTAATTCGGAAGAATATTTTTTATAATATGTCAAACCAACTTTTATACTTTTTTCATCGCAAATTGATATAAATTGTTTTATTACTTATCTTAATATTTTTAAGGGGCATATTTTTTGATTTGGTTAATTTAACTACATTCTCAACTGCTAAACTAAAACTTTTTGTTCGTTTTTAAATTGCAAATTATGGTTCTGTCAATAGTTTAGTCACTTACTGCAGTAATGACTAGCGCGGTACTGCGCTAGGCTTGCAAGCATGTTCATAAAAGTCAACCTAACTGCCATTACATTTTATAAAAAGAATATTTTGAGGAATTTTTTGGTAAATAATAAATTGATAACAATAATTATAAATAGCAATATATTCATATTTAATTATTAATTAGTTTTAGGTATGAAATCTTGTTGTAAAAGAGTAATACTGAAAAACAAAATACTACAGCGATTCTCACTAGAATTTTCTACAACAGCAAATTCCCAATATAGCTATAATATGATTGGACAGAAATAAACACGTGGCCAGAAATATTGTTAAATGATTGGTTAATAAAAACGTTAAAAAATAATCATAATAAATTATGATTCGTCATAATAAGTTGTATCTTATTATATAAAAAAATATATCAAAAAGTAATAACGCCTATTAAATATTGGCTAAATTCTAAATGGTATTTGAAATTAGGCGACTCTCCTCTATCTGTAAATATCATTCTACTCTTACCGCATAGCTATATAGAGTATGACAAAAGCGTAAAGAATACTGTCATCCTCAGAGAGACGAATATAAAAGTTTCAGTATTTTTAGAATTTCTAAAGTTTAAGATGTTTAGGGTCTTTATGTTTTATGAATCGTTGGATTCATTAATTAACTAATTGATTATTTCCAAAGTCTTCTGAGCTAAGGGAACGTTCAAGTATTACGTAACGCAAATTATACCAAAATTCATATACTTCATACCCCGTTTCTCTCGTTATTATAGATTATAGAGAATTCATATTTTGGCAACCCCCCCCCCCTATCACACCCCCTATTAGGAGGGGGGTAGCCTTGAATAATGCGAGAACCGAGGTATGAAGTGTATAAATTTTGATATAATTTGCGTTACTTAATACTTGAACGTTCCCTAAGCTTAACGTACGAAGGAAATGAGAGGGAAGCGGTAGTAAAAAAGTGACAAAGAGAATCAAAAACACAATGTTGAAAGATTTATGTAAGCATACCACACGGTAAAAATAAATTACATTAAATTACATATTCCGTAAATGTTAATATGTTGCCATAGGCCGGAATGGTAAAAATTACTTACTCCGTAATGGTATTGTTTTGCATAGACCGGAACAGTAAAAATTACATAGTCCATAATGGTAGTATTTTGCACAGACCGGAACGGTAAAAATTACATAGTCCAGAATGGTAATATTTTGCATAGACCGGAACGCTAAAAATTACATAGTCCAGAATGGTTTGGACTTGAAATTTGAATAAAAATATTTACTACTTAGAAAATGTTTGTTCCAAATTACAAGTCTCTGTGTCAAAGCTTTTTTGAAATATCGTAGCCTGAAGTTCATTTGGTTTAATAAACCAAACGATTTACGAGTATAAACTGCTTACATCTTTTTTTAAAGATCTATTGGTTGATAAAGATCGTAATTTATAATGAACGTAAATTTTAGACCTCAAATAAAGCATTTAAATATCGTACATAAATAATATTTACCTTTTTTTACACTTTTAACACTTTAACCTAGCAGCATGCGTCGCTATCTCTCTAATAATATTAAACGGTATATTTTTTTACATTATTTTACATTCTTTTACATTCTTTTACATTCTTTTACATTCTTTTACATTCTTTTACATTCTTTTACATTCTTTTACATTCTTTTACATTCTTTTACATTCTTTTACATTCTTTTACATTCTTTTACATTATTTTACATTCTTTTACATTCTTTTACATAAATTCATGAATTATGCATAGTCCAGAATAGTAAATTTACTATTCCCTCGACTATTCCGTACTATGTAAATTCATATATTTTTACATTATTTTACATGCAGTTTTTACAGTGCAATTTTATTGTTAAAACAGTAGGTATTACTTTTTATTTATTTATTTTATTTAGCAAGAAGAGGGCCGTTCCGTGTGTTTTTTAGGTGTGGAAAGATGAAAAATTTAACGCCTTTGATAGGTCTGATCAAAGGTCAAGTTTATGACGAAAAAAGTCCAACAAGTATTAATTTACCCTGTTTTAGGTAGTTAGTAGCGATGCCTAAGAGGACCGATGACTTTATATGCCATCCGAAGAACTCTGTTACGGTGGAGTTTTTTTTTAACCTTTTGGTTACAAGACCAGAGTCTTTTCAATTGAGCTACCACCGCTCCTGGTTGCCTCCCACGGTTCGATGTTTTAGGTCGATAACAAACAAATATTTTTTTTTACAACTTTTTTTTTTCAGTGTAGTGTTTGAACCAAGTTTATTAAACTTTTTAGATATTTTTCCTGTTTTTAATAATTTTAGGGTCTCTGATTTTAAAAATAATATCAGTTTAGCTGTAAAAGTTTTTGTTTGAGAAATATAAACCATGGCAAACTATGATAATCTGCGTATTTTGCTTAAGTATGTATTATACGTTGTACAATTATTTTTGAACTCCGAGACCCAAATTAGTTAAAAACAGTTAAAATATCCAAGTTTTATAACAAAATTTTAATATTATTGGCTAATTTAATAAATTTGATCCAAAAAAATACACTGAAAAAATAAAATTTGTTTTCGTAAATGAATTATTTTAATTTAGATTTTAAGCTTTCACGGCCATTAAGATATAAAGAACTTTCACTTTCGGGTTTAGACCGTGTTAATGGATTTTCACTTTCCGACGTTTCGTCTCTTACTACTAGAGACATCTTCAGGGATTAATCTGAAACTGATTAATTTCAGATTAATCCCTGAAGATGTCTCTAGTAGTAAGAGACGAAACGTCGGAAAGTGAAAATCCATTAACACGGTCTAAACCCGAAAGTGAAAGTTCTTTATATGAATTATTTTAAATTTAGTCTGAAATAAAAGCCAGACATATAAGAAATGGTTTAAGCCTAGATTCGCATTGGGCAATTTTTTTTGTTATCGACCCAAAAAATCGAACCGTGCTTCCCTAACGGAATAGCCTTTACATGGTGTTTTTTTTTGTTTATTTAAAGTGACAGGAATATATCTCTTGAGCATAGTTTAATCTTAGAATCTAATTTATCTAATATCATTTTCGGAGAGGGACTTGCATCATAAAAAAAACACCCTGTGTGGAAAACTGTAAAACCTAAAAACGTCTATTTGGCTTAGGAAAGCAGTTTTGGGTTAAGTGGTAAAGTTACGACAAGAATTTTTTCAATGTTTACTTTGTTATTCTACGCGTTCCGCTTTTTCCATTTAAATTTCTTGTAAACAAGCTTTGATAATTTTATCAACTTACAATATTGTAGAAGGCTGTAATGTGATTTGCACGTAGGCGGAAAGAAATATATACAGGGTGTCCCAAAAGTAGACGATCTAACGAATGGGGGTGGTGGAGGAGGTCATTTCCAATCGAAATATACGTATATGTTGTCATCCAATAGAGATTTCTCCATTTAGGATAGAAGTAATATCCAACATAAAGAAAAAAAAATCTCCTAGGTTTTATGTTGGCTGCACTGTCAGTAACGCCATTTTCTTTAGCCACTGTCATTGTGTGAGCTGCGTTTGATATTGTTTTGATTTCAGTTTTTTGTGTGTTTTACTAAATATTGTGTTTTTATTGACTATTATAGTACTTTTACGAGTTTTGATATTTAAATATTGTTTACCAAAGGTAAGTTCTTTCTTTATACCTTAGATTTAAAGCCTAGGCGAAATTCGTTTGGACTTTTGCAACCCTTGTAAAAACATCTTGGCATTTTGGTAGCTATAACAGAAATAACGCTCGTCATAAAATTAATTTCTTGAAATGTAGAAACTGGTAATGATATTAAAATATATAATAATAATATATAGTTAATAATAAATATGATAAACATTAAATAAATTCATATTTACCTTTTCATATTTGAGGTTATGTTAATAGGATTTATATTTCATTCTTTATTTTACTATTAAAACATCAATTTTATTTCTTAGCAAAAAAATATTTATTTCTTTAGCTATATTTACAAAAATCAACGGTAATTGAAAAAAATGGAATATTTTTTAATTTATTTAAGTTGGTAGTGGCGTACCGTGCACAAATGAGGTACAGATAGGGTAGATGTCTACTGTTTCATAATTCTAGTTGTATAGAGCTCTATTGTTGATGGTTTAAAAAATAATTTCAGGTTTGGACTTTTTGACATTGACGTACAATAACTCAAAAACTATTCAATCTAGAGAATTACGATTTTCACCAATGAATATAGCATATTTTTTTATATTAAATGCCATTAATTAGTTTCGATAGTTTTTCAAGATGGCGGAAAAAAATTTAAGGACAATTTTTTTACCGCCATCTTGAAAAAACAAAAAACTATCAAACTTTTGACAAATTTAAAAAATTTTAAGAATAATTAAAAAATCATATTTACGAAACGGGACGTTTTTGGACAAAATCCCGTGGAGGTTTTTCTTAGACATTGGTGGGCTACACAGAAAAAAGTAATCAGACAAATCCAGGCAATATCTTACTTTACCCACTAGTACCATAAATAACTATTTCCAAACTTGGTGGCGTTCTCCAAAATCGTTCATTGTAATACTAATATTTTAATATACTATCTTTAAATATTTTCTTGTTCTTTATTAAATATTGAATGTTTTTAAGTTGACATTCCGTCTTTTATTTCTTAAATTTTAATTTTATTTTTATTATATATTCATTATATTTGTATTTGATATTTTAATTGAAGAGGCCCCGAAGAATCCCCAACAAGGGACGAAACGTTAGCCTATTATAATAAGAATTTATTATTTTTTCAATATTTAATATAATATTTTAATCTGCGTGTTATAATAATTATAATTTAAAAGGATTGGTATTAATAATAAATGAATAATAAATAATAATTTTCAACCACGCAAATGATCATTTTCAAGCAAATAACGTAGTAGGCTATTACAGTATAGGAGCACGCAAATACTTTACCCAAAGAACTTCTACCTCAAGAAGTTATTTCAGACCAATGTTTATGAAGGTGTCATCTTTTTGTTTGTTTGTTTGTTTACATAAACGTACGCGATACTGCTTCTGGTGTAAACATAAGTATCGCTAGTTTTGACCCTCTGGTGACCAGAGCGATGTTGCGTAATTTTCACTTTATCATTATGATAAATCTTTATATCTACATTAAAATTTTAAAAAACTACTATACTACGACACTATAATTATGTTTGATAATGTTCATATAAAACTCAAATAAAACTAATATTTCTTAAAATTTAAAATAAAATATCTAAAGCAGGTGTTGCAACCGGCAAAACTGTATTGCTTGACAAAGTTTACGACATTAGACTGTGAGTTTACACATTCTTTCTCTCTCTTTACGCGTACTAAGTGTAAACAATAGTCACTCCCCACCAGCCCCTCGCCGTAGTTGGTTCACGCTTCAAACAAAGCATACGGTAGATTTCATCATGTTCATTCTTGAGGTAAAAGTTCTTTGACTTACCCCTTAAATACTTGCTTATGCCTAGAGCATGCAGTCCCGGTATCCAGGGCCCACGATTTACCAGGAGTGGAGCATTTTTTCGGTATCTTACGCCCCTATCCCGGGACCAAAAGTGGTCCCGAATCCCGAAATTTTAAATGTTACTGCTCGTCGGGTGTCTCACTATTATTAGATAAATATGTTCCTTAATCTTATATAAGAATATTTTTGTATGTTCCAATTTGATTTTTTTTTGAAAATACATATTTTTCTATCAAAACTTTGTGTTTCTTATTAAAGTAAAAACTGGCATGCCAAAGTTTAAGAGGTGATTCTGCATTTAAAAATATCAAAAAAAGTTTCTATAAAGGTTGGTCCGCAAATGAGCCCTAAGTGAGCTACGGCTCTTTAAAATTGTAATAAAAATAAGGTTTTTAATTAATAACTCTGGTACCCGTTGAGCTAGAGCGACGAGCTTTTGCATGTTTACTAGTATTAACAAGGGCAATAAGTTTATATTAGTTTATTTTTTTTTAGTTTGTCCAGAGGCGTCACTAGACGGAAAAATGTATTAGGCTAAACACATTTTAGCCTCAAACTTTTTTGTGTGTTTTTATTTTATTTTTTGTAAAAAATATGGATTCCTTGAGTAAAAATACATAAGAAATGTCATATGGTGTAAGACTGTAGGACAAATCGTTTTCAAAAATAAATGCAATTAAGAGGTAGTAACATTTTGTGCTACTAAAAACGTTACTTTTTAAAAGGCTATTACTCCTTTAATATTAAATTTAGGTGTTTTGGTGATGAAAACTTTTTTGCTCAGTTTTAAATGAAGAATCACCCTGCAGCATTAAAATGTTATTCATGCTTTTTTTTTGTTCCCCGATTAATATGTAGCTTAGGGCTCATTTTGCGGACCAACCTTTATAGAAACTTTTTTTGATATTTTTAAATGCAGAATCACCTCTTAAATTTTGGCATGCTAGTTACTGATCACCTTGTATATGTAACACGTAATATTACGTATTGCGTATAGCACGTTTTTTTGTTATGACAAAGCCAAATAAATAAAAAAAAGTTCATTTTATATATATATATATATATATATATATATATATATATATATACAGAGCCGTCCAAAAGTCACCCCCCCTCTTAACTTTTGAACCTGATGAGATATCGACTTCAAATTTGAAACTTTTAAATAAGACAACTTAAACTATCTTTTAGCATATATTTAATACTTTCAGCTCTTAAAATGTGGGCAGGCCGCATGGGGGCACATTTTTTTAAATGGAAAGGGGGGTCGTTTGATACATCATTTTAAAGCTTATAAAATTCTCCATTTAACTGTAAATTTTTTTTTAAACATTTTTTTTTGGGTTTAAAATAGGGTTGAAAATGGGTATTTTTGTTAAAATTTCTCTAAAAAATACAAACAATTTTTTAAAAATGCCTAATTTCATAATGAAAAAAAGTAAATTATACTTTTAAACTAATTTTAGTTGACATAAATAAAAATTAATAAATTAAATTAATAAACAAAAAAAAAAGTTAAAAATTTATTTTTTTAGCACAAAAAACTGAAAAATCAAAAAAACATGTTTAAAATTTTTAAAAATGTATGGTTATATAGAGAATTTTAAGGGCTTTAAAATGATGTATCACATGACCCCCCTTTCCATTTAAAACAATTTCCCCCCATGCCCCCCTGCTCACATTTTAAGAGATAAAAGTATCAAATATATGCCTAAAGATAGTTTAAGTTGTCTTATTTAAGAGTTCTAAATTGCAAATCGATATCTCAACTCGTTCAAAAGTTAAGAGGGAGGGGGTGACTTTTGGACCGCACTGTATATATATACCTATTTTTGTAATTTGTATTTTACCCTTGATATATTTTAATAATTAAATCCAACTAGATTTATATGTAAAATAAAAATAAAAATAATTCTGAGCGAATTCTTTGATCGAATTGACCGTATGGTTTTAATGACTGTTTGGCTCTACCCTAATTTAAATACATGAGTTTTTGAACAGATTTTAAGCTTTTCAGTATAGAATTTATATGGACCTGTAAAAGCAGACTTCTTTTAATAGTAGATTACAGGTCGACTCGAAAAATAGTACTTTTCCGAGACCATTTATAGGTCGAGGAAAAGTACCATTTTCCGGGAGATCTGTATAATAAGATTAAGGTAAAACACCCAATAGTTGACACTACCCCAACAGTTGACAGTTTTAAATAAAACAACCTAAAATAAGATTACATTACATTTATTAAGGCGAAATAAATAATAAATGGGCACCTAGTACCATCTAGTCTTAGCAACTGAAGATCACGTGTTGAAGTGCTTCATAATATGGCAGAAAATTTTTTAGTGGAGTGTTTTTGTTGACAACTTTTTTTACAGTTTCTTAAGGCAAGTGTTAAGAAATTGGGTGTTTTTAAGTTTCAGTATTTAGTGAATAATACGTATTTATGCATGCTAATCTTAATTACAGGCTTTTATGGTTTCAAATCAAATTTTTTCCGATTATTTACAACTCAATAAGACAGTTTTAGCTTTTTTCATAGGGGGTGTCAACCACTAGATTAAAAAATCTACAAATTTCAATAGTTGACAGATCTGTCAACTATTGGCTTTAAAATATATTAATTAATTTTTTATCATTTATAACTATCTAAACCATTTGTAATTTTAGTTCTTTCTTAATATGAGTTTTAAAAAAATAGCAAAACTTTTTCATTAGTTGACATGCATGTCAACTATTAGTTTTTTATATGTCAACTATTGGTTTTTACTGCAATATCCAGAATATACTATGAATGAAGCATACAAAAAAAAGAATTCCTTAAACCCAGGACACGTGTCTTTCGATATATTCAAAGCCATATTCTCTTGTTTCAAGGCTATCATTTCTTTTAATCGAAGTCAATAACCTTGAATAAAGAGCGCATAACTTCATTCAAAAACCCGTGCTTTTCATTCAAAGAAATGTTAGCCTTAAAACAAGAGAATATGTCTTTAAACATATCAAAAGACACGTGTCCTTGGTTCAAGGAATTTAAAGGGCACGCCTAGAGCTTTAAAGTTGGCAGGGAATTTTACGTCAACTATTGGTTAAAATACTGTCAACTATTGGTGCTTTGATATCGTTTTGTAAAACTTGATGAATTTAAATAAAAATATAACTTTACCGGCATTCTTTTTAATAAAAACAGTAATTTATAAATTACATTTTTAAAGCATTATGCTTTTAAAGTAATATTTCTTTAAAAAAAAAAGAAAAATATGTTATGTCGACTATTAGCCACTTTATATGTCAACTAGTGGTAAATTACTTTATTACCCCTGTAAAACTTAACAATTTTTACAGAGTCTACAAAAACATTAAAAATATTTGTTTGTATTACCACATTCAAACATTTTGGTACTAAAATAAAAAGAAAACATCGAACTAAACACATGTATTCAATAAAATATAAAAAAAAATTATTAGATAAAATTTTAAATAAAAAACATTATAGAATTTTTCTTAGAGTGTCAACTATTGGGACTTTTACCTTATATGTCTGTATATTATGTTTGAAAATATATTTTTCTTAAATGTAAAAGAAAATCTTAAAATTGCAAGCATCTCTCCATTTCTTTGATATATACAAATTTGATATAAAAGGAACAAAATTCGATATTCGATATTAAATCAAATTGTATGTTTATTCCTATCAGGCAATCAGGGGTAGGGTTTCAAGAAAGTTGAGAAACTTCTTGTCTCTATTTTATCATAGGACAAGGGGCAATTCTCTCCCCATTATTATTCTTAATTTTTAGTAATGACCTTTTAAATTTTTTATTAAATGGCATTCCCGACAAGTTTAAGAAGAGGTTTAAGCTTTGCCAATATGCAGACAATACTTCATTAATATCCTGCTGTACACGGGAGGACTTCTTGGAACTTTTAAAAATTCTAACAGATTTAATGGCCACATGGTCAAGGCAGAATTCTCTTATTTTAAACCCAAAAAAAATCAGCAATCTTAAAATTTAATAAATTAAACAATGACAGTACTATCCTTATTTACTGTGACAAATAGTCAGTACCACAAGTAACAGATTTTAAACTACTTGGAATTTCGCTAGAAGAAAAAGTAGCGTTGAATGTCCACGTAAACTATATTGGAAAAAAATTAAACAGCTGTCATTATGCACTATATAATTTAAAACAAAACGTCTCCAGAAGTCTTCTCCTGTCTTTTTACAATGCAAGCATAAAAAGCCACATTGAATATGGTCTAATTATCTGGGGGGGCTCGACACTTCTAGATCGTATTTTCATTATTCAAAATAAAATTGTCAGAACGCTCTGTGGTGCAAAACACAGAAGTCACTGTAAACAATTATTTATAGATAACAAAATAATGACGGTTTATTCACTGTACCTATATAATTTGATACTTTTTGTTCACCAAAATAAGGAAAAATTTGTGGCAAATAGGGATCTAAACTCTATTAACACTAGGCAACCTCATGCTCTTAGCATACCTAGGCATAAAACGGCCGGATTTAAAAAGGGACCCAGGTATCTATCAAAACTTACAATTATTAGTTACCTCGTTCTTTTACTGATCTGGGCCCTCGGAAATTTAAAGAAAAAATTAAACGTTTTTTTTCGAATAACCCGTTTTACACACTTGAGGATTTTTTTTAACTGTAATGTAAATTCTAATAATGTTTAATGTTAGGTACTTATATGTACTAGTGTATAATTTAATAATTTCATTTTTTACTTGACGTTTGCTGGACATTTTTCATGTTAAAACGAAGGAGCAATAAACATATCTTTATCTTTTATCTTTATCTTTAATTAGTTTCTGATTCACAGCGATTTATGTCCTATAATTTACAGTATTATTAATTTGAGCCATTTCGCCTCAATGACTATTCATATCGTAAAATCTAAAAATATAAAATTAAAATGTTCTTATCAGGCGCACCTATTTCTAGATGCGCTGGTAAGGTATTGCGTTTTAAATAATACTTATCTGCTATATCTTCTTTACCTAAAAAATATTATTAGTCAATACCTTACCAAAGTTTAAAAATTTTGCCTAAATAAAGAATTTTCAATAAAAGTCTTGATAAAATAATTCAAAAAGAACGAAAAACTGAATAAAAGTTAACTTAGACGCTTAGACCGGAAGTGATATTTTTTGTAATGACCAAGCCAAAATGGGAGTATTTACGGTCCATACAAGCTCTGTAAATTTCAAAAAGTTATCTTTTATAGTTACGGAGATAATTCGTAGGCAATACTTCTTGTGTCACCCGGTATAAGGGGTTTTTTTACTATTAATTTTTATTTTATTTTTTTTGTGAAGATTATTTTGCAGTTCACGTATATTAAACAAAATAAAACAATAAAATAATAATAATTTGAGTAAATATTTAGTGAATAGTCAAATACAAGGTATTGGACCTGAGCCTTCGCTTGGGTTGTCGAACTGCGTCATTAAAAGGGATATAAAAACCTGGCTTAATCGAAGTTTTATCCAACACTGGGCTTCCCAACAGGTTCAAGCAAAATTGCTTATCAAAGAGCCCTCATCTTCCAATACAAAAACACTTATTCAATTAAATAAGAAAAAACTCAGAACTATTACCAATGATACTTTCAACAATCTTCTTTATAAAATAAAAATTGTCCAAAGCAAACGCTGTAGATTCTGCGACTATGATAAGGAAACTGCATCCCACATTTTGGGACAATGTCCTGTCTTCTCACAAAAAAGACTGCGATTTTTAGGTTCACCATCAGTGCAACCTAGCGATTTAGTCGAACTTTCATTGGGGCAGATCATCGCCTTTTTAGATGCCTGCCCCCATGGAATATCATCTAAATCAAATGATGTGTCATCTAGATAACTGCGGCATGCACAATGGATCTCAGGTCTGAGTGCCGTGGCTATTACTTGGCAATAACCACACCGCTTCTGATGATGAGGATGAAATACAACGTAAGTGTCCAACATACGGGGTTTTTGCTTAATAAAAAAAATGTGCTAGATAGATTTTTTTAATTTTTGGTTAAAATTATCCTAACGTCTTATAGAATCGACGTATAGAAACAGAAATGGGGTAATTTGAAGTTGATTTAAACCGTCGCACCATCGCACCGTGAATAATAAGGTGGTTGCAGGTATTATGGCCATGTATTTATTATGGCCAATTTGCCATATTTCAAAAAGTAAGAACGAAAAAATTTTGATTACAGTATTTTAAGTTAGTGTTTCTAACAAGATTCCTAGGGCAAGCGCTAGATCGCGCCACTATTAATGGTTTTAATTCTGCAACGATTTTAGTGATTTTCTTTTCGTTGGTAAACGATTATATAAAATTTTTAAAATTTTGAAAATTCATAAGATTTGATTACTGTAAGAACTTTAAATTTTATTTATATTTTATTATAGAAAAACGTTCTATTTAACAGTTGGTCTATATAGAATTTCAGTCAGTAAACGTAACTTTAACAAAAATTTAGGAAATCTTCTACATTACAATGTAGAGTAATATGGCCAGTTTGTGTGTATAGTAATATGGCCATGGCAATAAGCATGCTTCCTGCAGGCTCGGTGATAGATGTTACGTTTATTTACATAAATATTGTGTTAGACTAACAGAAAAGGATAATTTTTATTCAGATTGTGAATAATTAAAAAAAAATAGCTAGTATAAAATATTTATCAAGTATGTTTTACTTTACCTAAAGCCATTAATTGTTTTTTTTTATATTTTATGAAGTGTATAGTTTTTATTTAATTTTTTTATTTTATATAATAAAAGGCAATAAAAAAAGCATATATAAATACTTAACTTGATAATATTTAGAAAAATATGATTTATTTTATATGTGGCCATATTACCAGCACAGTGTGATATTCCTATGTATTTTTCCCCGCTGAAACTGAATCCGTAACCCGTTTAACCCTTACACGTCAGGATTTTGACATAACCTCAAAAAACACTCGAAAAACTACTGAAACCGCTAAAATCATCTACTCCATACCACTTTCACCCCCTTCCTCCAAATTCGTAATTTCGTTACCCCATAATCCCCTAACCTCGAAATACCATTAATCCATAACCTCAAAACCGCGTAACCTCATTAAGTAGAATAATCTGGTTCTGGAAAACAGAACAATTACGTGAAATTTTCTTGTAGAACATAGTTATGAATAAGTAACTCTATAACCCTAAAATCCCATCACACCTCCTAACCCCTTCACTCCTTAACCCCATATATTATAACCTCTTAACCCTATCATATTCTGTGGAGAAGTCCGGTTCTTGAAATCATAAGAGTTTTGTGAGTGAAGTCATGAATCAAGGTCTATTTCATTATTTTTTTAACCGGACTTCTCCACAGAATAGGATAACGGGATTAAGGGGATATAGTATATGGGGTTACGAAGTGAAGGGATTTTGAGATTATGGTGTTAGGGGATTTTGGCATTATAGAGTTACTTACCTATGACTATGTTCCACAAAAAAAGCTGAAGAATTTGTTCTGTTTCCCAAACTAGATTTTTCTACTTAATGAGGTTACGGGGTTTTGAGGTTATGCGGATATGGTATTATGAGGTTAGGGGATTATGGGGTTTTGGGGTTATGGAATTAGCAATTTGGGGACAGGGGGTGACAGTGTTATGGCATAGATGTTTTAGCGGTTTCAGTAGGGTGTTTTTTGAGGTTATACCAAAATCATGACGTGTAGGGGTTAAACGGGTTGCGGATTCAGATTTAGCGGGAAAAAATACATAGGAATATCATATTGGAATCCAAGACTCACATTTTTTTTGTGGGCCTGTGTTATTTTCAGTCTTCGGTTATCTGACTTTTTCCAAGGTAATGTAAACTTGCAATATTTTTCTTTTCTTACTTATTTCCTCGCTTCATGTTTTCCCTAAAATGTAACATTAAATTAGCTTTTAGCTTGATTAAATTTTTTACAAGACAGCTGGCAAAATTATTGTGAAATTGAATTTTTGATATTATTTATTTTAATAATTATTATTAATTTTTTAATTTTAATAATTAACGAGCCATGAAGATATGTAATGCTACGCATTCCATTGTATACTATTCACAGTGGATGGTATATTGCATGTCCCTATCCATGGCGCAGATCACTTTTATTTTTTTGTGGGCCTGTGTTATTGTCAGTTCCTTGTTGTCAGTGTAAAATGTGTTTTTCTATTTTGCCACATAATCACAAGCACTTTGCTTGTTCTTATAGGCCCATAAGAGGTCTGTACTTTTTGTTCTTTTGGGTTGGCAACAGACCTGGCCTATCGCTTGACGTTTTCCGTGCAAATGTCAATGTAGCTTTAAAGTTGAATTTTCTACAAAATTTTGTGTTTAGGTTATTTTTACCATGTTAAAATTGTGGCTTGGTTAATTGCAGTAAAAAAGAGAAGAGAGACTATAAAATATATCAAAATATCATTTGTTCTTAGAATTTTAAACATGGTGTAAACTGTAATGCCAATCTAAAACAAAAATCCCTAAATCAGTCATCAATTTAAGTAAGTTTTTTTAAATTTTAGAGCACACGGAAAAAAAAATTATAGCTAGGAGCGCTATAACACACATACCAAGCAAATTATAATCGCTTATTATATAAATACAAGGCTTTTTCTTACAATTATGGCAGTCAGTGTAAAAATTTATATGTAATACTTTAATTGTTTAGTGAATAATAAAATATTGTACCGTAATTAATACGTTCACTGCCAACGGCTAGTTTTGACAGCGGAGCAATGGGTATGGGCAAGGGAAAAATAGAAAGAATTGATTAATGTTGTTAGGGGCGCCAGTTACTTTAGCTTTTACTCCTTTAGGTAAGTAACAACCTAGTGTAAATACTTAAGCTTTTCAGTTTGAGAAAATATAACCCCTAAATAAAATAAGATAATTCATTTGAGAAATTTATTATAAATAAACTTAATGAAAGCACATCAAGTAATGTATTAATATATATAAAAAAATATGTGTAATTATATTAAGATATAATTAAAGAAATCTTAATAAAAATTACTAAATTCAGAAATCATTCGACTTAAATGTATAAAGAAAACATGAAGTTCAGCAAGCACCAAGAAATGTATGTAAACAACAATCATTTCTTGCAGTGTATAAAAGTCATGCTTAAATTAGAAATCATTTAATCAAAAGTATGATATTTAATAATTAATAAATGAGATTAAATGTTTTAAAAAAATAAGTACCTAAAAATGAACAAAAGCCAGAAGGGCATATAGTATTAATCAATACGATATCAGATCTGATAAAGTTTACAGTTATAAGAATATTGAAATAAAAGAATTTAAAAATATGAAATATTGCTTTCAAAAGTTTTCAGAATGAGTACTTAGCTGGTTTCTGCAAAATCCATGAGGTATGAATTCCATCGTCTCCATCTGTGCAAGTCTCCCCTATGCTGATGAATTCATTTCTCAAATGAAAGAAAAAAAAATATAGGCTGTCCCATCTACTTTGGAAAAATTATCTTCCAGGATAAAATGTACGATTGAAAATGTTGTCCGGGATTAAATATGCTTTTGAAAATTATGTCCAATATAAAATTGTCTGCTAGACGGTCATATAGAATTTATCTATGCCGAAAAATACAGAACCATGTTCCAACAGAACATCACTCCATGCGGAGAACTTGTATATCAAATATACCAAAATAAACTTCAACCCAAATTAATGTAATTCCATATTAATGGTATAGAAATGGTGAGTAATTAATGGTCTAGTGATTGTGCTTAATTAATGGTGCTAAAACAATAATTATATCTCAGAAATATTCTAAGAAACAGAAAAACTTAACTTACGTCTCATTCTAAGTCTTCGATGTCCATCGAAACGTTATCAATGCATAATTTTAGAAAATAACAGTTATAATATCTTCCGCATTGTTTAAATATTCATTTTCACTAACTTTAAATAAAAATACATGAAGGATTACTTCGATGATTACAGAAAATAAACACTCGTCAAAATGAGACCACCATTGTACAGAGTTCATCAAGAAAGAGCGAAAATCGACCTTATCAACCGGTATGAACCCTTCAGGTAAATAAAATCCTATTTCTGAACTATTAGCGACATCTATGCAAGTCATTATCAACTACAGTTTTACCGTATAGGATTCCTAATAAAGGTAACTGAAACTACATCAAAGATAACAACCAAAAAGACTATTTCCTAATAAATCTGTATTAGTGATATCTAACCTCAAAATATTACTCTAAGAAACAAATATAAACAATACTTATTGTTTATCAGCAAAACTAATAAAAATACGAACAGAATACTAAGTGTCCTGTGAACTAAGTATAAACAAAATACTGAATCTAAGTGAGCAGTTCCAGCAAACTATTTTCAACAAATTCTGGATTATCCCGAAGGGATAATCATACACAACTTTCCACAAGAGAGACAAGCTACAAATGAAAGCCAGTGAAATCCAACCCTCAATAGACTCTGAAACATATAAAAACCAGGTAAGTCCATAGACAAATGCACTATAGAGAAATAAGTCATATGATTCTTTATTATTAAAAATCATATTCTAATTATGTTTTCTTTATGTTATTTTCAGGTAGAACTATGGAATAGAGACTCATATGGTTAGAATTCAGTTCCTGCTACAAAATAGTCCCAGATACAAAATAGTTCTGTACATACGTAACTATTTATATACAAAATAAACATAAATTATAACGTAAGTAAACGAATAGTTTAATTAACCCTTGCTATATTACAAAGTGACGATTTATGTCGTTACAATATAACAAATAGTATGGCATTTATAGCTTAAATAGATTTAATTATTGTCCGTGCTAATAATTTTTATAATATAATAAAATTTCTGTAAATTTATAATAGTGCCTGTAATAAATATAATCGTGTCTGTAATATATATAATCGTTTCCAATTTATTTTTAACATTATTAGTTATTGTGTCCCTTATAATCTATAGCTTAAATCACTATAATTTGCCACTGTTACCAAATATCTTATAATGTATAGCGCAGAGCCCACTAATTTCTTTCCGTGCAGAATAGAAAAAATTGTATAAAGCACTCGTTTCATAACACGTTTATAAAACGCTAAAAACGTATGTTATGAAACTAGTACTTTAATATACTATTATTTAATCATATTAAAATTTAATTTTTAAGATTTTTAAATATCCAATACATTTTACACTGACGGCAAGGAACTGACAATAATTATTGAGTTTTAACTTTTGAGATGGCAATTTTGCTATAGAAGCATCTACTGCCAACTAGTAGCTGGCGGTACATAACATGTGGTTGCTTTATTAGGTCCCTGGAATGTTTCTGGAACATTACAAAGGAATCATTGTATTATTAATAACCGTCATGCCAAAATTTAAAAGGTAATTCTGCATCGAAAAATATTAAAAAAAGTTCGTATAAAAGTTGGTCAGCAAATGAGTCAGCTACGGCCCTTTAAAATTGTAATAAAAATAAGGTTTCTAATTAATAACTCTGGTACCCTTTAAGCTAGAACAACGAGGTTTTACATGTATACTAAGGGCAATAAGTTTATGTTAATTTATTTTTTTTGAATTTGTCCAGAGGAGTCCCTAGACGGAAAAATGTATTAGGCTTAACACATTTTTGCCCCAAACTTTTTTATGTTTACTTTTTTTTAGTTTTTTTTTGTAAAAATATAGATTCCTTCAGTAAAAATACGTAAAAAATGTCATATAGTGTAACACTGTAGGAGCAACCATTTTCAAAAAAATGCAATTAAGGGGGAGTAACATTTTGTGCCACCAAAAACGATACTTTTTAAAAGGCTATTACTTCTTTAATATTAAATTTCGGTGTTTTAGTGAAGAATACTTTTTTGCTCAGTTTTAAATGAAGAATCACCCTGCAGCATTAAAATTTTATTGATGCTTTTTTTTGTTCCCCATTCAATACGTCATCTTCGAAGGGACATAGCTCCCTTAGGGCTCATTTCCGGACCACCCTTTATAGAAACTTGTTTTCATATTTTTGGATGTAGAATCCAAATCCTCTTAAATTTTGGCATGTCAGTTACTGATCACCCTGTATTATATTTTAATCGTAATATTACGATTAAAATGATTCTGTAATATTATTGGAATGTTCCGAACCTAATATGTGGTGCAGCGAAAAGGTATATTAGCAAAAAAAATTGATTAAATTTTTTTACGTTAAATAACGTAGTACAATAATGCATAGAAAACTGCAAAAATAAAAAAATCGATTTTTTTTTTGCTAAGGGGACATTCAAGTATTACGTAACGCCTCTAGGGGGGGTGGGGGTCATTTTGGAGTGTTACGCCCATGTTATTGGTATAGGAAAATAGCGTTACAGGGGGGGTGGGGTCCAAAATGATCAAAATTTGCGTTACGTAATACTTGAACGTTCCCTAATATACCTTTCCGCTGCACCACTCACATATTTTAAACAGGTAACTTTCGTAATGTTCCAGAAACGTTACTTTCGAAACGTTATGAAAATTGAACGTAACGTTTCTGGAATGTAACTGGAACGTTATGTAAGAATTTGCGTGCCACTACGGCTTTTCGTCCGCAATCAAGTGAAGAAAAGTGAAACTTTCCACACAAGAAACTACTTATATTTTGCTACGAAATGTGTCTTAATTTTACTACTGTTGTAAAAGAATGTAGGGTTAAAATTTAACCCTAACCTAATATAATGGGACTTCAGTCTGTATGCACTTAAAGTCTACCTACAGCTAGCTGAAGAGGACATTGTTATCTAAAAAGTTAACAAGCTTTCATACAGCCTGTTCCAGAACTCGCGTACCGAAATTTAAGAGGTGATTCTACATCCAAAAATATGAAAAAAAGTTTCTATAAAGGTTGGTCCGGAAATGAGCCCTAAGGGAGCTACGCCCCTTCGAAGATGACGTATTGAATGGGGAACAAAAAAAAGCACCAATAAAATTTTAATGCTGCAGGGTGATTTTTCATTTAAAACTGAGCAAAAAAGTATTATACACCAAAACACCTAAATTTAATATTAAAGGAGTAATAGCCTTTTAAAAAGTAACGTTTTTGGTGGCACAAAATGTTACTTCCTCTTAATTGCATTTTTTTTTGATAACGGTTGCTCCTACAGTGTTACACTATATGATATTTTATATGTATTTTTACTCTAGAAATCTATATTTTTTACAACAAATCCAAAAAACATACACATAGAAAAGTTTGGGGCAAAAATGTTTTAAGCCTCATATATTTTGTCCGTCTGGGCACGCCTCTGGATAAATTAAAAAAATAAATTAACATAAACTTATTGCCCTTATTAATACTAGTATACATGCAAAAGCTTACCGCTCTAGCTTAAACGGTACCCGAGTTATTAATTAAAAACCTTATTTTTATTACAATTTTAAAGGGCCCTAGATCCCTTAGGGCTCATTTCCGGACCAACCTTTATAGGAACTTTTTTTATATTTTTGGATCTAGAATCACCTCTTAAATTTTGGCATGCCAGTTATGGATCACCCTGTATTTTATAACTGAACACACTAGTTAGTAGTGATCTATTTTTTTACAGTAAAAAAATGAGTTCATTGTTGTACGCCGTAAAAAAAAGTTAGTTTGGACACCACTGGCGGCAGCACTCTTTGACTTTGATGACAGCCATACTTCCAACTTGTCTGTTTATTATGTAAACAGGTGGTTGACTCTAGATTCTGTGCAAAAACCTTGTGTGAAATTGATTTTAAATTTTTTTCGTAGGCTAAATCGTACACTTTTCGCCATTTCGATGATAACTTGTCTAATGTAGCATTTGCAATTTCGGAGAGATTTGTATGTGTATAAACCATATATTCGGTTTATACACATACAAATCTCTCCGAAATTGCAAATGCTACATTAGACAAGTTATCATCGAAATGGCGAAAAGTGTACGATTTAGCCTACGAAAAAAATTTAAAATGAGCTAAGAAAGGTTTAAGTTTATTTCGAAAGGGTTTTATTGGCCTATTTTAATAAAAAAAAAAAACATACTTTATTACTGAATAAATTAAATTCAAAAATTAATATTTAAATAATATATATAGGATGCTTGAATCGGTATCACAAGGAAACAAGTGAAGACTGCCCTCAACGCTTGGGTGGAAAGTCAGCTTAAAGAACACTGGACCGAGCTTAGCGGTTGCAGGCAGGCAAAGGAATTCCTGACCAGGCCAAGCAAAGCTAGGTCGGTCTGGCTACTAGGAAGGGGCCGAGCAACCATAAGCCTCCTTACAGGGGTCCTTACGGGCCACTGTGGGCTTATGCGACACCTAAGCCTCATGCGGACGGTAAACGATCCGACCTGCCCTGGGTGTGGGATGGACGAGGAAACGCCCTACCACTTCATAGGGGAGTGTGAGGCTCTGGGCAGGCTCAGACAAGACGTCTTCGGAGTGGTAACACTAGCGAAGGAAGAGATGAGCCTCCTAGCCTGGTCAGATGTTATGAACTTCATCAGAAGGTCTGGCAGATTCAGGAAGAGGGAGGATAGGCAGCAGGTTGGGTAGGTAATCTTGGGGCAGACAAAAAGGGCCATTGGGCCTACTTGTCAGGCGTCGGAGCCTACCCACCTTTTACTACTACTACTACTAGGATGCTTGAAGAAAAAATAGTATGTTTCACTCAGAGGAAAAGTGCTTTTTTTACTAGTCTGTAGTTTCCGGACTCCGCTTCGCGTCGTCCGTAGTAAAACAATATACTATTTTATAGTATTATTAATTTGAGAAATTTCGCCTCAATGACTATATCGTAAAAATCTAAAACAGAAAATAAAATTAAAATGTTCTTATCAGGCGCACCTATTTCTAGATGCGCTGGTAAGGTATTGCGTTTAAAATAATACTTATCTGTTATATCTTCTTTACCTAAAAAATATTATTAGTCAATACCTTACCAAAGTTTAAAAATTTTGCCTAAATAGAGAATTTTCAATACAATTCTTGATAAATCGTTAAAATAATTAAAAAAGAACGAAAAACTGAATAAAAGTTAACTTCTAACGTTTCGGGATCTAATCTGATCCCGTTTTCAAAGAAAATTATTAGTTTTGAAAGAATTTGTGCAATATTTGGCTTTATCAATCAAAATATGACAAATGTCAAAATATGTCATTTCGAAGTAATTAAAACAAAGACACCTGTAACAATAAAAAAGGTGTAGAGAAATTAATTTGGAAAAGGCGTTTTTGTTGAAAACGTGTAGAGAAGTTAATTTGGAAAAAACTTTTATTGATTCAATACAATATTTTTTTCCACACAGCCAAATTTAAATCCTAATAGAGGTGGGGTATACAGGGTGGTCAGTAACTGACATGTTAAAATTTAAGAGCTGATTCTACATCCCAAAATATTAAAAAAAGTTCATAAAAAGGTTGGTCCGGAAATGAGCCCCAAGGGAGCTTCGGCCCTTCAAAGATGTACATAGATGTACATATTGAATGGGGAACAAAAAAATCACCAATACAATGTTAATGCTGCAGGGTGATTCTTCACTTAAAACTAAACAATAAGGTATTTTTCCCTGAAACACCTAAATTTAATATTAAAGGAGTAATAGACTTTTAAAAAGTAACATTTTTGGTGGCAGAAAATGTTACTTCCTCTTAATTGATTTTTTTTGAAAACGATTACTCTTACAGGGTTACACTATATGACATTTTTTATTTAATTTTACAAAAAGCTCAAAGAAAATACACATAAAAAAGCGTAAAAAAGTTTGGGGCAAAAATGTGGCAAGCCTCTGGATAAATTCAAAAAAATAATTTAACATAAACTAATTGCCCTTAATAGTATAGATGCAAAACCTCGTCACTCTAGCTTAAAGGGTACCAGAGTTATTAATTAAAAACCTTACTTTTAGTACAAAATTAAAGGGCCGTAGCTCCTTTAAGGCTCATTTCTGGACCAACCTTTATGGGAACTTTTTTTTATATTTTTTGATGTAGAATTATCTCTTAAATTTTGGCACGCCATATAAATTAATTGTTCTAGCTGTTTCAAAATTTAAATATCATAGCAATATCAGAATATTTTATGTCATTTTAAAAAAGTATTTATTTTTTTTTATGTGCTATGGCCGAAAATAGTTTTTTCATGAACTCGTCTCGAAAATCAGACTCTACCAGCAAAGACGTTCTTTCTGGGGCACGCTCAGCTCTTTTCGTCCTTACCATAAAAAAGGCGACAGTGCCAGGTACCCAAAAAACGATTAATCTGTATTAGCTGGGTCACCCTGTATAGGTAAATTTAAGTTAAATTTACCTATACTTATGTTATTATTATAAAGAGATAAGGGCAGAGGAAATCCTATTATGCCCAAAGAATATACATGGGGCTAAATTATCTAACCCCACCAGGGGCGGATTTATTTCATTTTAAGAGAGGGAGCCATCCATAAGAAAAATAAATTGCGCTTTCACCAAAAATATCATTTTTAAGGTGCTAATAAATCTCGCTGGGGGGGGGCATGACCCCCATGCCCCCGCCCCCTAAATCCGCCTATGAACCCACTTATTACAGTGTATAACCGCTGACCAGAATTAACTAAATAATTAAGGTACCTCTAAAATATAAATTAGAAATGCCATCTTGTAAGATAGTTACTTAATTTGTTTTCTTTTTTGTTTGTTCAAGTTTACAACCGAAATGTACAGAGCGATCCAACTTTGAGACAATATCTAAAGTAATTTTAAAAATTCTTTTTTTTTTTAATTTTTATCTCCTTGTCTTTTTTCACTACTAGCTTTAGAACATACCATTATTTATCATGTTTTTAGACTGTGAAATCAATTTTTTACACCTATAGCAATAATAATTCTTTCTCTCCTAGTAGGAGTAAATTTTATAAACAATTGATTTCTGTAAGGCCGTATCCAGGGGGGGCTTAGTTAAACTTTAAATAGTAACACTTTTAAAATTTAAATAGACTATAAAATTTCTAAAAAAATTCGCCTACTGCGCTAAAGCTTTTTTACTCCCCCAGAATGATAAGAGCATAAAGCGAAGCAAATATGCACGCTCTTTTCCAAGTGGACCATACAGATTCAAATTCGTAAAAATTTTAGCCTGCGGCGCTACAGTTTTCTTTTTTACTCCCCCAGAACGATAAGGGCACAAAGCGAAGCAAATATGCACGCTCTTTTCCAAGTGGACCATACAGATTCAAATTCGTAAAAATTTTCACCTGCGGCGCTGGAGTTTTTTTTGCATTTAAACTTAAAATACACTTTTAAAATTAAAATAGACTATAACATTTCTAAAAAAAATTGCCTGCGGCGCTATAGGTTTTTTACTCCCCCAGAACGATAAGGACACAAAGCGAACTAAATATGCAGGCTCTTTTCCAAGTGGACCTTCAGCTTCAAATTCGTAAAAAATTTCGCCTGCGGCTCTAGAGTTTTCTTACATTTAAACTTTAAATAGTACCTTTAAAATTTAAATAAACTATAAAATTTCTAAAAAAAATCGCCTGACTGCGGCGCTATAGCTTTTTGCTCCCCCAGAACGACAAGGGTACAAAGCGAAGCAAATATGCAGGCTCTTTTCCAAGTAGACCCTACAGCTTCAAATTCGTAAAAATTTTCACCTGCGGCTCTACAGTTTTCTTGCATTTAAACTTTAAATAGTAATACTTCTAAAATTAAAATAGGCTATAAAATTTATAAAAAAAATCGCCTGCGGCGCTATAGCTTTTATACGTTCTTTTTTATTGGAGTTTATAAAACCTAAGCTTAAAATTTGTTAATATTTTCGCCTACGGCGCTAGAACTTATAACACTGTTTTCAAATTTAGACCAGCGAATTTTTAAAACTTAAAAAAAAATCGCCTGACTGCGGCGCTATAGCTTTTTGCTCTCCCAAAACGACAAGGGTACAAAGCGAAGCAAATATGCAGGCTCTTTTCCAAGTAGACCCTAAGGCTTCAAATTCGTAAAAATTTTCACCTGCGGCTCTACAGTTTTCTTGCATTTAAACTTTAAATAGTAATACTTCTAAAATTCAAATAGGCTATAAAATTTATAAAAAAAATCGCCTGCGGCGCTATAGCTTTTATACGTTCTTTTTTATTGGAGTTTATAAAACCTAAGCTTAAAATTTGTTAATATTTTCGCCTACGGCGCTAGAACTTATAACACTGTTTTCAAATTTAGACCAGCGAATTTTTAAAACTTGAGTTTTACTACATTGAATTAAAAAAAGGCCGGAAATTAACAGAAGTAAAAATTTTCTCCTGCGGCGCTATTTTAATTCTTTTCGAGATTTAGGGAAAAAATGTTTTGGGCCCCCCCCCGAAAAAAAATCCTGGATACGCCCTTGGATTTCTGTCACTTTTTCATGTTTCAGTTCTTTGTGTTATTTTTACTAACTAAACCCAAGAAAATAGCTTTAAATAAATTTTTATTTATTAAATATAATTAATTAAATTAAAATAAAATTTAATGTGAATGTAACCCTCCTGGCTATTTTTGAATATCATAAAAAACAATATTGATTATTTATTTAGAAGTTACTCATCCATCGCAATAATATCTTTTGTGAGGTACCAACTTAGGTTAGTCGATTCTAAATAATCGAGTGAGACTCATGTAGAGTAATATAGTAATAGTAATAGTAATATTTATTGACCACAAGTGATACATTTAGTACATAATGGTATGTCAGTGATACATTAACCTAAATTAAAAACCTGCTTAAAATTAGAAGTATATTTTAAAAGCTAAACAAATACGTCTAAATAATCCTAACATATGGCTTGGGTTTTATAGGCCTTTACAGTATAAAAAGCTCTTTCTATCAAATATTTTTTAACAGATCTTTTGAAGGCGTTATTGTTGGAAATGCTTCTTATATTTCTTGGTAGTTTATTATACAGATACATACAACTATAGTAAGGCGAATTTTCATAAAGGCTTGTTTTATGTTTAGGAAGTTGCAAAATTTCGCCAAGCCGTGTATGGCTTTTTGTGGAAAAATTTTCAGGATTATTCCTTACAAACATAACACATTTAAATATATAAATACACGGCACAGTTAAAATATTTTTATCTTTAAAAATCTTTTGACAACTGGCTCTATAGTCCAAGTTAAATATAAGACGAATGAGTCTTTTTTGTGCTACCAAAACTCTGTCTATACCACTCACACATCCCCAACAAATAATGTTATATGCCATGTGAGGGTAAGCTAGTGAGTAGTATATGCCTAAAATTCCAGCCTCATCAAAATCTCTCCTTAGCTTTAAAATAGCGAAAAAGGCATTATTAAGCTTTTTACAAACATGCTCTATATGATCACACCAAGAGAGGTCGCTGTTGAAAAAGGTACCAAGAAATTTAATGGACGAAGATAGTGATAAATCCAAAACTTTAAAGTCAATATCCAATCTTTTCCTATTAAAGAAGTTTATGGCTACGGTTTTCGATTTATTTAAAACAAGCTTATTAATTTCACACCATTTTTCAAAATTCTGAATAGCTTCTAATAGTAAGGTGTGTAGTTCTAAAGGAGAGTTAGAAGAAATAATTATAGTAGAATCGTCCGCAAATAAAATAACCAATCCTAACCTAATAAAAAGATTAAGATCGTTGATAAAAATTAAGAAAAGTAGCGGCCCGAGGATAGAACCTTGTGGGACACCAAGTTTTAGAAAAAATGAATTTGACCTACTGCTTTTATTTATTTTAACTATCAGTTTTCTTCTAAGCATATACGAATGTACCCAATTACAAATATTCGCAGGCACTCCAATTCTGAGCAGCTTAGCTTTTAACTTATGTGGACAAACTGTATCGAATGCTTTGGTCAAGTCAAAGTGCAAGGATACGACATAATTTCCATTATCAATTTCAGAGTATACAAAGTTAAGAAAATTAAAAGATGCTGTTTCAACTGACCTTTTTGGACGGAAACCATGTTGGGAAGGTGTTAGTAAATTATTCTCTTCTAAAAAGCTAATTAATTTGCTATAAACAAGTTTTTCCAAAATTTTAGAAAAATTGTCAAGAAGAGATATTTGTCTATAATTATCAATATCTTCAACGCTACCTTTTTTGTGGACTGGTATTACCAAAGCTGTTTTGTAAAAATCTGGAAAATGACCTTGTATTAATGATTGATTAAATAAAAAAGTAAGTGGTTTGATGATTACATCTATTACTTTGAGCAAAATATCTATAGACATCCCATCCCTACCGCAAGATTTTTTATTTTTTATTTTAGTCATAGCTTCAATAACATCAGATTCTGTCACAGGGAGATTGTTAAAAGGAAAAGAGTTAGTTACGTTTGGCGATGCATTTACTGTTGGTGTACCGTTAGACTTATTACTAAAATGATTCTGAACTGTTTTTTCTGCGATATTTGAGTTTTTCCGAGACGCGCTTTGTGAGTTTAAGGCTTGCCTGCTGAAAGTTGTGAAAGAGTTTTTTAAAAGCTTAGGAAAACTTGCCAGTATGGTGTATTAGTAGGCAGGGCAAGTCCGTTCAAAATTAAAAAATGTTTTTGTTTTTAAATAGTTCGAGAAAGATAAGTTATTGATGTAAACTAACCTTTTACGAGCATACGATGAATTATTAATTATTAAATATTCTAAATTTAGTATTTATTCTTTTTTAAATTTCATTGATATATTTTAGTTTGTTAATTTATTATTTTATTTATTAAATAATAACTTAATCTAAATTTTATTCTTTTTATTTATTTTTAACCTAGTTAGGAAAACGATTATAAATATTTAAGGGCTACGAACCTCCTTCGAAGTCAACTAGATTTCATCCCTATCCAGGGTGGTGGCAGCGCTACGCTATCTATTTCTCAATCATCGAGGGTTTTGACCCATAAGGTGGTCGTCTTTGCTTTAGTCTTTTAATAGAAAACTCAGTGAGGTCTTTATGTGACCTTGGGGTTTTACAATGATGCCAGCGGGTGTGACAATAGGAGTTGCCGTGGAGTTACAATGGTGGCAGCGGTGGGATTCTATAAAAGTCGCAGGGGTGTTACATGAAAACTATGAAACTTCAAAATTTGAATATATGTTTTTTCAAAATTAATGGGGGGCCCCTAGAACAAGCCAAAAGCTTCTGTAATATTTTTGTAAGTAAGAAACTATAAACTACAATTATAATTATTGCCAATAAATACAATCAATAATTAGATAAATATTATGAAAACAAATAAAAAATACTTAATTTTTAAACGCCTTCCCGACCAAGGGAGGGAAATGAGGTGTTTCTAACTTTTTGGAAAGCTGCAGTTAATAATAATTCATTTTCCAACTTTTATGTATACAGTGCGATTATAAAGTGCCGAACAGTTTAAAAAGAAAATACTCTTCGTTTGAAGCCACGCCTCTGTTAGAGTTGTGCGCGACAAGTCCATGTGATTGCTATGTACAACAGCTCGGTGGCCAGTAAAACATACACAGCTTTTTTGCATTTTACTCCTCGCTAATGCCAGTTTTGTATTAAAAAGTGTTCGGCACTTTATAATCGCACGGTAGGGGAGAGTGGGGATGTTTCGACCTCTTAATGTTTAAATCGTTTTATAAAATATTTAATAAATTATTTTATTTTATTTTTTTATACCAATCTATAGTTTAATATGTTTTCTATTAAATAATATAGTACAAGTTGTATTAATTTAAAGAATAATTAGTTTTATAAATTAAAATAAAAATAGTTACATTAGGTTGAAACATCCCTCTAGGGTGGGAGGTTTCAATTAGATGGTGGGGATAATTAAAGCAGGGTAAATAAAATTATAAATTTTATTAAAATATTTAAAATTTATTATTAAAACTTTATAATATAGTTCTAATAAATTTATGAAAATACAGAACCTACATTAAAATGAACCAAAAATTATTAATGTTTTATTAAAAATAACTAGAACATGAACAAATAATATTAGACTAATATTAAAAGGAACCAGAAACTATTTAACTAATATAAAAAAAAAACAATACAAAACTACCTAGTAAGTAGCAGGTAATCTGAAAATACGAACCAATATTAAAAGTATATTGGAAAACTAAAAAACGGATTGGATTTTTTATATTATATTATATGCTCATATTTTAAATAATATGTACACGGTAAAATAAACGAATTAGGTTAGGTTCAGTGCATGAAAATGAGGCCAATAAAACACTTGTTTAATAATATAAAACCGATTTTGAATAGAGTTTACCACTAGAAAAATATCAATAAACAAATGTAGAATTTTTCTTAGACCATTCCGAATTTGACCAAACTTTAACTAGGCACTATAGCCACTAAACTTATTACTTGGCACTACTGGAAGCACGCAAAATTTAAATAGTTTTTAAATAAAATCAAATGGTTGAATCCTCCCACTGGTCGAAACATACCCACTCTCCCCTATATGTAATTAGCCAATTACCAAATGGTTGTGAATAAAAAATATATAATTGCTTTGACCATTACTGAGATATTGGTGTGTGTACTCAAAGTTTGATCACCCTATACCATTTAAAAAAGGACGAGCCGTTGAAGAAAATTAACTTCACACAGTAAATTAATTAAAATTTATTTAGATTTAGGCTAAACGATAACAGACTTTCTGTGAACTTTTTAAGCATATTTCGGTATATAAAAAGTAAAAATGTTTCAAATATTTGTTTATTAAAAAAATGGCTTTTTAAAAAATGTATCTACTGAAATATTTATCATATAGTATAACGCAAGAACCTTTAAGTCTATCCAAGTTTAAAATTTTAAACATGAGTGTTTTGGAACGTCCAATTTTTGTAGCCCTCAAGTCAAAAATTTGTAACTGAAAAAAGTACATCTTGAAACTTAAAACTAAATTGCCTAAAAACCGAATTTATCTCTCAAAAATTTTATATATTATATATACATATACATAGTATATCCAATAAAAATATATATAGTGGTTTTTATGTGGGAACATATTGGGCTAAAGGTAAAATGTTTTAAGACAAAGAAAAAAAATGTTGTGCCTGTCATTACGCCTAAAATGAAGCAATGTAGTGGATTTTTAAACTTTAAAGGGCACAGCACCGCCATTTTGAAAGAAAAAATTCTGATTTTTTTTTATACCATGCCGTGTTAAAAAGATTGAAATAAAAAATCCTTGGCCTTAAAAAACATAAAAAACTTGAGAAACAAAAAAATGGCTGTGAGCGACCTCTAGATTTTTTTATAAATTCTGAAAAAAATCAGACCAGACCTCCAAATTTTTCAATTTGAAATTTTGGTGGGTCACCCTAATATATATGTAAAAAATAACAAAATTATATATACCGGGTGTTTTTTTTTTAACCTGAAACTTTCAAATATCTCGAACACTATAAATTTAAAAAAAAAATATCGGACAAAATTTGTTTATTTTAATGGAGAAAACAAAATGGCGTATTTATTTTTTACGGATATTTACGTCATTTCAAGGTCAACTTTGTTTTTTTAAGTACAATTATATATTTTTTTACTGTTATTTAATTCCCCTTAAAAAAATAAAAATCTTTTGTAAAAAACTTTTTTTGATCGGACTTTTAGTTGCAGAGATAACACAGCCACACAAAATTAAAAAAGTTGCATCTCCGACGGACTTGACTAGTCAATTCCTATGTATTTTGAGCCGCTGAATCCGAATCTGAGGAAATTTAAAAGTTAGCTCTCATTTTTACCATAACCTCAAAAAACATATCATATCATTGCGAAAAGTATGTTTTTTGAGGTTCTGTTTAAAATGGGAGCTAACTATCAAATTCCGAACTCAGATTCGGATTCAGCGGCTCAAAATACATAGGAATTGACTAGTCAAGTCCGTCGGAGATGCAAATTTTTTAATTTTGTGTGGCTGTGTTGTCTCTGCAACTAAAAGTTCAATCAAAAAAAGTTTTTTACAAAAGATTTTTATTTTTTTGAGGGGAATTAAATAAAAGTAAAAAAAATATATGTTTATACTTAAAAAAACAAAGTTGACCTTGAAATGACCTTAAAAACGTAAATGTCCGTAAAAAAAATACGCCATTTTGTTTCCACCATTAAAATAAACAAATTTTGTCCGACATTTTTTTTTTCTAAAATGCATAGTATTCGAGATATTTGAAAGTTTCAGGTTAAAAAAAACACCCGGTATATATATATATAAATAGTTACGCCACTGCAAATAATCAAGATTAATCTTAATTATTTTGGGTTTTCATGGTGAGCTTGAGAATACAATCTTTTGCAGTAATTAACTAAAACCTCAAGTAGGTATTATACTTACCTTATCTTTAAAGTACACCTGAGTTTTCAATAAATTCTCAGGAATTATTTTTTCCTTAAACTAAAAAGCTTTAGACTTGTCTTAAAACTTTTAAATCCAGTGGCGGATCAAGCTGCAAAAATTTCGGGTAGATAAAAAGTGAAGTTTTATGAGGGGGAGTTGCCAGTTGAAATGTAACCTCACGTAAAGTCATATTTTTATAATTTAGTAAAAAGTAAATAAAATCAAGATGAACTCCTTAAACCTCAAGCGAATTTTTACCATAAGAATTGGCTTCTATCATAGGTGCTAACTTTTCAAAATCCCAGGGGAGCCCAAAATTTTTTGTAAAGTAAAAAAAATACATATACAGGGTGTTTACTAAGTATGGTACCATCACGGCCATTAAATCCAGCAACAGCAAAGAGCCTTGCGGAATACCCAATATTTAAAATTAAAGTTGCGTAGATCGTGTCATATGAGTTATTTGTCATTTTTAAAAAGTAGGGTTAGACATGCTGTCATTCTGAAATAAGAAACAACTATATTTCATTTTATTATCATTATAGAAATATAAATTTATAGTCGATAGCCCTGAGGTCAGTTTAAGTTTTAAAGAATGGCCAAATCAAACTTACAGTGTAATAAGAAATTCATAATAATGTAAAGATAAAAAATTGTGCTTTGTATAAAATGTGTTATATGTTAATTAATTAACTGCAGTGTTGCGGCAACAGTTTTTTAACCAATCAGAAATCAGTATCCAAATCCTACTAGTAGTAGTAGTAGTAGTATGCTATAGCATAGGTACATAGTTACTCAATATAATCACGACCATTCACACGCCTACTTTGTTAATGTCCAAAATAAGACGACCGTAATTTTGGACATTAGGCGTGTGAATGGTCGTGATTATATTGAGTATCATGGGTTGTACCTATGCTATAGGGTGTGTCATAGAAAAAAACTCCGTATTGCGATGTCAGAAAAAACTTGAAGAAGAAGAAGAATGACTTTATTTAAAAAAGGCTTCGTGAGCGATTTCAATTTTTGTCAATAACTGTTTGGAAATGTCCCAAAAACAATCTAAAATCCAAAAATCCCGGGTATTTTGACTCTCCATTTAACTGTTTTAAGGCTAGCCGTGTGTGATGACCTTTTTAGTCGTTAACTTTTTGGTTACGAATACATTTTTTACAAAGCCCGGGTCGGTTTTAAATCACAATCCCTCCCTGCTTTCTATATTTAAGGGCATAGGATATTTGAGGCGTATAGTGCAAGAGTGGCCTGTATGTGTTTTTTTGAGATTTGCGTTTTTTTTTTATAAATGTAATAAAGACATCTATATCTTTCATCATATACCACCCTCATAACAGAGGGTTTTCTTTTTGGCACGATACAAGCATTTAAAGCACTATTTAAAGCATTTAAAGCATTATTAAAATTATCGCTTTTATTAGTGCAAGAGTGGCCCACAGGTATAGGCTATATATAATTTTTTAATTTTACATACCATTTGCCCCCATCTTTCCCTTAAAACGCAGCGAAACTCGAATGTTGCCTAATGGGTTGATAGTAGTGTTCGCTGGGTTATATTATTGGGGATGTTAAAAATGTCAATTTTATTCTTAAAAAAGCTAACAAGGCAAGTTTTACCAAGGATTTATAAAGATTTTTAGAACGATTCTTAAAAAAGCCAAAATTTGTTTTATCGAGAAAGTTATTTGTTCGCCCCAAAACAAATCATTTTCTGCACAAATGTAGGAGCCTTATGTTATCAATTTTGTACATTATGCTTTTTTAATAAAAAATAATTACAACTTACCTTAAACTTTGAGATCATAGGAACTGAAATCCATTTAGGTACTTGAACAATGTTTACGCATTAGTTATTCTTCATTTTTAAAGGTAATTACTCAAAGAACAGTAAAAAAACGTTTATTTAACTATTCCAGGGCATAATTATTGGTATTTTGACTATTCTGTTATTAAATAACGAACATTTCTTTCCCATGTAAAAATAATTAAAATTTCAAAGTAAAATCTGAGGTTAGATCTACTCAAAAAAAAACGTGTTATTGAAGGTCACATCTGGTTCGTAATGCAATAGTGGCCTAAAATGAACACAATGTATAGTGCAATAGTGACCTACAAATTTTTTTCTCTAAGAAAGTAGAGAAATTAAAATAAATTTGTTTGTCATACATTACCTTAATGTTGGTTGAGTCTAAAAACCGTAACAGAAAAATTTTAAATAAAATAATGCGTCCTAGATCAAAGATTAAATAATCGGAGAAATTTAAATCGCCATTATCTCGATATTTCCATAAAGTGAGATAGGCCACTCTTGCACTATACGCCTCATTTTGTTGTTAAAAACAAAGACTTTGTCAGCATAGACAAAATTGAATGTTGGCATGCCTTAGGCAGAATGAGGCGGTATCATATTTGATATAGGTCAGTGAACAACTATAGGTTTAAATAAATCGATTTACCACCCGGCAATATGACAAGCAATCTTTCTTTTTTTTCTTTTCTTATGTGATCGATTAGACAAGGTGCTTCGATTTAATTTTTAATTTTTCGAAAACTTTTCTGTTTAATTCAATTCTATATCTCACGGGGCGGTGCACCGCGGTGGTTGGACAATTTAAATCAACTTCAAATTAACCCATTTCTGTCTAGACGTAGGGATGATTTTGACCAAAAATAAAAAAATCTATGAAGCACTTCTTCGTATTAAGCAAAGACCTCGTATCAGGGTGCTTCTTAAAATGCGAAAATTCGAAATGTTAACGGGCTACCCCTCATTTTATTATTCCCTATAAAAAAATGCTTTGAGCCAAATTTTGCCAAAATTGAACCATTCCTAGTAGTCGTTACCAGCAACATAGGCGTAACTAGTTAGAAAAAATATATGGATTTTACAATTTTTTTTGCTGGTATCGACCTCTAGGAATGGTTCTATTTTATTTAGAAATGGGTTAATTTGAAGTTGATTTAAATTGTCACACCACTGTGATCTGTATTTTAAGAAAGATCTTGAGTGGAAGATGCAATTCCTTTTGTTCAAAAATTACCAGATTCATTTTGATCTGATTGGTCAAGAAACTAAAAATGCAACGTTTTGATTGGCCTATATATTGTTTGTGAAATAGTCCTAAAAAAACAATAACAATTAGTTGTAAGTAAACTTTAAGTATCTATTATTTGATTGGACTTTTTTATGAAAAGAATTAAGGTGTTTTTTATGTCAACATAAATTTACGAGAATATATATAAACGTAGATGTATAAACGTAATCCTTCGAACGTGTCTTGAAACCAACACTGAAGCAATTTATTTGAGTTTCCGAATGGAAGCTTAATGACTATCTTTTAAGGATTTTATCCTTTTATTGCGATTTTCTAGAGGTGTTATAAATTATATGATATTTTAAATTCCACTTTAAAATTTTTTATATTAAATAATAATAATAATAATAATAATCCTTTATTCCAGCCCAGAGGGCCATATACAAAAAATACAAAACGTACAAAATAGAGATAAATAAAGAAGGGTATCGTTTTAAATAGGAGTTTTGGGCTAAATAAGAAAAATATGTTTTTGTTTAAAAAAGTGCAAAATGATGAAAAGAAATGACAAAAACTGTGTTACTTGTTGATAAAGAACAAAATGAAAAAAAAAATAAAAACTAAGGAATTATTTGATATCGTAAACCCGACAACATCGCATTATTCTTGCCCTAAATGTGACTTTATATACTGAAAAAAAGCAATATTTTTTGTTTATTTACAAAACCAACATAAATACGTTAGATAAAATGTATAATAAAAACACTGTTCAATATTAGTTACATATATTTATTTTTAAATAAATATATTTAATTAATATTATAAGTTAAAAGTCTATGTGTAACTTTTTCATAATCTAGTTTTAAATCATATCATGGAAATAAACTAATTTAACATGTCGAAAGCCAGATTAAATTACTTGTCTTGAATAACACTGTCCCATGGAACTAGATGCTTTGGGTTATCGTTGAAGCTAATGGTTTTCTTACAATGTTATTATAGTATAAATACCTCAAAAATAACTCCATAATTTAACTGAAACTTGAGAAACTAGTCACATAAGTCCAGTCTAATTACACATTGAATTACAGTATAATAAATCTGTGAAAACTAATATAACACAACCAAATATTTTAATATTATAGTCAAGAGCAGTGAACACAACACAGACCCACTTTGGCCCCACTGTAGTAGTTAATGTGCAAAGTTATTTTTATTTTGACGAGATGACATTTGACACTTTAAGTTTCGTGCAATGTTGCCAAATCGTACATTGACATATGTCAAAATTCTTAATTAAAATAATTAATTAAAGTATGTTCCGGGATGTAAAAAGGGCTGAAATTTTGGCTAAGTATTTATTTTTTATGTATCTATAAGCATGTAAAGTCCTATCGCGATTTAGACCAAAATTCGATACCCTCCTTTTAAAAAACTATTACAAGGACACCCGCACTTTCCTTATGGGAAATGGATTTTTGTCAAATTGGCTAAATTTTTGATATGTTTTAGTTTTTTTTTTTATTTTTATTTTTTTTTAATTTAATTTATTTTTTTTATTATTTTTTATTTTTTAAATTTATTTTTTATTAATGACCTCCTGATCAAAAGTTATCATTGCGAAAAATCGCTACAGCCCCTAGTTTCCGAGATATTCCATTGCAAAAAGTGAATTTTATGATTTTATGAATTTATGCATCGGTCAGTATTTTGTGCTCTGTCGCTTATTCTGTTAACCGTAGAAAAAAACTTGCTTTACTAAAGATTAAAAGAACTTCGTCACAAATACTTGACCCCCCCCCTAAAGGTGTGACTTTTTTTTATTGAAATAATCAAATAAATGATATTTCTTGAAGTTTTCATAAAAATCAAGTTACCTTGATCAATGACATTTGCTCAAAAAAATACTTTGAACTGACGTTTAAAAATTTAGTTTTTTTTTAAATTTTTTCATAATATTTAGCTAATTATTGATTGTATCATATTAATTGGTAATAATTGTAATTAATTATATTTAACAAATAAAAAGTTATTTAAAGCTGAGTTTAAAGCTATTTTCTTGGGCTTAATTATTAAAAATTGCACAAAGAACTCAAACATCTAAAGTGACAGAAATCAATTTTTTTATAAAAATTACTTCTACTAGAAGAGAAAAAATTATTATTGCTATAGGTGAAGAAAATTGATTTCACAGTCTGAAAACATGATAAATAATGGTATTTTTTAAAGCTAGTAGTGAAAAAAACATAATTATAGTATACACAATAAAGTTTTTTACATTTTTAATTTAAGTATAATGATTGGAATTCATGATAAGGTGGAAATTACGCAACATCGCTACAAGGTAGCCAGAACGTCAAAACTAGCGACATCTACATTTACACCACGAAGCTGCATCGCGGTTTTGTTTGAAAATAAACAAACAAAAAGATGACACAATCATAAACATTGGTCTGAAATTCAAAGAAACGCTTATGTGCAGCTCTTTATACCGTGTTTTGATTAACTGCGCATGCGCTGACCGTTTTTCAATACATTATTTTAAAAAAATAAAAAAATTTTACAAAAAAAAACACCAAACAGACGCCAAACCAATATTAACGTAAACCAAGGCCCCCTCATTAAAAAAAGGACCAAACAACAAAAAACCAAAACAAAATCCGGCGCCGAGAGCTGCATTTAGGCGCTTGTGAAATTCAATCTTTAGATGTTACCTTTGTAATTATTATATCTGTTATATTTATATCACCTATACATAGGTGGCATAATATGCCACATATATATATTATATATAGTATGGCCCACGGGCAACGAACTAACAACTCTTCTCTCTAGAATACGCATACCGTTAATATAAAGTATCGCCAACATCTCGGTTTGTTTGTAAACAATCAGTAGGTATATTCAGGCCTGAACAATAACAATTACCAGTAACTTTTATTGTTGTCTCTGCTAGAACAAAGCTGTGCGAGTAAGACAGACAAATGTATATGTTGGCTACGTTTTTGTCAATTTTTACAAATGAAATGCCTATTCCAGAGAGAAGAGTTATTAGTTCGTTGAATGTATATGTTGGCTAGGTTTTTTTCAGTTTTTACAAATGAAATGCCTATTCTAGAGAGAAGAGTTCTTAGTTCGTTGCCCACGGGTTGCTGTGCGGAAAGGTATAATATATTTTTTGTTGATAGGACTTTATTACAAAATTTTAACAAACTTCGTATTTATTTTTATAAAACTCTTGTATGTAATATATTTATTTTATTATATCAAAACGCAGCACTTTTGACCATTGGCACATCCTCTCGTTCCCATAGTTGGCCCATTTCCACAGTCCTCTTTGCATGTATTATGCTGCTGATAACAGTTTACTTTTTCTTGAGGAACTATGAAAATAAATGTTTTTAATTAATTGAATATTTTCAAAAAAAAAAATAGTATGAAATAAATATATAGGTGCCTGATTAACAACACAGGCACACAAAAAAAAGGTACGATTCCGCAGACGAGACAAACATTTCTATACGTTTTTGGGGTCGCTGAATGCGATCTGACCGAGTCAAACCAACTCTAGATTCGGATTCAGCGACCCCAAAAACGTATAGAAATTTTTGTCTCGTGTGGGGAACCAGAACTTTTTTGTGTTTACTAATCATAATTATGATTATACTCCGTCCAGTTATGCAACATAGTAAGGGACGCGGCCCGTTTTACACCACAGAGCGCATAAATAGCATAATTATGCATAAATCGTAGTGTATCATAAATTTGACAGATGTCGGTACTGTTTTCCTGGAAAGGGCCTATCCAAAGACTCGCATAACAAGCATAATACATAAGAATGCGATGTCAGGATTGGCTTGATGTGTCGTCATGTATCTTGTAATGGTTGGTATGCTAGCCTCTGGATAGGCCTTAAGTTGTAATTGTAACCTAAACATTTGACGTTTTCCTTGTGTTCAATATAATGTACGTTTGTACAATATGTAGAATATGCTAATTTAGTGTAAGTGTATGAAGAATAAACCAAAAAAGTACCTTTTTCAATACCGTACAAAATAACATTAAGTATCGCATTATTATTGCTATTTAAATTTACTAATTATACTCACCTCATCTCCGTAAATTAGAAGAAAGTGTAGTACCTCCATTCCTGGCGAAAGTCACAAGTTTTAAAGTTCGCGCGCTCACCCCTCTCCAATCGGTCTCGCTCTGAATCTCCGCAGCACAAACTGCGTTTAGTCTTTATTCTTGTGCCGGGAGTCACGTTGTGTTACTGTTTTCTCGCGTTGCGTCGTACACGTGCTTGAAGAAAAATGCCGAAAAACGTTAAGAAGAGAATTAGAAGCCACTCTCCATCAAATCAAAAGATGGTTTACAAGGTCCTGAAAAGATTGGAACGCAGGATGGACGATTTGGAGCACAAACAAAAGAGAAGACGCTATGCAGAGAGTTCTTCAAGCTTTGGTTCAACCGGCGATTCACAGTCTTCAGATTCTGAAGGTATTTATCGCAGTATCTTATATTCATAATTTATGAATAAAATACGCACAAATATTTAGTGTTAACAGGTCCATTTGCTTGTTGCTCCATATGGTTGGAGATAATAATATTTTGACTCGACTGTTTGTGATAACAGTTATGAAATCGACTGTTTGTGATAACAGTATGAAATCGACTGTTTGTGATAACAGTTATGAAATCGACTGTTTGTGATAACGGTTTAGACGTATTACTGTTTGTGATAACAGTATGAAAACGACTGTTTGTGATAACAGTCCAAATGTATTACTGTTTGTGATAACAGTACAGAAACGACTGTTTGTGATAACGGTCTAAACGTATTACTGTTTGTAGTAATTTTCTAAACATATAACTGTTTGTGAAATAATTTTACACACTGATATTTTTTCTCAGCACTGCTCCACCTTCGAATGTATACTCTCTTTAAAAGAAGTTTATTCGAAGGTGCAAATATATGTTTTAGGTTATATTTTGTGATTAAATATTAGGGTTTTTTTTGTTATAGAGGACAAGGTACAGGAGGAGGAAGAGCAGGTTCATGACCCTCCTGTGCTGCAAGCAGAGGTAAATAAGGAAAACAACCCTCCCTCATTGAACGAGGAAGTACTTACCATATTGGGTGACGAGATTTGTGTTGAGAAAATTTCTGGTCCACCAATACAACAAGATGTCACTTCAAGGTGGCAAAATATTGTTAGAAATGGTCTTCATCAAGATAAAAGAAAGGAGCTTATTAATAAATACCCTCCCCCAGAAAATGCAACTGAATTAGGGCCCCCAGGGCTGAACGCTGTGGTCAAACAGGCCATCACTGTAGAATCAGTATTAAAAAGGGATAATAGACTTGCAATTTTGCAGACACAAATTGGGGCTAGCTTATCAGCTATAGGAAAAGTGGTATCTAGTCTGTTAAACGAGGAGGGGGGAGGAAACAGAGACTACATTGGGTCATTAAGTGATGCTGATCGATTGCTTTCAGACATTTTACACTGTGAAAGTGTATCTAGAAGGGAACTTATTTGCATGAATTTAAACAAAGATTGGAAGGAAACTTTAACAGGTGCTAGTATTGATAAATGGTTATTTGGTGAAGATTTAGAAGAGAAGTTAAAGATTGCAAAGGATCTTCAGATATCATCGAAGCAATTACAAACATCAAAGCCCATGCCCAAAAAGTCAACCTTAGCAAAGTCTTTAAACTGGAAGAGTCCACTCAAACCTCAGGGAGCAAGACAGAGTGGACGATACCGACAAGCTCCCATTCGCAATCAGAACCACTCGTACACTCAGCGAAGGAAGCCTCAGGAAAAAGTCAGGAGCAGGGATCACCCGAAAGATCGTCGTTATTAAAGGTATTTAAAATTGCTGGACGTTTAAAAGAATTTGCAGAATACTGGAAGGAAATAACAGATGATAACTGTGTTTTTTCCTGGTTAAAGGGTTTTAAAATACCCTTTGTTAAAAAACCTTTTCAGAGGCTTGTACAAAAGGAACAAAATTGGTCCTTATCTGAAAGGCGAACAGTTGATGTCGCTGTTAATGAACTTTTGCTTAAGGAAGCAATATCTAAAGTCAGACCATGTAAGGACCAATTTATTTCAAAAATTTTTACTGTCCCCAAGCCAGATGGTACCTCATGGCTAATTATTAACCTTAAGCCTCTTAATAAATATATTAAAACTTTTCATTTTAAATTAGAAGATTCTAAAGTTGTTTGTCGTATATTGACTAAAGGTTGTTTTATGGCTAAGCTAGATTTACAGGACGCATATTTTTTAGTACCTATTAATGAACTTGATAAAAAATATTTACGTTTTAAGTTTAATGGGGAATTATATGAATTCAATTGCCTTTGTTTTGGGCTTAGCTGCGCACCATTATTATTTACAAAGCTTATGAAACCAGTTGTTTCCTTTTTAAGGGGAAAGGGGTACCTTTCTGTAATATATCTAGACGATTTTCTTTTAATTGGTAACTCTTATGAAGATTGTTTAAAAAATGTTTCCGAAACCGTTAAAATTTTAGAAAAATTGGGTTTTATTGTAAGAAAAGTTCATTGACCCCAAAAAACATTTGTGTATATTTGGGTTTTGAGTATAATTCTTTGGACATGACAATATCTCTTCCTATTAAAAAACGTACAAAATTAATTGAATCACTGCAAAAATTTATGAAGCGTAAGCAATGTAAAATTCGAGACTTTGCCAAATTAACGGGGAAATTAGTTTCTACGTGCAAAGCTATAAGGTATGGGGTTTTATATATTAAATTATTTGAACGAGTAAAATATTTAGCACTCAGGGAGAATGGGGGGCAGTACAGTGGTATTATGGAAATCCCCAAGACACTTATACCGGATATTCAGTGGTGGATTAAAAATTTACCACATAGTAAAGATTCTATTGCACCAATAAAATATGTTAAAGAAATTTTTAGTGATTCTTCCAGTACTGAGTGGGGTATCCATTGCGACGGGGTTAGTACCCGTGGCCTTTGGTCAGACAAAGAGAAGGACCACCACATTCATTATTTAGAATTGCTGGCAGTTTACTTTGGCCTTAAGTGTTTTGCTCGAAATTTGTCAAGCTGTGCAGTATTATGTAGAGTTGACAACACAACCGCGATGTCTTATGTAAACCGCATGGGTAGTGTTAGATTCCCAAACCTTAACAATCTTGCTCGTAAAATTTGGCAATGGTGTGAGGCTAGAAATATTTTCGTATTTGCTTCTTATATTAGGTTGGAAGACAATGTGGAAGCAGATCTGGCCTCGCGTCAATTAAATATAGAAACCGAGTGGAGTCTTTCGGATTTTGCTTTCAAAGAAATTATAACCAAATTTGGAACACCAGATATTGACCTTTTCGCTACTCGAATTAACAAAAAATGTAGTAACTTTGTATCATGGCTTAGGGATCCCGATGCCATGGCAGTGGATGCTTTTACTATCGGCTGGGAAAATTGCTTTTTTTACGCCTTTCCCCCGTTTTCTATAATTTTAAAAGCGCTAGAAAAAATCATACATGACAAAGCCAATGGTATCATGGTTGTCCCTGTTTGGCCCACCCAATCATGGTACCCCGTTTTTATTTCTTTATTAATGGGGAAACCCATAATATTTAAACCTAATCCCAAATTACTCTCTTTCGGTAGGTTTCCACATCCAATGGCAGCAGACCTTTCGTTGATGGCAGGTCTACTATCCGGAAGGCTCTGCAGCTAAGGGAAGTACCAGATGATAGCTTAGATATTTGTATGGCTTCCATAACGGAATCAACATCAAAGCAATACAACTCTGGTTTGAAACTTTGGTGGGAATTCTGTTCCACTAGAGATATTAATCCTTATTCTGTGTCAGTAATAGACCTCTTAGAGTTCTTAACTATGCATTTTAATAAAGGAATCTCATACAGCTCCCTTAACACGTACAGGTCCGCTATAGCGCAATTAGCCGGCCCAGGCTTATCCCAAGATTTTCGCGTTCAAAAATTTTTTAGAGGTGTATATTCTTTAAGGCCAAGCAAGCCTAAGTATGAAAATTGTTGGGATCCAGCCCTTGTTTTAAATTACTTAAGAAAATTTAAAAATTCGGAAATAGATTTAGGGTTCCTTACATACAAATTAGTATCTCTAGTGGCCTTAGCGACAGGTCATCGGTTGCAGACCTTAGCATTAATTGAAATTCCAAACATTTATAAATCAGAAAGAGGTTTTGATATAACAATACCAAATAGAATAAAAACTTCAGCTAGGAACAAACCTCAACCCCTTTTACGTTTGCCTTACTGTAAAGATGATCCAAATATTTGCGTAGCTTCTTGTCTTACAGATTATTTGAACAGAACAAAGGATTTAAGGGAATCTACAAACTCTCTTTTTCTTACAATAAAAAAGCTTTTTCATAGGGCTTCGTCCCAAACCTTGGGTCGTTGGATCAAATTTATTTTGGACAAAAGTGGGGTTGACATCAATAAATTTTCGGGGTATAGCACCAGGCATGCTGCTACTTCTGCAGCTAGCAGAAAAGGATTAAACTACGATACCATTAGACTAGCCGCAGGCTGGACAAAGGACTCAAAAATGTTTGCTACTATTTATAATAGACCTTTATTTTCCGACAAAGCATTTGCAGAATCAATTTTTGGTTCATAGTTCAACTTTTAGTTATCTTTTAGTTAAGTTATATTTTAGTTACTTGTAAGCGTTTTTTCTGATAAGGCATTTTACAGTTTAGCTACTTTTAGTTACTTTTACATGTCGTACATAAAAGTTAATAAAGAATTGTTGCAACTAACTTTAAATAACTACACTTTCTTCTAATTTACGGAGATGAGGTGAGTATAATCATAAGATCAAACGAGCTTACCTTAGTAAGTGAAGTTCGATCTTGATTATACAGATCCTCATCGAAGTAAATTAGAGTCCCAACCCTCCCAACCACCTTAAATATAGTTACAACAAATTGCTTTAAAAGGGACTGAACGCAGTTTGTGCTGCGGAGATTCAGAGCGAGACCGATTGGAGAGGGGTGAGCGCGCGAACTTTAAAACTTGTGACTTTCGCCAGGAATGGAGGTACTACACTTTCTTCTAATTTACTTCGATGAGGATCTGTATAATCAAGATCGAACTTCACTTACTAAGGTAAGCTCGTTTGATCTTATGATTATTGTGAAATTTTACCCCTATTTTTTTCAGTGTAGTAAATAAAAAAAATCACATACATCCTTTACAACAAATAGCTCCCATACTACTTTGAGTCAGACAAAGTCCTTGAGATTCTTCATCCAAGTCTTTATTTGGGCATTCCTCTTTTAGCAAGCAAAATCCTTTCTTATGTGCACATGCTTCTTCTCGATAGAAATTTGATTCTAAAAAAAAAAAATAAATAACTTAAAATCAAACAAGAATGCATTCCATAACTATAGGAAAAAAATTTAAGTTAAGTGCCTATTCACAAGCTCGCATAAGGGAACGTTCAAGTATTACGTAACGCAAATTGTACCAAAATTCATACACTTCATACCCCGGTTCTCGCGTTATTATAGATTATAGAGATTTCATATTTTGGCTACCCTCCCTAATAGGGGTAGTGTTAGGGGGCCAAAATATGTAATCTCTACAGCCTTGAATAACGCGAGAACCGAGGTATGAATTTTGGTACATTTTGCGTTACGTAATACTTGAACGTTCCCTAAGAACATAAAACATAATAATACAATGCCGTAATAGGGTCCCTAACATACAAAGAACTTTTACCTCAAGAAGTAATTTCCAATGTTTATGAAGGTGTCATCTTTTTGTTTGTTTATTTACAAACAGAAACGCGATAGGCTTTGTGGTGTAAAATGTAGATGTCGCTAGTCGACTTTCAGGCTACCTAGTAGCGATGTTGCGTAGTTTCCACCTTATCATGAATTCAAATCATTATACTTAAATTAAAAATTTAAAAGCTTTATTGTGTATACTATAATTATGTTTAATAATATAGTATATTTAAATCTATTAAAATTAAACTACTAGTTCATATAAAACTCATACAGAACTAATGTTTCTTAAAATTTATAATAAAATATCCAAAGTATATGTTTCCAATCGGCAACACTGTACCCCTGTCAGTCATTTTACGACATTAGACTGTGAGTTTACACATTCTTTCTCTCTCTTTACGCGTACTAAGTGTACACAATAGTCACTCCCCACCAGCCCCTCACCGTAGTTGGTTCACGCTTCAAACAAAGCATACGGTAGATTTCATCATGTTCCTTCTTGAGGTAAAAGTTCTTTGCTAACATACCATATAACACTATGTTGTTGTTTTAATAACGCTTTAATTCAGTGTAATTTTTAACGAAACAAAATTATTGTTTTTTATTACTAAATTTAATTACTGATGTAGGTATTTATCCTTGGTATTATATTCGCAATAAAAATAAAAATAAAATTAAAATTTGTAAACATAAAATAATAATAATATAATACATTAGATATTTGATAGATTAGGTATGTGTCATTTAAAAACTAAACAACATTGGGATAATAAAAAAATTAATATTTTGAATTGCTACTTATGATATACAGTGCGGTCCAAAAGTCACCCCCCCCCCTTTTAACTTTTGTTGTTGAGATATTGACTTCAAATTTAGAACTCTTAAATAAGACAACTTAAACTATCTTCTAGCATATATTTGATATTTTCAGCTCTTAAAATGTGGGCAGGGGGACATGGGGGGACATTTTTTTAAATGGAAAGGGGGTCTGGTGATACATCATTTTAAAGCTTATAAAATTCTCTATTTAAACTAATATTTTTAAATTTTTTAAAAATGTTTTTTAAGGTTTTGATTTTTCAATTTTTTGTGCTAAAACTCGATTCTTTAAGTTTTTTATTATAAATTTTTATTTATGTCAACTAAAATTAAATTAAAAGTATAATTAACATTTTTTATGATGAAATTAGGCATTTTTAAAAAATTATTTGTTTTTTTTAGAGGAATTTCGACATTAATACCCATTTTAAACCCAATTTTTTTTTTTCAAATTTAAATATATGGAGTTAAATGGAGAATTTTATAAGCTTTAAAATGATGTATTACACGACCCCCCTTTACATTTAAAAAAATGTGCCCCCATGCCCCCTGCCCACATTTTAAGAGCTGAAAGTATTAAATATATGCTAAAAGATAGTTTAAGTTGTCTTATTTAAAAGTTCCAAATGTGATGTCGATATCTCAACTGGTTCAAAAGTTAAGAGGGGGGGGGGGTGACTTTTGGACCGCTCTGTATAACAACTGCTGTAAAAACATTAACAAATTTTAAGTGCCGGGTTTGCACGATGCCGAGTGAATCCCTGCTTCAGAACGTTAGCCCAGAGGGGCACAGTAGGGAATAGCGGCCAAAAATACCCTAAATATGGTATTATAAAGATTATTTTTTAACTTTTTTATCAACCAAGGGAACGTTCAAGTATTAAGTAACCCTCCTAGGGAGGGTCGGGGTCATTTTGGAGTGTTCCGCCCATGTTAATGGTAGGTATAGGAAAATAGCGTTACAGGGAGGGGTCCAAAATGATCAAAATTTGCGTTACGTAATACTTGAACGTCCCCAATAATTTAACAATATTTCTAACCACGTGTTTATTTCTGTCCAATCATATCATAGTTAATCGGGAATTTTCTACTGTAGAAAATTCTAGTGAGAATCGCTGTAGTATTTTGTTTTTCAGTATTTCTCTTTTACAACAAAATTTCATACCAAAAGTAATTAATAATTATATATTATTATTTATAATTATTATTATTACTTTATTATTTATCAATAAATACCACAAAATATTCCATTTATAAAATGTAATGACAGTTTTTCTAGGTTGACTTGCACGAGCCTAGCGCAGTACTGCGCTAGGCAGTGGTTTTTTGACAGAACCGTAATTTGCAATCATAAAGAAGAAAAGAGAACCATTAGTCCAGCCTGCGCAAGATTATTTTGTGACAGAACGGGGCAGCGAAATGACGTAGGGCAACATATCTGACCTTGCGCAGTACGCATCTCTATCAGGTGTGAAATGGTGGCGGTCGTAAAACAATTCATCACCCCAGTATTCATTTGTCTTATCTCCAAAAATCCCCTAGTAAAAATCTTAAAAAGTCCAAAAATAGAGATATGGCAAACCAATACTGGGGTGACGAATTATTAGTAGTTTGTTTATACTGTCAGTACTGTCAGATGGTCGTTTGTTACTGTTCATTTTTCGACTTATACTGTGTTTTAATTGTTTTTTTTTTTGCTGCATTTGTTTCTAACTTTAAACCTAACCTGTATTGTTGCTTTATGAAGAGCAAAGGGTCAATCCCTGGTGTACTCAAAGTAGGTGTACAAAATCCCGAAAAATTCTTATAAAATCATTTTAAAAAACCATTTCGATGCTTCTTCGTAGATATTTATTTTTTTTTTTGTTGAATTTTTTACAATTTTTATTTGACACACAAAACTAAGGTTAAAAATACTCGTCAAAAACAACAATAGTAGTGCGCATGTGCATGTTTGTCTCAGATGCGCTAGGCACATTTATCACAGTATTCCTCAACGGCTTTGGAGGTCTTTCCTTGTCTATGTTTGCAATTTAAAAATGGATTAAAAAGGTTTTAGTTTAGCAATTGAGAATGGAATTAAATTAAAAAAATTAAAGAATATGCCTGTAAAAATATTAAGATAAGTAATAAAACAATTTACATCATTTTGCGATGAAAAAAATATAAAAGTTGGTTTGACTATTATAAATCGTTAAAAAATAATCTTCTGAATTAGACACGATTCTTCGAATTATCGGGAAAAAATCAGTTTTCATTCAAATTTGCTGTCAAAGGAAATAATTACTCCCCGGTCGTAATTATTTCCAGACAGCAAATTTTCATGAAAACAGCGAATTTTTCCCGCATAATTCTCAGCCTCTTGTGTAATAATACAGGGTGTATGGCACATGGATAGAAAGTTTTTGAGGGCTGATAGAAAAGCTCATTTTGAGTCTATTAGACCAAATATACCCTTATACAAATTCTCACCGTTTTTGAGATATCGGCATTTTAAGATATTTTTTACGAAATAGTTTAATTTAAAAAGTACATGTAATTTTTATGATACCAAATACTTTTAGTTTTCCTAAATAGTTTTTTAGATGTTCTTAATATACACTTCGTTGAAAAAATACAAAAAGAAATGCTGAATTATTAGTATAAAAAAAATATGTAGGCCAATATATGAGTATATAGAGGTTCGAATTTTCAAATAGTTATAAAAACTTCTCTGTGACATACCCTTTCCAATAGTATAGCAAGTTATGACAAAAATTTTCAGTATTTCTTTTTGTATTGTCCTAAGGGGAACTTTCAAGTATTACTTAATGCAAATTTTGATCATTTTGGACACCCCCCCCCTGTAACGGTATTTTCCTATACCATTAACATGGGCGTAACACTCCAAAATGGCCCCCACCACCCCCTAGGAGCGTTACGTAATACTTGAACGTTCCCAAGGCAGCTAAGCCCCTTTAAAAGTGGATAAAAAATCGGTTTTTATTTAATAACTTTGAGATAGAGCACCAAGTTTTTTCCATGTGAACTAATCTTAATAAGGCCTATCTTCTATGTTATTTGCATGTACTTACTTGACCAGGGGTGTGCAAAACGGGAGGGACCTATCAGTTTTGTGTCCCAAACTTTTTCTGTGTAAGTTTTTTGTAATTTTATTATTGGAACATGATTCCTCAGGTCAAAATACATAAAGAGGAGCTCTTGTTGTAATACTGTAGGATTGGCCGTTTTCGAGAAAAAATAATTTTTAGGTGAAATTTCACGTTTCGAGAACGAAAAATTAAATACTAAAATGTTAAAAAACAAAATTTCAATGACGTAGGGTTATTCTGTATTAAAAACTAAGAAAAAAAAAGTTCCCATACATGTTGGTCGTAAAATCGCTTTTAAAGCTGCTATGGCCCTTTAAAAATGGTGCATTTTTAGGAGCATAGCTCCCTTAGGATTGATTTTTGGAAGTACCTTTATAAGAGGTTTTTCTTAGTTTTTGATGTAAATTTGCCCTGCATTATTGAAATTTTGCTTTCTAACATTGTTGTTCGTCCTCGGAACGTGAAATTTCAACTAAAAATTAATTTTTCTCGAAAACGGTTAATCCTAGAGTATTACAACAAGAGTACCTTTTCTATAAATTTTGACCTAAGGAATCAGGCTTCAATAATAAAATAACCAGAAACTTACACAGAAAAAAGTTTGGGACAAAAAACTGATAAGGCTCCCGTTTCGCACACCCCTGGTTAATAAGTACATGAAAATAAGATACGTAAATAGCCCTTTAAAAGGATTGAGAAGAAAGTTCTTTGTTCGGCGAACCCCTTATTTTGATTAAGTGGCTAATCGAAGTAAGGTTACTGGGGAGAAGGGTTATTGGGGAGCAGGGGTCCTACGGAGTAGGGTTGTTTTGGAGTAGTGTTAGGAAGTAGAGAAATTAGGAGGAGGTATCTCTAAAATCAAATATTAATTTATTTCATCCAAGGATTGTTTTTGCTGTATTGTAACATGAATTCACAGAATTGTTGTTTAAGTGTAGTTTGCAACTAATTAGAATTATATTTATGATAATAATAGTAATAACTCACCTACTGGCACAGGACTATTACTATTATACCCAATTGTTAATCCAATCACAGAAATAAGAAAAAACAAAACACAAAACTGCTTCATCTTCGTGCTACCTATTGTTTAGAAATACGAGACTATAATGTAGCAATTAAAACGCTGCTTCCGCAGTTATTATTTAAATTAAAATAAACTCGTTTTTAAATAATCTTCCCACTGTATTTTAATTACAGGTTTAAAATAATATTACGATAAGCAGCGCGTTAATTTCGCGCCGTGTTCGCTTTACGGACGATACAGTGAAAGCGATATCGCTTTGACAATTTGTTCAGGTTACTTATACTTAAGTAGAACGCACTGTGGGCCAGTAGACCTCTGTTTTGGCCAAAACTCGGTTTTTGTCAGTAATATCTTAAAAATTAGTAACAGGGTTTTTTTTGAGGATGCTGAAACAGAACCTGTTTTTAAAAATTCGAAATTCAAAATGGCGGATTCAATATGGCGGCCAATTCTGTTAGATTTTATTAGATTCTGATGATAATTAATATTTAGGGGATTCCGAGGATGCTGAAACATAATCTGTTTTTAAAGTTTTAAAATTCAAAATGGGGGATCCAATATGGCGGCCATATCTGAGATTTTATTGGATTCTAATGAAAATTGGAATTCAGGGGTTTTTGAGAATGCTAAAAGGGAATCTGTCTTAAAAAGTTCAAAATTCAAAATGGTGGATCCAAATTTTGGACAATTTTGATGGAATTAAAAAAAAAAATGTGTTCTAAAATTCAATAGGGCGGATTTAAGGTGCCACCATTATTTTTAAATTTCTGTATACATAGGGAACGTTCAAGTATTACGCTTTACGGACGATATAGTAAAAGCAATATCGCTTTGAAAATTTGTTCAGGTTACTTATACTTAAGTAGAACGCACTGTGAGACAGGAGACCTTCGTTTTTGGCCAAAACTTAGTTTTTGTCCGTAATATCGTAGAAATTAGTAGCAGGGGATGCTGAAACCGAATCTTTTTTTAAAAATTCGAAATTCAAAATGACGGATATAATATGGCGGCCAATTCTGTTAGATTTTATCAGATTCTGATGAAAATTAATATTTAGAGGATTCCGAGGATGCTGAAACGTAATCTATTTTTAAAGTTTTAAAATTCAAAATGGAGGATCCAATATGGCAGCCAAATCTGTTAGATTTTATTAGATTCTGATGAAAATTAATATTTAGGGGATTCCGAGGATGCTGAAATATAATCTGTTTTTAAAGTTTTAAAATTCAAAATGGGGGATCCAATATGGCGGCCAAATCTGAGATTTTATTGGATTCTGATGAAAATTGGAATTCAGGGGTTTTTGAGGATGCTAAAAGGGAATCTGTCTTAAACAGTTCAAAATTCAAAATGGTGGATCTAAATTTTGGACAATTTTGATGGAATTAAAAAAAAAATGTGTTGTTCTAAAATTCAATATGGCGGATTTAAAGTGCCACCATTGTTTTTAAATTTCTGTATACATAGGGAACGTTCAAGTATTGCGCTTTATGGACGATATAGTATAAAAGCGATATCGCTTTGACAATTTGTTCAGGTTACTTATACTTAAGTAGAACGCACTGTGAGCCAGGAGACCTTCGTTTTTGGCCAAAACTCGGCTTTTGTCCGTAATATCGTAAAACTTAGTAACAGGGGGTTTTTGAGGATGACGAAACCGAATATGTTTTTAAAAATTCGAAATTCAAAATGGCGGATTCAATATAGCGGCCAAATCTGTTAGATTTTATTAGATTCTGATGAAAATCAATATTTAGGGGATTCCGAGGATGCTGAAACATAATCTATTTTTATAATTTTAAAATTCAAAATGGGGGATCAAAATATGGCGGCCAAATCTGAGATTTTATTGGATTCTAATGAAAATTGGAATTCGGGGGTTTTTGAGAATGCTAAAAGGGAATCTGTCTTAAAAAGTTCAAAATTTAAAATAGTGGATCCAAATTTTGGACAATTTTGATGGAATTTAAAAAAATGTGTTCTAAAATTCAATATGGCGGATTTAACAATTTGACAATTTGTTCAGGTTACTTATACTTAAGTAGAACGCACGGTGGGCCAGGAGACCTTCATTTTTGGCCAAAACTCGGGTTTTGTCCGTTATACCGTAAAAATTAGTAACAGGGGTTTTTTTGAGGATGCTGAAACCGAATCTGTTTTTAAAAATTTGAAATTCAAAATGGCGGATCCAATATGGCGGCCAAATCTGTTAGATTTTATTAGATTCTGATGAAATAAATAATTATCCACTCAATAAAGTAAAAGCCACGCGGGGGTTATTATTGAGTTTATCTGTTTAAAATAAATCTGGTAATTGTCTTATTATCTGTATGTATTGGATAAAAGTATTTTTCCAAACGAAAATGGCACTGGAATGACGTGTGTCCAAATTGAATTTAATTTTTGTTTTATTTCTTGTAAATAACTAATGAACTAGGGACACCATTTGTGAGAAAAAAGCCAAATACAGGGTTATCCAGAAATAAGTTCGAGAAATTTGGGAGGTCATTCTACGTTAAAAAATATGATTAAAAAAATCCTATAAAGGTTGGTCTGGAAATGAGCTACGAACGACCCTCCTAAATTCATCTAAAAAATAGTTTTTATTTAATTCTTCTGTAACCCTATTAACCACAGTAACAAAGTTTTGCACATGCCTTAACATTGATAAAGGCTATCATTTAATGTAATTTTTATTTGGCAATTTTAACCAGGGACGTGCGAAATGGGGGGTGATGTCACTTTTTTGCCCCACACTTTTTTATACGTACATTTTCTGACATTTTCTCAATAAAATATTAATCTTTAATTAAAAATACATAAGAAGATAGGTTCTTTATCTAGTAGTAGTAGTAATGGTGGAGAGGTCAAGCCTGGCAACTAGACCATATGGTCCTTTTTGCCTACCCCTGTGTTACTAGTTTTTCTACTCTAACGAGGATTTTAGTTGTTGTACCCCGGGACCTACAGTTTAGCGAGGAATCCGAACCTCGTTTTGTCGGCTTTTTTGGCTAAGTGAGCGGCTTTGATCCTTAAGTTTATTGGCTGCCAGTGCACTTGGACCGGGGCCAAACTGCTTAAGGATCATTTTCGCTTGCAGCCTTAGTACAGATCCTGGTTGCTTGGAAGTCCTTAAAGTGAGCTCTGCCAACAGACCTGACAGCTACCTTGCTGCTCCCTCTCGGTGCGCCCGGGTAGTATCACAGGTCCGAGTGCTATGAGGCATTATCCACTGCAAACCTTTTTCTGTACTGTGTGCTTAGATCTTCGGCAGCACAAGCCGACGTGGTGGGGAAACGACGGTATTTTCTTTATCTAACACTAGGGCCAACCGTTTTCGAGAAAATTGCAATTAAAGAGGAAATTTCACGTTCTGAGCCTCAAAAAAAGGAACTAAAAAATGCACACTGCAGAGAGATTCTACATTAAAAACTATGAAAAAAACTTCTTATACACAAATATCCACAAAAAGGTGACATCCCCCCCCATTTTACACATCCCTGGTTAAAATTACTAAATAAAAATTACATGAAATGATGGCCTTTATCAATTCTAAGGCATGTGCAAAAATTCGTAACTGTGGTTTATAGGGTTCCGGAAATATTAAATAAAAACTACTTTTTGGATGCACCCTTAGGAGGATCGTTCGTAGCTCCCTTAGGGCTTATTTCCGGACCAACCTTTATAGAAACTTATTTTCATATTTCTCGAAACTTTTTCTAAATAACCCTGTATTTTAGTAAAAATAGTTATTTATATACCAAGGGACTAAACTGGCTGTTTTAGTCCCGCTGCATGAGTGTTTCTCTGAGCGAGCGTAGTGAGCGAGGGAAACAGAAATGCAAGGGACTAAAACAGCCAAGTTTAGTCCTGAGGTATATACACTATTTTTTGCAGGACCAAACATAATTTAGGTAGGTAGATAAAATTAAAATTAAAAACCACGCGTCTAAAATCGGTTGTTTTATTTTCGTAATTTAATCAAGATGTAAATTGCGAAAAGTCAGTTTCATGGCTATCGCGATTTCAATCGTTTTTTAATATGGTTGACACAAACGTCAAAGAAATGGATGATAAATTTTAAGTTATGTATAAATTGTTATAACTATGTTATTTTAAAGGTTTTCTTTGTTAAAATCAAATAAATTGGTTTGAATCGCTAATTTATTACAAAACACCACCAAACCTAATTTTTGAACCAGCAAAGCACATAGTAAGTATAATATTTTAATATTATCAAGGTTGCCGTGATTTTTATTCCCTTGGGAGAAAAACGGCAAGTTTAGTCCCAAAAATGAAAGCGTAAAATTAGGTTTTAGTCTTGGTGGTGCAAAAAAATAATTTAAGACCCCATAAGTAAATAAATATGCGGATTGCGCTACGATCGATTTTCACCCGCTTTACCGTAATAGATTAATTTTGTTACCCCCAAGAATAAGCAATTAAAGAGTCGCTATAATTATTATTACTAAGCTGTAATTTCCAACATCCGGTGTTTACTCCACCTAACGCTTAAATAATGTATCCAAGGTATTATCTAATATCGTTACTAGCACAACGAAACTTTGAAATCAATTTAGCAGGAGCATATAACTCAAATCTGGTGAATATTAAATCTTTCGTAAAACACATTTCGCGTTTATGAGAATACCAATTCTTATTATACCAGAATGTATGTAGGACAAGCCCATAAGGTATAATTTGGGATATCCCGGTGTCCTAAGCTGTATACAAGTTTGGTATATGAAGGCAAACATCGAAATAAGTACAAGTTTCATTACATTACATTACATTACATTCTCTCTCTCTCTCTCTCTCCCTCTCTCTCTCTCTCTCTCTCTCTCTCTCTCTCTCTCAGAAACAGAATTTTTAATCAAAGAATAATTCTTTAAATTATTCTTAACAGGTGGATACAATTCCTCCTGTATAGATACACTGCACTTACATTTCCACTATTGGCACTACTAGACACTTTTTAATTAACAAGACAAAAACTATTCAAGACTGATCAAGATTTAAGGAGTTCACCTCTTTTATACTTTTTGAAAAGCAATAAATTAAAATGGGGCATATTTAGGTCACACATGATAATATGTTTCTTGGTGGGGTCCGGGCAAAAATATCTAAATTCCCCACTACCAAAGGTCAACGATTTTACTTAGAGGGGTCCGAACAGGAACCGAAAATATCCGACGTTATTCATGCTTGCTTTTAAGAACCAGATCTTATAGGCTATGTATATTAAAATAATAGTATATTAAAGTACTAGTTTCATAACATACGTTTTTAGAGCACGAGTACAAATTTAGAAAATGAGCCACTTGCGGCGAGTTTTCTAAAGTACTAGTGCTCTAAAAACGTGTTATGAAACGAGTGCTTTATACAATTTTTTCTATTTTGCTCTAAAATTTAAAAAAACTTACATTTAAATTGATGACTGATTTAGGGATTTTTGTTTTGGATTGGCATTACAGTTTACACCATGTTTAAAATTCTAAGAACAAATGATATTTTGATATATTTTATAGTCATCTCTTTTTTATAGCAATTAACCAGGGTAAAAATGGTAAAAATAACCTGAACACAAAATTTTATAGAAAATTCAACTTTAAAGCGACATTGACATTTGCACGGAAAACATCAAGCGATAGGCCAGGTCTGTTGCCAACCCAAAAGAACAAAAAGTACAGACCTTTTATGGGCCTATAAGAATACGCAAAATGCTTGTGATTATGAGCTTATAAGAGTCGTAAAATAGAAAAAATTATTATTTTAAAATATTTTACAAAATGAAAAATTTTACGCTTCATATCACTGCTATTTGATTGGGAAAAAAATCAGTCCACCCTAATATACGTATCGGTTGTATCTATTATTGGTAAAATCGATTCTAGTTCGTGACCTATGACAAATATTATTTTAAGCAGCTCTATATTTCTTTAACTTGAAATTACTTCTGACGTTTCATTTAAATATTTTAACCTCACCTGTGGAAGTGGATAGTTTACACCCCCACAATGACGTTTCCAAATATTTCTTTGTGGGTAGGACACGTGAAATTAAATATTTCTATTTTGCGACTCTTATAAGCTCATTATCATACGCATTTTGCGTGTTCTTATAGGCCCATAAGAGGTCTCTACTTTTTTTTCTTTTGGGTTGGCAACAAACACAAGCCTACCGCTTGAAGTTTTCTGTGCAAATGTCAATGTCACTTTAAAGTTTAATTTTCTACAAAATTTTGTGTTTAGGTTATTTTTTACCGTGTTAAATTTGTTGCTTCATTAATTGCACTATAAAATATCAAAATATAATTTGTTCTTGGACTTTTAAACTGTAATGCCAACCTAAAACAAAAATCCCTAAATCAGTCATCAATTTAAATGTATGTTTTTTTTAATTTTAGAGCAAAATAGAAAAAAATGTTTAAAGCACTCGTTTCATAACACGTTTTTAGCGCACTAGTACTTTAGAAAACTCGCCGCAAGCGAGTTTGACTTCTGACTTCACATAAAAGTAAGTTTCTGTTTACCTCTGCAGATAGTATCTAAGTTAGGCGTCTTTCCTCTACACGGATATAGAAATAATAACCTTAAATAATACAAATGCAGAGTCCTAGTCATGGGGGAATCACTCTCAAAATTTGAATAGTTGGTAATTGTTCAAAAAATTGAGTAAAAATATGTAGGGGTGTGCCACATAAAAAATCGAAGTTGAAATTATTTCTGGAAAAACCGGATATGAAAAATACAGTTTTTTTAAAAATTATATCTTAATTAATCAAAAAAATGAACGGCGTATAATAGCAAACCCCATCACGTTTTCAGAGAAATGAAACAGCTTTTGCTCATGGGAAATTAATTAATTACATTTTTAAATCGTATAAAGGTATTAATTATTCATTAATAAAAAAGGAAACAACTACAAAAAGGAATAATAATTAAAAAAATTAGGTCAATTCGTCATGTATGTAAATAAAGTTTAGCGGAAGTCATCGATTGGTTTATTAACAAATAGAGCTCTGTACAACTAGAATTATGAAACAGAAGACGTCTACCCTATCTCTATCTCATTTGTGCACGGCGCGCCACTGCCAACTTAAATAAATTAAAAAAATATTGCATTTTTTTCAATTTTTATCAACAATTACCCTTGATTTTTGTTAATAAAGCTAAAGAAATGAATATTTTTTGCTAAGAAATAAAACTGATGATTTAATAGTAAAATAAAGAAATATAAATCCTATTAATTGTTCTTAGGTTGGTTGCTTAATCTGTTTATTTATTTACAAAACATAACCTCAAATATGAAAAGGTAAATATGAATTTATTTAATGTTTATCATATTTATTATTAACTATATATTTTTATTATATATTTTAATATCGTTACCAGTTTCTACATTTCAAGAAATTAATTTTATGACGAGCGTTATTTCTGTTAGGTCCACTTGCACCAATGATGGTTTAACTTTAAACTTGGATTAAATTGACGGATGGCCAATCAGAACGCAGCATTTTTAACTTAAACTCGGTTTAGCTGAGTTAATCCCGTACCAAAATTTGGTGCAAGTGGCCCTTATAGCTACCAAAATGCCAAGATGTGTTTACAAGGGTTGCAAAAGTCCAAACGAATTTCGCCTAGGCTTTAAATTTAAGGTATAAAGAAAGAATTTACCTTTGGTAAACAATATTTAAATATCAAAACTCGTAAAAGTACTATAATAGTCAATAAAAACACAAAAAACTGAAATCAAAACAAAATCAAACAGCTCACACAATGACAGTGGCTAAAGAAAATGGAGTTACTGACAGTGCAGCCAACATAAAACCTAGGAGATTTTTTTTTCTTTATGTTGGTGATATTACTTCTATCCTTTTTGGGTAGAACTTTTGTCCCTGTCTATTCTAAATGGAGAAATCTCCATTGAATAAAAACGCCGCTTTACAGAGGGGGGTGGGTGTCAGTAAAAATGTTACGTAACACTTAAAAAATTATAAACTTATAAAATGTTTATTGGATGACGTTTTTAACAATGATCTAGGCTTAAAACTATTAGACCGGTTTCGGAAATTACATCAGACCGGTTTTGGGTTAAAACACGGAAGCAATAACCGGTTAAAAACCGGTTTAAACCATAAGCAAAATTTCCTTTCATGGCAAAAATGGCCAAATTTTGCGTTACGTAATACTTGAACGGTCCCTTAACAAAAATGGCATTTTTCGGATATCTTTTGATGTAACTCCCGAACGAAACAAGATTTTTAGATGGAACTTGAACTCAGTTACTTAAAATAATAACAACTTAATTTTAGTAGTCAGTGGAGTACGCAAAACAATTATACATATAATTTTATTTTAGCCTTTTTACTGACTGTTCTAAGAGTTTAATATATTGAGCAATATTGGGTACTTATGCTTTACATAATTTAACCAGTGTCGTTCTTACTTTATATTTTATTTAAAAAGTTACCCTTTTTGTCTACGGCAGTGCTTAGACTGTGATGATTTTTAAAGTTTTTTTTAGATGTAATACGTAATCTAAATCCGTAAAAACGAATGACTCTTTAATTTACCCAGACAGCACAAAGATGACTTAAAGAGATCTTAAAGATGTCGTAGCTCGGCATTCAAGACGTCTTAAGAACGTCGGTTTTTGCCGTATATGCATCTTAAAGACGTCTTAACGACGTCGTATGTTACAAAAGGTAACGTCTTTAAGACATCTTTTTTAAGACGCCTTACTGACGCCTTGCTCAGGCGACATTACAACATAATACCCCCTCCCATTTACGTTGCTAGGTACGGTCGTATTGATATAAAAAGCGTAATAATAACTAGAATGAGAGGTAATTTGTTTTTCAAAAAAAGATCTTAACGACGTCGTATGTTACAAAAGGTAACGTCTTTAAGACATCTTTTTTAAGACGCCTTACTGACGCCTTGCTCAGGCGACATTACAACATAATACCCCCTCCCATTTACGTTGCTAGGTCGGTCGTATTGATATAAAAAGCGTAATAATAACTAGAATGAGAGGTAATTTGTTTTTCAAAAAAAGATCTTTAAAAAATGTGATTTTTTAATTTTTTTTTTTTGAAAATTTCTTTTAAAATTTTTTCGTTTGGACTTTAAAAAATGTGATTTTTTAATTTTTTTTTTTGAAAATTTCTTTTAAAATTTTTTCGTTTTTTGTAAAAAGAAAATTAAAAAAATTGTCATTTTTTTAATAGTTGATTGTGGTTAATTATTTTTAGCGATGAGTATCGAAGTTAAGACGTCTTGTACCGATACTTAAAAGACATCTTATAGACATCCCAGGTAGCAAAATAACATGACATTCACGTGAAAGCCACGTTAATATGTGACATGTGATGTTAAGATTGTAGTCTCATTTAACAAGAATGTAGCATGGTGGGGATGTCCTAAGTCCGCCCCTAATAACATCACACAATGACATCCCGAAAATAACGTGTTTGTGACATCATAAATCCACATTCATGTTATATCTAATATCTTATGGATGCCGTTACTGGTACTTTAATATTTATATATAATCCTAGGATATTAGCTTTTTCTAAATAAAACCATTAAAAACGCTATAACCCCATAAAAAAAATCGGATCTAAAATCAATAGGTTTGTTTTGGTTCTCAAAAATCGCAGTTCTGAACTGATTCGGAACCGGCGTAGTTGCAACTGGGCAATGCTCAGTCGCAACTGCGCCAGTTTCGAACCAGTTCAGAACCACGATTTTCGAGAACCAAAACGAACCTAATCAGTAATTGAAACAATCACAGATTGAAACAGATAGATTCTAAATACGAAATTGCTGATTAAGCGGAGAATATATTCCTTTAATCCGTGTCCGTGGTCTTGAGAAGCCCGGCAGAGCCTCCTATCCATTGGAAATCGTATAATGTGTATACAATTTCCTTATAATAATTAACTCTATCAACATCATCTTATATCGATTTTTTTGCTTGGAACGTCGGTGAGAAGCAAAATAACATGACATTCATGTGAAAGCCACGTTAATATATGACATGCGATATATTCACAGCGTTGCTAAATATTTGTTATTAAATAACATGGTTGTCACGTCACACGTGCTACGTTGCAAATGTGATGTTAAATACATGTTATTTTTCAATATTATGTGATGTTATGATTTAGTTTAAAAATACACCCAAAAGTGATGTTAATTTCTTGTAATATAACATCCCTTGCTACCTGGGATCATAATCAGATATCTTTTAAACATCCCTTAAAAGAAGTCCATAAGATATCCTTTTCATGTCTTTAGGCGTCCAGACATAATTAAGATCTAAAAAAGACGTCTTTAAGATATCATGTGCTGTCTGGGTATTTATTTTTTAATTTGCACAAGAAAGAATATAAGAAGAAATTGACAAAAAAAATGGATAAATCAATTTATTTTTTCTTAGAATCGGTCAAATTAGCTAATATTAAATTATATTTTAGAGTTACCCCACTGATCAAAAGTCTCCATGGGCACAAAGCTCTAAGTCTAAAAGCTTTAGCCCTGACGGAAAATTTTAATGAAAAAAAAAGGCCTCACCTCTGAAAAAAATCCCAACTGAACAGAATTTTCCCAACTAAAAGTTCTCAATTCAAAAAAAGCTTTATCCCTGACGGAATTTACTGGCAATTTTTCCAACTGTACCCCATCAATTTTCCCAACTATACTACCAATTTCAGAAATCTGCCACTTAATTTTACCAACTGGACACTGGATTTTCCCAACTCGAACTCGTTTGGGGGGGGGGGATGACGACCCCCCTACCCTCTATGAAAGCACTCCTGATCCCTAGATGACTAAAAAATATTAATTTTCCCAACTGTACCCCATCAATTTTCCCAACTATACTACCAATTTCAGAAATCTGCCACTTAATTTTACCAACTGGACACTGGATTTTCCCAACTCGAACTCGTTTGGGGGGGGGATGACGACCCCCCTACCCTCTATGAAAGCACTCCTGATCCCTAGATGACTAAAAAATATTAATTTTCCTAACTGTACCCCATCAATTTTCCCAACTATACTACCAATTTCAGAAATCTGCCACTTAATTTTACCAACTGGACACTGGATTTTCCCAACTCGAACTCGTTTGGGGGGGGGGATGACGACCCTCCTACCCTCTATGAAAGCACTCCTGATCCCTAGATGACTAAAAAATATTAATTTTCCCAACTGTACCCCATCAATTTTCCCAACTATACTACCAATTTCAGAAATCTGCCACTTAATTTTACCAACTGGACACTGGATTTTCCCAACTCGAACTCGTTTGGGGGGGGGGATGACGACCCCCCTACCCTCTATGAAAGCACTCCTGATCCCTAGATGACTAAAAAATATTAATTTTCCCAACTGTACCCCATCAATTTTCCCAACTATACTACCAATTTCAGAAATCTGCCACTTAATTTTACCAACTGGACACTGGATTTTCCCAACTCGAACTCGTTTGGGGGGGGGGGGTGACGACCCCCCTACCCTCTATGAAAGCACTCCTGATCCCTAGATGACTAAAAAATATTAATTTTCCCAACTGTACCCCATCAATTTTCCCAACTATACTACCAATTTCAGAAATCTGCCACTTAATTTTACCAACTGGACACTGGATTTTCCCAACTCGAACTCGTTTGGGGGGGGGGATGACGACCCCCCTACCCTCTATGAAAGCACTCCTGATCCCTAGATGACTAAAAAATATTAATTTTCCCAACTGTACCCCATCAATTTTCCCAACTATACTACCAATTTCAGAAATCTGCCACTTAATTTTACCAACTGGACACTGGATTTTCCCAACTCGAACTCGTTTGGGGGGGGGATGACGACCCCCCTACCCTCTATGAAAGCACTCCTGATCCCTAGATGACTAAAAAATATTAATTTTCCCAACTGTACCCCATCAATTTTCCCAACTATACTACCAATTTCAGAAATCTGCCACTTAATTTTACCAACTGGACACTGGATTTTCCCAACTCGAACTCGTTTGGGGGGGGGATGACGACCCCCCTACCCTCTATGAAAGCACTCCTGATCCCTAGATGACTAAAAAATATTAATTTTCCCAACTGTACCCCATCAATTTTCCCAACTATACTACCAATTTCAGAAATCTGCCACTTAATTTTACCAACTGGACACTGGATTTTCCCAACTCGAACTCGTTTGGGAGGGGGGGATGACGACCCCCCTACCCCCTATGAAAGCACTCCTGATCCCTAGATGACTAAAAAATATTAATTTTCCCAACTGTACCCCTCAATTCTCCCAACTATTCTATCAATTTCCGAAATCTACCACTAAATTTACTTAATTTTACCAACAAAACAGTGGATTTTCCCAACTCGAGCATCATGATTCGTGGGGGCTCCCCCCACTACACGTGCTCCCAGGGATACCCCTGTTTTGGAGTTATTAAGGAAAGGTTATCACATTCGAATGCAATATATTGGATCATGGGCGGATTTTAAAAAAAACCAATAGGGACCCCCTTATCATTTAGCTCCCTGCGCTAATGTTGCCCTTCTGCGCTATTAAGACTATGCATAGTCTTAATTTTTGTGCCTTTATAATACAGTGCGGTCAAAAAGTCACCCCCCCCCCCCTCTTAACTTTTGAACCAGTTGAGATATCGACTTCAAATTTAGAACTCATAAATAAGACAACTTAAACTATCTTTTAGCATATATTTGATATTTTCAGCTCTTAAAATGTGAGCAGGGGGGCATGGGGGGACATTTTTTTAAATAGAAAGGGGGGTCGTGTGATACATCATTTTAAAGCTTATAAAATTTTCTATTTAAACTAATATTTTTAAATTTTTTAAAAATGTTTATTAAGGTTTTGATTTTTCAATTTTTTGTCCTAAAACATTCGATTTTTTAAGTTTTTTTTATAAATTTTTATTTATGTCAACTAAAATTAGTTTAAAAGTATAATTAAAATTTTTTTATGATGAAATTAGGCATTTTTAAAAAATTATTTGTTTTTTTTAGAGGAATTTTGACATTAATACTCATTTTCTACCCCATTTTAAACCCAATTTTTTTTTTTTAATTTAAAAATATGGAGTTAAATGGAGAATTTTATAAGCTTTAAAATGATGTATTACACGACCCCCGTTTCCATTTAAAAAAATGTGCCCCCATGCCCCCCTGCCCGCATTTTAAGAGCTGAAAGTATTATATATATTTTAAAAGATAGTTTAAGTTGTCTTATTTAAAAGTTCCAAATTTGAAGTCGATATCTCCACTGGTTCAAAAGTTAAGAGGGAGGGGGGTGACTTTTGGACCGCTCTGTATATAGATAGCCTTTCACTCAATTTAAAATAGAAAAGGCGCTGATCCAGGGGGGCGACCGATCCCCGTAGAGACAGGAAAAATACGAAAATTTAGCATTATCAGCACAAAAATAGGCTATTTTATAGTTGCCCAAAAACTGACGTTTGGATCCGCCCCTGTTTCTTTTCCAATATTTATCAACAAAATTGGTGAACGAGCTACGTTTCAGTTCAGTTTTAAAATAGAACGATTTGAAATATTTAACATTATTTCATTATTTCGTATACTGGCAACAGATGGCCTAGAAGACGTAATTCAAACAACTGTTTCACAGATGGCAGCACAGAAACTAAAGCTGTTTCTTTAATTTTTTTGTAAAATTTAAATTTGTTGAATAATTATTTAGTATAAACCAAAAGAGTACTTGAGCCTAAAAAAAAAGTTATAAAAAAGCAATTTTATTTGACGACTAAAAAGTAGTTGGAGGTGCCGGGTATCGATCCCGGTACCTCTCGCATGCTAAGCGAGCGCTCTACCATCTGAGCTACACCCCCTAATAATTATTTTAAAATATAAAATGTACATTTACAACAACAAGTATATTTACTTATTACAATAGGATCAATTAAAAAAAATAAATAAGTAAATAATAGCAAATTTTTACCTATAGGTTAATTTAACAAAAGTAAAACTTTTCTCTGTCGACTTTGTTAGATTGACGGTCGAGCGAAGCAAGTACAGCAACAACGAATTCTGCCCATAAAGTATGTCACACTTTTCTAGACAAGCGCCTAATTGCAGCTCTCTGTGCAGGAGTTTGTTTTGGTTTTTTCTTGGTTTGGACTTTTAATGAGGGGCCTTGGTTTACGTTATGCTGGTTTTGGTGTCTGTTTAGTTTTTTTTTTTTGTAAAAAAATGTTTTTTCTTTAAAATAACATATTGAAAAACGGTCTGCGCATGCGCAGTTGATCAAAACGCGGCATTAAGAGCTGCACATAAGCGATCCTCTTTTCTAGCCATTTTTAAACCTCCCTCATTCTTGTCAAAAAGTGTCAGATGGCCACTTACCTTAGGTGCTGTCCATATATTACGTCCATATATAACGAAATTTTTCAAAAAAACTGACCCCCCTGCCCCCTGTGTAACAAACTGTCACATTTGTTTCGCAATAAATTTAACTGTATTCTCACTATTGATTCGTTTTTCTCGACAAAACAAACATGAACCTAAAATATAGTATAACATAACCTTAAAAAAATTTACAAAAAAAAAACACTCAAACTTTAAAAAAATATTCATAATCAATATCACACAGGGAAAAAATACTAGGTACCTCTTTTTACACTGAGTGTCACATATCACACGTATATTGTTTATGCACAGGTACACAAAATAGTACACACACTGGTGTTCTGTGAGTACACATTCCGCGCGAAAATGTATCATCGCCGATAATTCATCGGCAAGATCACGCAAGAACAGGGCCGTAAGTTTTTTTTTTAATATTAATATCAACAGTTTTTTTTACTGATTACAATATTATTTAAATATGCATAGTTTAGTCAATTTTTGTGTGAAAAAAGGAATTATGGGCTAAATAGTAATTTATGTTGAAATAAAAATACATAATTAACAAACTGTATCAATTTCTCTGCCCCCCCCCCCCTAGGCGCGTTACGTAATATATGGACAGCCCCTTATTCCAAGTCAAATTAATTTTTTAATATTATAAAAAAAAATATTTTTGTAATTTGCTGATAGTAGTAGTAGCGCTACTACTAATTTACTAGTTTACTAATTTACTAGTAAATTTACATCACTTTTCTTCCTTTATATGTATTGCTTATTTTATAAACTTTGTAACTGGGCATTGCCTGTTAAGTTTAATTAAATAAATAAATAAATACATAAATAAATAAATAAATATTAGTAAAAAACAACTTGATTTTTCCTGAAATTTCAAGTCGATCGGATTATTCTTCTTGAGTTAGGGAACGTTCAAGTATTACGTAACGCGGGTGGGGGGTCTAATCCAATCCGAAGGGGCTCATTTTGGATTGTTAGCCCATCTTAATGCTATAGCGTTACAGGGGGTGGGTGGGGGTCCAAAATTATCAAAATTTGCGTTACGTACCTAAAACGTTCCCTTATCAAAAAAATCGCGACATATGTCCGATATCGGAAGGACGGACAGACGGACTGACAAAAAAAATCTTATTTTTTCTTGAAACAAATTTTTATCCAAGATTTTTTTGTCTAGGACGTTTTTTGAAAATTTTGGAAAATTCAAAACTACCCACAGTGATCCCCGGATATGATTAGGTTTTAAAGAAAGGGCATCGGAAACAAACAATGGATCTTGGTAGCACAGTGTATGGACATCATAGATCCATTAACAGTTAAATCGCGTTTGCATATCTTTGAAAGATATTGGTGAAAACTCTTCAGGAGGAATCCCGATCAACACCAACTACTTAAAAGAAAAATTTTAATTTATTCTAGTAGTAATTTTTGCGCAGATTCTAACAATGATTAAAAAATTTACCTATCTTTTGCCTATTTTTAGAAAAACGCAATAAACCATTTTAGTACAATTTTTCGACTGGCATAAAAACTCTATTTCAGTGAATATTAAAACATGACTGGTTTTAAATAAAATAGATGTTTAAAAGTATAATAGCAAATATAAAGAATTTTAATCCCACTGACCCGAAAGAAAGTCTTTCTGTAGCAATGTTTTAATGTTACGGGATGCTTTAAGGTGGCCAGTGTATAATATCTTTACACAAAGTAAAAAAGGTAGTATGTTAAATTTTACTTGCATTTTATTTTGGCGCTCAATTGTGGCATTTTAATAAAACGCTCCCTGTATCAGAAAATATGTAGATGTCAGACAAGCTTCAAATAATTTAGATAACTTAGGGTCAAGATTTCCAGTTGTATCTACATATTTTCTGATACAGGGAGAGTTCTATGAACAAGTGTCAGGCGCCGCAATGGGATCCCCATTATCACCCCCTGCGGCCAATGCTTTCATGGAATACTTCGAGAAAAAAGCTATTGAGTCATTTCCATTAAAACCTAAAATTTGGCGCAGATACGTAGACGATGTCTATGCTATTTGGCCCCATGGCATGGAAAGCCTTCAAGGTTTTCTAAATCACCTCAATTCCCAACATAAATCTATACGGTTTACGATGGAAATTGAGAGCAACGGATCACTTCCCTTTTTGGACGTTTTGGTTTACAAAACGGAAAATGGCTCAATAGGACACTCGGTATACAGGAAAAAAACCCACACTGACAGATACCTAAACGCATTTTCACATCACCATCCCTCTCAAAAAACGCTCGGTAGTTAATTCACTTGTTCATAGGGCTTTCATGATTTCAGACAAGAATTCCCTAGACACAGAACTCCTTAAACTAACCAAAGCCTTGACCATGAACGGTTATACCAAAAAAGACATTAATAAGACCATATACAAATACAGAAATCCCAGACCCAAACAACAGGACAATAGTGACAATGACAGACAGACACAAGTTATACTTCCCTATGTAAGCGGTATCACGGATAAAATAGGTAAACTTTTGAAGAAGTCAAATATTAAGCCTATATTTCGGTCCAACCAAAAATTAGGTCAATGTTTGACTTCAACAAAAGACAAAATACCCCTGAGTTCAGAAGGCGTATATAAAATACCCTGCTCCTGTGGTACGGTTTACATAGGTGAAACTAAGAGAAAAATTTCTACAAGACTTCAAGAGCATGAGCGCAATATAAGAAAGAAACAAATTTCCTTATCGGCAGTAGCCGAACATGTACATGAAACAGGTCATAAAATCAATTTGTCTGAAACAAAACAAATATTAACAGAAAACAGAAAAATGCCAAGGAAGATACGGGAATCGATAGAAATCATCAAGCATCCTAACAATATCAATCGGGACACTGGTTACCACTTACCTGCAATATGGAAGTCTTTGATAGGAAAAACCTCGTCACGGGTGAATAACCACAACTCGTCATAAATAGTGACACAAGTTGATTCGAAACTTAGTTTCAGATTAATCCCTGAAGATGTCTCTAGTAGTAAGAGACGAAACGTCGGAAAGTGAAAATCCATTAACACGGTCTAAACCCGAAAGTGAAAGTTCTTTATAATTATCATAGTGTTCACTATGATATCGGTCTTACCCTTTAGCAATCCTAAAATTCTTTTAGAACCACTGTAGTTCATATGTTTAACTAAGCATTGTCAAGAAATTCAAAATGTGAAGTATATAATATACTAGTCAACTTAAAGCACCCTGAGGTGGTAAAAATTGATATAGAAATATTGTCTTTAAAGTAAATAGGATAAAATTTCATTAAATTTGCTATTATGCTTTTATACAGTTCCCGGCATAAAAATTGAGATATTGACATATTGCGATCTGACATTTAATAGTAATAATTCCTGGATTAAATTGGAGTACGTAACGATGGATCGAATTTTGTAGGTTATGTGGCACCCTGCTTAGTGTTTTTGGGGGAAACACATAATGCGGCAATTTAATCCAGGAATTATTACTATTAAATGTCAGATCGCAATATGTCAATATCTCATTTTTTATGCCGGGAACTGTACTTCTATATTCTGGCTATTATTTTAGTCTAGTTACGTTTTAATAGTCACTAAAGTAAAGGTATTATACCAGTCCAACAATTGCACTAAAATCGTAGTTTAATGCTTTTTTCTCAAAAATTAAAAACGATAAGTAAATTTGCCAAACGCTGTTAGAATCTACACAAAAAATACTATAAGAATCCACTTTTAGTTTTTCTTTTAAGTAGTTGATGTTGACCGTGATGCCTCCTGAAGAGTTTTTACCAATATCTTCCAAAGATATGCAAACGCGATTTAACTGATAAAGGATCTATGATGCCCATACCCTGTACTACCAAGATCCTTTGTTTGTTTCCGATGCCCTTTCTTTAAAACCTAATCATATCCGGGGATCACTGGTATAATAATAATAATAATATAATAATAATAATAAATATCTTTATTTCATAGATTATATCAATCATACAATAAATATAGTACAACCAACATGAAAACGAAACTAGTCAAAATAAAAAGAATAAAAAGAATACACATTAGTTTGTGATAATATAATTTGAATATTCTGCCATTGAATATGGCTCTATATTAATTAAAATATCTAAAATCTGCCTTTTAAAGGCTCTTAAATTTAAAATTGACTTTATATTGTCTGGTAGTTTATTAAACACAGATACACAGGAGAATAGACAACCTTTTTCAAATTGTGCCAACCTATGTCGTGGTATATTAAAATTAAGGTTTCTACTGCTAGAGGGCCTTAGATGTTGAAATAAATGCCTATTAAAGGAAAACATCAGAAGCTCATAGATATACAAACCAGTCAATGTCAGTAATCCATTACCTCTAAAATAACCTCGACAAGATCCATTGTAACCTAAATTTAAAATTGTGCGAAGTGTCCGCTTTTGAACCTTAAATACGTCATCTACGTTCGTACTCTGACCCCAAAAAACAATGCCATATTTTAAAATAGACTGAAAATTTGAAAAGTAAACTGTTTTTATAGTTTCAAAGTTAACATATGGTTTAAGAACTCGCAAAGAGTATTGGACAGAGTTTAATTTTTTAATTAACTCTTCTAGGTGTAAATTCCAGCTTAAATGTTGGTCTAGATGTAGACCCAAAAATTTTGTAGTATTCTTCGTCTTTAGATATGAATTTTCAAATGGCAATATTTCTGGGGTTACAAAGTTCGAACGTGAGGTTTTAAACATGACGATATTGGATTTTTCCTTGTTTAAGAGTAACTTATTTTTCAATAACCACTGTAACATGTTTCTTACGGATATTTCGAGCAGCGCTAATAACTCCTCAAACCTTTTTGCTTTCATTAACATATTAGTGTCATCGGCAAAGTTTATTAAGTCACAATCCCAATATAAAAAACCATATTATGCTATTCTAGCGCAGGCGCTGTAAATAGTATAATAAACAGCAGTTTAAAAAATGTATGAGATAAAATAAAGTTTTCTATTAGACTTTTATTTGTTTGTGACGTCACATTACACAGTAGTCCCCAAAAAAAAAGTTACGAAAGTGTGCTTTTTTGCATAGGGCCATTTTTGCACTGCTGATTACGAAAAAAATAGTGAAAAAAATGAAAAAAAAGTTGCGACATTAGGGTGGTTCAAAATTTTTGAAAAATGTCCCATTTGAAATTTGGCGTAAAGGCTTCTTTTGGTAATAATAATACGGACCAATACCTGAAAACCTAAAAATTTAAATATGGCCGATTTATTTTTTAAATGTTGTCAAAATTAACAAAAATATGGCATAAAACAAAAAATTATGAAAACTTCATCCCATTTTTTAAGGGTTATTTTCCTTATATGTACTACCTCAAAAAATTCATGATTTTTTACCTGTCCGTTTTTTTAATTTAATTTTGAAAAAAAAAAAATATTAAAAATTTGGCGGAATATAAGAAATTTTTCTATTCTTTTCATATATTAAACAAAACTATCCTAAAATAATTACAGATTTACCAAGAAAAGTTGTTTAGTTTGGACAAAAATAATTTATTTTTAATACTTAAGAAGATTAATCGTAATAAAAAACATCGAAATTGACCCCAGAAAAAAAAAATGTGACAAAATTCTTCATTCAGCATAGGTCAATTTGCTGCACTGCTGATTACGAAAAAAAAAAATAGTGAAAAATCTGAAAAAAAAATTGCCTCATTAGGGAACGTTCAAGTATAACGTAACGCAAATTTTGATCATTTTTGGACCCCAACCCCCCACCCCCTGTAACGCTATTTTCCTATACCATTAACATGGGCGTAAAACTCCAAAATGACCCCCCCCCCCCTTAGGAGCGTTACGTAATACTTGAACGTTCCCTTAGTGTGGTTCAAAATTTGCCAAGATCTCAGATTTTATTGATATTTGGTATAAAAGCCTCTTTTGTTTATATTAATGAGGACCAATACTGAAAAACTTAAAATTCAAAATGGCGGACTAAAAAAAAGTTCAAATGATCATAATTTGCGTTACGTAATACTTGAACTTTCCCTTATTTAGGAAATGGTATATTGTATTTTTTCAAAAAAAAAAATTAATAAAAAAGTTTTAAATAAATAATGTTCTGACATGCCTATAGACTCGTCACAAAATGTACCAATACAGGTCAATATAGTGCCCAACTTACCTAAAAAATCAAACTCTCCAAATTTATCCTGTTTACACTGCTACAGCAAAACATGTTTATAAAAGTTTTACTTGTATACTATACACACACTACAGAAATTAATAAAAATGAGTTAAAAAAACTACCATATAATCAAGAAAGTCTCAAAAATACCAACTGCTCAAACATACAATAAATTATTCACAGATAAAAATGTCAAAATATCAACGAACTAATAACTCTTCTCTCTAGAATAGGCATTTCATTTGTAAAAACTGAAAAAAACCTAGCCAACATATACATTTGTCTGTCTTACTCGCACAGCTTTGTTCTAACAGGGACAACAATAACAGTTACTGGTAATTGTTATTGTTCAGGCCTGAATATACCTACTATTTGTTTACAAACAAACTGAGATGTTGGCCATACTTTATATTAACGGTATGCGTATTCTAGAGAAAAGAGTTGTTAGTTCGTTGCAAAATATCACGATTCACTCACCGCAGTAATGAGGAGAATCCAGCGCATGGGCACTGATTTTCTTATTTTTGTTTTAACGTATGCCAAAAATTATTTTTAGGTTATGTAACATTCTTTTGAAGAATTTTACAAAAATATCTACTTTTTTCTTATGCATATTGTTACACCAGGCGAGCATTTATTTTTTAATTAGCTAAAGCTAAATTATTTAGCCTAAATATCCTATTTGATTCCTAAAATATATCTGTATCTGAAAAATGCATCCACATAAAAAAAAACACCAAACCAGCAAACTACCAAACCATTATTAACGTAAGCCAGCGCCTTCCATTAAAAAAAAAACACCAAACCAGCAAACTACCAAACCAAACCATTGTTAACGTAAACCAACGCCTCCCATTAAAAAAAAAACACACCAAACCAGCAAACTACCAAACCAAACCAAACCATTGTTAACGTAAACCAACGCCTCCCATTAAAAAAAAAACACCAAACCAGCAAACTACTACTACCAGTACATTAGTTTTTTTGTTAGAATATATAGCAAAATATTGTTAAAATACTCAAGAATTTCTGTTTGATTTTTTTAATGGGGGCATTGGTTTACGTTAACAATGGTTTGGTTTGATAGTTTGCTGGTTTGGCGTTGGTTTACGTTAACAATGGTTTGGTTTGGTATTTTTTTTTTAATGGGAGGCGTTGGTTAACGTTAATAATGGTTTGGTAGTTTGCTGGTTTGGTGTTTTTTTTTTAATGGGAGGCATTTTTCAGATACGATATTTCAGAATTTAGAAGGCGATCTATTTTAAGAATCAAATAGGATTATATCTAGGCTAAATAATTTAGCTTTAGCTAATTAAAAAATAAATGCTTGCCTGGTGTAACAATATGCATAAAAAAAAGTAGATATTTTTGTAAAATTCTGCAAAAGAATGTTTCACCTTAAAATAATTTTAGGCATACGTCAAAACAGAATCAGTGCGCATGCTCTGGATTCTCCTCATTACTGCGGTGAGTGAATCGTAAAATATCAACCAAAAAAAATATACAAATGTCAACTGTAAGTATTACCAGAAAATACTAGTACCATAAAAATCCCTATAAAGTTACCACCTAGTGTGAAAAATTTGAACCCCCTAAGGCAAAGAATGTGGTTAATGGCTGACAACCAAAGAACTTTTACATCAAGAAGGAACATGATGAAATCTACCGTATGCTTTGTTTGAAGCGTGAACCAACTACTGTGAGGGGCTGGTGGGGAGTGACTATTGTTTACACTTAGTACGCGTAAAGAAAGAGAGAAAGAATGTGTAAACTCACAGTCTAATGTCGTAAAATGACTGACAGGGGTACAGTGTTGCCGATTGGAAACATATACTTTGGATATTTTATTGTAAATTTTAAGAAACATTAGTTCTGTATGAGTTTTATATGAACTACTAGTTTAATTTTAATAGATTTAAATATATCTACTATATTATTAAACCTAATTATAGTATACACAATAATGTTTTTTACATTTTTAATTATAAAGTATAATGATTTGAATTCATGATAAGGTAGAAACTACGCAACATCGCTACTAGGTAGTCTGAAAGTCGACTAGCGACATCTACACTTTACACCACAAAGCTGTATCGCGTTTCTGTTAGTAAATAAACAAACAAAAAGATGACACCTTCATAAACATTGGTCTGAAATTACTTCTAGAGGTAAAAGTTCTTTGCTGACAACGTAGTGTCACTACTTATTTGTATTGGAATCCTGTTCCCCCACTCCTCTAGTTCATTGGGAATTTCTCGTTATTTGACTGGAGTATTAGTATAATAATAAAAATTTGGGTTAATTAATAAATCTTTTTCTATTAATAGAATTGGGTAGGTTTAATTTAGGCCATCGGGCACTGGAATTCCCTGCATGTTATCTGATTTTTTCACTAGAAACAAATGTGATTATGATAAACATGCACACACCCATTTGTTAAAGTTTGGTTTACTATTATGAACACAAAAAAAAACAGCCGTGAAGATATGTAATGCTACCCATTCCATTTTATACACATAATTGGTATATTGCATTTTCCCAAATATCAAAAAAAAATCCTATTTTTAAAAAATGAAAATTTAAAAAAAAAATAAAAAAAATAAATTTTTCTTTTTGAGAAAACCGAAAAATTACAAAAAAAAAAATGAAAAAACAGTTTTTTTATTTTTTTAATAACTTTTTTTTTTTGAGGGAGATTACTTTTAAAATTGGTAGAATTAATCTTTATAATAAAAGTAATTTTTCCTGAAAAAGTTACGTTAATCGGAATTTTCTTTCAGCCTTTTTCGACGTTTTTAAAAGTTTAACCCCTCATAACTTTTTTGTTTTTGGTAGAATTATCCATATAATAAAAGTAGTTTTTTCTAAAAAAGTTATGTTAATAATCGGAATATTGTTTCAGCTTTTTTCGATTTTTTTTTTTAAGTTTAACTCCCCATAACTTTTTGGGAACTTCCCCTCGTAGAACTTGATTTCTCCTGAAAATTTTAAGTTGAGCAGATTTTCGTTTTTGAGTTATCGTGTTCACAAAAACCGTGACATCGGAAGGACAGACGGACGGACATATCAAAAAAAAAGTTACTTATCTTTTCGTAAAACTTTTTTCCTGGACGATTTTTGAAAATTTGAAACTACCGTATAATACTATTCTAGTGCAATAGTGAATAGTATAATAGGGTAGATACCCCAGTCACCTTAAGAAAAATTCTGTTTTTATTTCTTTTTATTATGTTCCATTATAATGTTAAGGTTGCAAGTTTTGGTTTTTCTGAAACTTACAATATACAGGGTGTTCCAGAACTCGCGTACCGAAATTTAAGAGGTGATTCTACATCCAAAAATATGAAAAAAAGTTTCTATAAAGTCCGGAAATGAGCCCTAAGGGAGCTACGGCCTTTCGAAGATGACGTATTGAATGGGGAACAAAAAAAAGCACCAATAAAATTTTAATGCTGCAGGGTGATTCTTCATTTAAAACTGAGCAAAAAAGTATTATACACCAAAACACCTAAATTTAATATTAAAGGAGTAATAGCCTTTTAAAAAGTAACGTTTTTGGTGGCACAAAATGTTACTTCCTCTTAATTGCATTTTTTTTTTGATAACGGTTGCTCCTACAGTGTTACACTATATGATATTTTATATGTATTTTTACTCTAGAAATCTATATTTTTTACAACAACTCCAAAAAACATACACATAGAAAAGTTTGGGGCAAAAATGTTTTAAGCCTCATATATTTTGTCCGTCTGGGCACGCCTCTGGATAAATTAAAAAAATAAATTAACATAAACTTATTGCCCTTATTAATAATAGTATACATGCAAAAGCTCGCCGCTCTAGCTTAAACGGTACCCGAGTTATTAATTAAAAACCTTATTTTTATTACAATTTTAAAGGGCCCTAGATCTCTTAGGGCTCATTTCCGGACCAACCTTTATAGGAACTTTTTTTATATTTTTGGATCTAGAATCACCTCTTAACACCGGTTTTAGCCATAAAAATTCACCAGATATAGCCACCAATAAAAAAACTAAAAAGATGTTAAAAATAAATTATTTATATTTTTGTAACAGTTTTCGAACATTTAAAATTTATAGTTTGTTAAAAATATATACTTCTTAATCAATATTTAAAATGATTTCGTTTTTTATTACATTTTTTCTTACATACATCTTTTCTTGGATAATTATCCGATAATTATAAATATTTATTAATTTTATTTATTTTTTATTTATTTTTTTAGAGTCTTTTTGGGATCTGAACCAGCTGGTAGTTTATACCATATTCGACACTATAAGTTTTACAAAAAAATTTACATGTATGTTACAATTTTACATTATGACATGTTTAGTTTTCAGCTTCAGTCTTGAATCATTTGAGTCATTTTGATGGCCCGTTCTCGACTATATTTTGTATATTAATCCTTCCTTTTTAATTTAAATGTATATTGGCTAATATTTAAAGGTCGTTTTCGCTAAAATCTTTATTATTTGTACAGTAATTTTGACATTGATATTTTTTGACATTGGCTATAACTGGTACTTAGGTTTCAGTTTTAGTCAATTCTGTGGCTATAGCTAGAAAAAGAAGCATGTTAGTGTCCCAGTTATCGCCATGTAAATTTAAGAATAAATTCTGCGAAATATCTATTAAAATATTAATAAAGTAACTGTTTAATGACTTACCTTTAACTTGATATAAATGTTTTACGAATTTAATTTTACCTGAATTAGATATTTAAAATTATTTTTCTGGCGGTTTCAAGTCATAAGAAATTACATTTTTTTCAAAATCAAAATTTTAAATAGGCGCTGTATTCGTTTCGCTACAGTTAAAACTTATTTAACATATTTGTTGTCCCAACTTTTATCATTCAAATCGGATTTAAACGATAATTTTGATCTAAAGTCTCCTATTTCTTAGCTATACCCAAAAAACTACTCTGACTGGCTAAAACCGGTGCAGTGGCTAAAACCGGTGATCCTACCCTAAGTAGTTTTTTCTAGATACATTCCAGGACAGATCCAGGAGTGGGTTGGATTTTGAAACCAGCCCAGGCACTTAATCATAAAAACTTTAAAGAAGAAACACCGACCGTAAACTTAGGAATCGGCCCTTTCGAATGTTTCTTATTCGAATTTTCCCAAGCTAAAAAAGGTTTACTAGCCTTTGTAAACCTAAAGGCTTTTCGGGATGCTCTGGTTACAGATTGGTTATTAATTAATTATGGCAAATAGTATAACCAAAGCACATCAAAAGGGTCTTTTGAAACGCTTTGGTTACAATAATTATTATTTTAAAATCAATGAACTTGAGGAGTGGGGGAACAGGATTCCAATACAAATAAGTAGTGACACTACGTTGGCAGACGCATTCTTTATTCTAGGGGGTTAAAATTTTTCACACTAGGTGGTGCGATTTGGTAACTTTATAAGGAATTTTATCATCAGAAATTGTGGTCTCTGTTATCGTACTAGTTTTTCCTGGTAATACTTGCGGTTGAAATGTTGATATCTTTATCTGTGAATAATTTATTATATGTTTGAGCATTTTTGAGACTTTTAAATGGTAGTTTTTTTATTTTTATTAATTTCCGTAGTGTAAGTGTATATATAGTTTTTTAGTGAGTGATTAGTATACAAGAAAAACTTTTCTAATTATGTCTTGCTGTGTCATTGGCTGCCGCAGTGTAAAAAGAATAAATCTGGAGAAAGTTTCATTTTTTAAGTAAGTTTGGATTATATTGACTTGTACATTTTGCATTTATATGTATATAAAACCACAAATTTAGTGAGATTTAATTTATAGCCAGGGTTTTCTATTTTACAGGTTTCCAAAAGATAAAGCATTGTTGGAGCAATGGCTTGATATTTTTAAAATACCCAAATCTACGTAGGTATACTTTTTCTGAGAATAAATTTGTTTTCTCAAGGCATTTTAAATATGATGACATGGTTTTTGGAAAAGAGAAAGTACTTCTGAAGAAAGCCAGAGTTCGAACCTGAAAAAATAGAGCGTGTATTTCAAAAATAAGATTTTTATATGTACATTTTATTACAAGTATTTATACAATAGAGTGTCTGGAGTTCCGACCGATTTTGCACTGTTGTATATCTATAGATATTAAACATAACGTAACCTAACTCTTTGGTGTAGGTCAGTTTTTTTTGCCTGTTTGGTGTTTTTGATGCCTTGCCCCCATTTAAACGGGGGCATAGTCCCCATTCAAACGGGGAGAATACAATTCTGACCAAAAAGCTTTAAAATTTTTAAAATCAAGTTTTTGTAATACTAGGGGAACGTTCAAGTATTATGTAGGGGGGGGGTCATTTTGGAGTGTTACGCCCATGTTAATGGTATAGGAAAATAGCGTTACAGGGGGGGGGGAGGTCCAAAATGATCCAAATTTGCGTTACGTAATACTTGAACGTTCCCTAGCCCTAGAGCTAGAGTTTCGACTGGTTGGAAGTTATGACTCGAAGCTCCCTTTATAAAATTCATTTAATTTTAGATCAGTGAATGCTACTTTATAACTAAATTATGATGAATTTAATCAAAATTGACACTGAATAAAAAAAGTAATAAAATTATTAAGACTATGGTCACTTGATCAGTTGTTACTTTGTCTAGTGTTTTGGTGGTTAGCCGTTTGGGTTTGTGGAAGTTTTCACCTCAAATCAAAAGCCCAAATCGACCAAACACCAAAACACACTAACACACCAACTAGACAAACGCCAGTACCAAAATGTATAAGAATGAAAGTTTGAGAAAATATTATATATGACCTACCTTGTTTTTTTTTATTTTATTAGTTATTTTTTTAATTCTGTCATTATTTTTTTAATTTTATACATTTCTGTAATTTTTTTAAATAGAAATATGTTTTTTTGAGAAATAAATGTTTTTTTATACCGTTTTTAAATCCACTGACATTGTACATAACCCTAAAAACTTCATTGTCAATAAAGCACGGTGCTTTAAGCACCAGAGATAAGTTGGTCTCTGAAAGCACCAAGATGAAAATTCTCTAGAAAGTTACCAAATCGCACCACCTAGTGTGAAAAATTTGAACCCCCTAGAATAAAGAATGCGGTTAATGGCTGCCATTCATATTAGCCACTTGTTCAGACGCCATTCCTGTTCCCCCACTCCTCAAGTTCATTGTTTAAAATTAATAAATAATTGTAGGTTAGGTTTTTGTGGTATCGGGGGTATTCAATTAAAAAACTTCTTTTCTCTAAATTGTGACGTTTTGATAGGGCCTTTCTATCGTTATCGAACCTTTAATTAATAAATACTGAATTAGCATAATAAATAACAATAAATTAAGGTATAAGCAAAATATTTTCTGCCACTATGCAAAAAAAAAAAATTTTTATACTTACAAATTAAAATTCAAAGTCTCTCATTTGTCAACACATCTACAAACATTTTACCATAAAGTTGGACGTTATACATCCTATCCAAACATCACAATTTAGAGAAAATAAGTTTTTTAATGGAATACCCCCCGATACCCCCAAAACCTAACCTGCAATATTATGCTACGGGAAAAAATCATTTAATTAATAAATAATGGAAAATGTTCAATTCAATTTTCAATTCAATTTATTTCAAAATATACATCAAATACAATAAATAATAGTACAATAGACCCGCCTAAACCATGGTTTGTGTGCGGTATCTCCTTAGTTATTTTACATTAATATTAAATATATAACAGTTTAAGAGAATTGAATAGATAACACAGCCCCACAAAAAAAAAGTCTGGATCTCTAGACCAGACATGTGTATCCTTATGTATTTTTGCCCGCTGAATCCGAATCCGAGGTCAGAAAAAGCCCTACACCCCAGGAATTGGCCCCAGAGGCGAAAATGGCCGCTGAAAGGTGTGAAACGGGAATTCCGGCATGACGGATGCTCAGGGCAGGTTGAGATTGCATTCTCAAGGCAAAGTCGAATTAGTGGCTAACGGTGGTTAGATCCGACAGGCATCGCGGCCCCTGAGGCCGGAAAATGGGCCCTTGGGGCCCGAAAAATCGAGATTTTCACGTCGGGATCGCAGTACTTGGATTTTCTTGAAACTTCAAACTGCCCTGAGGGCCCGTTTTTCGGACCCTGGGTGTGAATTTCAATGGGCCTGGAAGAGGTTCCAGCCTCTTTACGTTGCTGCAGTTTGAAGTTACAAGAAAATCGAAGTGCTGCGATCCCGACGTGAAAATCTCGATTTTTCGGCCCCCAGGGGCCCATTTTCCGGCCTCAGGGGCCGCGATACCTGTCGGATCTAAGCTCGGTTACCCACTAATTCGACTTTGCCTTGAGAATGCAATCTCAATCTGCCCTGAGCATCCGTCATGCCGGAATTCCCGTTTCACACCTTTCAGCGGCCATTTTCGGCCTCTGGGGCCAATTCCTGGGGTGTAGGGCTTTTTCTGACCTCGGATTCGGATTCAGCGGGCCAAAATACATAAGGATACATATGTCTGGTCTAGAGATCCGGACTTTTTTTTTGTGGGGCTGTGTAATAGATGGTGGTACAAGAAGAAAGATTAAAGGTACATATTTGAAACAAAAAATAGGTAAGTAGATAGGTAAGTAAAATTATGTATTTTTGAATATGGTGTTTTGTATGTTATGAAAGTTACTAGTTATATATAATTTTAAATCTTTTTTTAAAATAGTTTTATTTTTAATCTTTTTAATACTTAAAGGTAAAATGTTGTAAATTTTAGGTGCAAAGTATGAAATGGAGTTCTGGGTATGGGATCTTTTAAAGAAAGGTATTAACATAGGAACATGAGATTGAGTTCTTGTGGAATACAAGTTATGCTGTCTTGGTAAGTTTTCCGGTTTTGACAAAACCCATAAAGAAACTTGGTAAGTATATAATTGTTTAAAATGTAAAATATCTAAATCTTTATAGAATTTTCTGTAGGATAAAGAAAGGGTTTTCTAAATAATATTTTTAACAAAGTATTCTGTGTTACTTTAAGTTGCAATAGATTGTTTTCAAATAGCCCACCCCACAATAAGATGCCATACCTAATTATTGACTCAGCCAAGGCACTGTAGACCATATTTAATAGTTTTATATTCAAGATATCTCGGATTTGATAAAATAGGTGCACGAGTTTTTTGAGACGATTATTAACGTATTTGACATGTACGTCCCACCTAAGATGCTGGTCAAGCATTAAACCTAAATATTTAATATCATTTACTTTATCAACAACTTCACAATGACAGCTATTTTTTTACTACAATTTTGTTTATGAATTTTTAAAATATTAAAATTTGGTTGACCAGTAGTTGTCAATGAAAAAGCAATATATTTAGTTTTTGTAACATTTAGACTTAAAAGACTAGTCCAGCCAGTTCTTAATTTCGCTCATACCCGCTTCAGCCATTCCAAGTACTTCCTCCCAGGTCTCCCCCATAAATATCAAGGCGGTGTCATCAGCAAAAGATAAAATTTTACCTTTGATTTTAATATTATATATAGAATTAATATATATTAAAGAGAGTATAGGGCCCAATACTGTCCCCTGAGGTATACCCCTGGTTACAGTAATTGGGTCACTGAGTTTGTTGCCAATCTTGACACTTTGCGTTCGACCTAGAAGATAATCCTTGAAAATGGCCAGAGCAAGTCCCCGTACACCCATTCTCTCCAATCTTTTCAATAGAATCATAACCAAAGTCCAAACCAGAGCATCCCGAACAGCCGTTTAGCTACTGGTCATTCAAAAATTGCCCATTTTTTAACCAAACTGACCCATCTAAACGTCGCATCAAAATACCGCGGTCCGCCGGTCATCTAATAAGTAAATTGTATCCTTAATGGACCAGTCTTTTATAAAACTATAGAGGATTTTGATGACTGGAAAACATCGTTTAATTCATTTAAATATTGATTATTTTATATTAATTAGCAGTTACAACACTTTTAGTTTGCCACACAACTTTACATCGTCAGCATCACAGGCCTAAAAGTTTAATACTGACCGACTATGGTCAGCACTAAACTTCAAAATTTCTCACAAAGAAAGTTCTTAAATCTCTCTGGGAAAAACATACCAACTTTGTTGCCAGTAACTTGGTGAAAAGTATATATGCATTAAGGAGTTTGGCTGGAGTAGTTACTCCAGATGTACTGAAGACTTCATATTACGCTATGATTCATAGTAGACTTAGCTACACTTTTATAGCAACGAACTATTCTTTCTAGAATACGCATACCGTTAAAATAAAGTATCGCCAACATCTCTGTTTGTTTGTAAACAAATGGTAGGTATATTCAGGCCTGAACAATAACAATAACCAGTAACTGGTATTGTTGTCTCTGTTAGAACAAAGATGTGCGAGTAAGACAGACGAATGTTTATGTTGCCGACGTCATTTTGGACTTTTACGCCCATGTTAATGGTATAGGAAAATAACGTTCCCTTATATTAAAGTTTATTTTTTTAAGGTATAGTTATTTTAAACATTCCCGCTTGTAAACAATCTCGAAATTACCATAGCAACATAAGATACGCATGCGTCATAAGCGAAATGACTAGGCCCAATTTACACAACCGTAAAATGTTGACGTGCCATTAACGAGAACAAAACAATTGTTTATTCCTCTAAATTATTGGAATAAAAGCAATTTTATAAGCAAATTTTGTTTCAAAGTGTTTTTAGCAACAGCTTTATAAATTCTCTTTTTTTACATCAAAACACCATAAAAACAAAGTACGTAAACAAAAGTTATAAATTTTGGTTATGTAGTCATTCAAAACAAGCCACATGCTTCAGTGTAAATCGGACTTTGTATAGTATTTAGCGGCAAATTTAAAATAACTATACCTTAAAAAAATAAACTTTAGCTAATTGCTCGCAGAAGAAAACTTTATTCTTATATTAAATCATTTACAAGTTGTGTAGTTTTTGGAATTCTCAGTACATTTTCTTAAAAAACGCTCTGGAGTAACCTACACGGTACAAAATAAATTACATTAGATTACATAGTCCGTAAATGGTAATATGTTGTCATAGACCGGAATGGTAAAAATTACATAGTCCGTAATGGTAATATTTTGCATAGACCGGAACAGTAAAAATTACATAGTCCAGAATAGTAATATTTTGCATAGACCGGAACGCTAAAAATTACTTTAATTTGGTTTGATAAACCAAACGATTTGCACCCTTAATAGGAGTATAAACTGCTTACATCTTTCTTTAAATATCTATTGGTTGATGAAGATCGTAATTTATAATGAATGTAACTTTTAGGCCACAAATAAAGCATTTAAATATAGTACATAAATAATATTTACCTTTTTTACACCTTTATTTATTTATTTATTTATTTATTTATTTATTTATTTATTTATTCGTTTATAGTCTTTCTGGGACCTTACTCCAAGGTAGTTTATACCATATTTGACTGTTAATTACAATTAAATTTTAACACTTTAACCTAGCAGCATGCGTCGCTATCTCTCTAAGGGCCACTTGCACCAACTTTTCTTCAGGGATTATCTCGACTAAACCGAGTTTAAGTTAAAAATGCTGCGTTCTGATTGGATGACACTCAATTTAATCCAAGTTTAAAGTTAAATCATAGTTGGTGCAAGTGGCCCTTACAATAACAAAATTAAATGGTCCGTCTTATGATGCGACGCCTTCTTGGTTATTGTCCAAAGCGCACGCGCGTCTTAAAATAACATAGCCCGACATTGTAAAATCATGTAAAAATATGTAAATATATTTTTACATTATTTTACATTCTTTTACATTCTTTTGCATTCTTTTACATTCTTTTACATTCTTTTACATTCTTTTACATTCTTTTACATTATTTTACATTCTTTTACATTATTTTACATTCTTTTACATTCTTTTACATTCTTTTACATTCTTTTACATTCTTTTACATTCTTTTACATTCTTTTACATTATTTTACATTCTTTTACATAAATTCATGAATTATGCATAGTCCAGAATAGTAAATTTACTATTCCGTACTATGTAAATTCATGTATTTTTACATTATTTTACATGCAGTTTTTACAGTGTACTGTTTAATTCAGAATTCATGAGGACGAACGATAAGTTCATTGCGAATTTGAATTTTTATAATCAAATCCTTACAGTTGATTACCGTTGGCGTATCTCTACCCAGGTAGCAAAATAACATGACATTCACGTGAAAGTCACGTTAATATGTGACATGTGATGTTAAGATTGTAGTCTCATTTAACAAGAATGTAGCATGGTGGGGATGTCCTAAGTCCGCCCCTAATAACATCACACAATGACATCCCGAAAATAACGTGTTTGTGACATCATAAATCCACATTCCTGTTATATCTAATATCTTATGAATGCCGTTACTTGTACTTTAATATTTAAATAATATTCTAGGATATTAGCTTTTTCTAAATTAAAACTATTAAAAACGCTATAACCCTATAAAAAAATCGAATTTAAAATCAATCAGTAATTGAAACAATCACAGATTGAAACAGATAGATTCTAAATACGAAATTGCAGATTAAGGGGAGAATATATTCCTTTAATCCGTGTCCGTAGTCTTGAGAAGCCCGGCAGAGCCCCCTATCCACTGGAAATTGTATAATGTGTATACAATTTCCTTATAATAATTTAACCTATCAACATCATCTTATATCGATTTTTTTGCTTCGAACGTCGGTGAGAAGCAAAATAACATGACATTTACGTGAAAGCCACGTTAATATGTGACATGCGATATATTCACAGCGTTGCTAAATATTTGTTATTAAATAACATGGTTGTCACGTCACACGTATTACGTTGCAAATGTGATGTTAAATACATGTTATTTTAAAATATTATGTGATGTTATGATTTAGTTTGAAAATACACCCAAAAGTGATGTTAATTTCTTGTAATATAACATCCCTTGCTACCTGGGTAGCAGCCACGGTAATATTTCCATTCATTCATTACCTGTCCATCAGCTGTTTAGTAGTTTTCCCGCGTTTTCTCTATTTCTTGCAGAATATCGTCACCCGCCGCATTTTTGGATCGATGGGGGCTGTTTGCAGCCGACGGCATGCCGGCAGAGGATGGCGCATTTCGACAGTGACCGTCCCCACGAATTTAGCGCGAAACCCGCCACCGCTAAGCAGTGTTCTCGTGTGACATAACGTGTGGCATTTAGTTCCTGTGATACCGGAAGTGTGTATTGTTAGTGCATACAAATACGATGACGTAACTAGTTATTTTTCGTGGATTACACTGGAATCCTGCGGCATTAAAGTAATGAATAATAGTTTTTGAATCAAAGATTGGGATAATAATGTGATTTGCAATAAAAAATCGGATTATAATTTAAAAGTAATACATATTTTTAATTGGTACCAACCAAATACTAAACAAGATAAAAAATAGGTATGGCAAACACAATTTAAGGCAGCAAAATTATTTTGTTATTAAAACACGTGACAATATGTTTTTACGAGGGTTAGCTGTTAACCGTCAGCATACCCAAAATATTTCGGTACCTTATCTCATGTATTTAAAATTTACAATTTCTTTTCATTCTATAGTACTGCCTTGCTAAGCTGAAAGGTCCTATCTGTGTATGTTAAACCTATTTAGATATGACCTTTTAGCTTTGCACGGAAGAGTAATAATAGGTACTTATAGTCGGTGTCACATTTGTACTAGAATGTTTACATTTATAACAGATTAATGTGAGACAGGGTAATTAAACTTTATTATATTAAATACGTATTTATCTTATATAGCTCGATGCACAGAACACAAATAAAACAAATTAAAGCCGGTACAGTAAATATTTATTGCTACAAATGCGTTGTGGGTGTGGCTAGTCTTTTGTGAAATATGATGGATAAGGTCGTTAACTGACTAGATCAGTCCACGTGGACTGGATAAAAATACATTAGTTTAAATGAGTCTAAAATTATGATATTTTAAAAGTTGGGTTAAGCTTTTGACAAAAACCGTCTAGGGTAAAATATAGTAAGTACTGGATTTTTTGTTAGTTTTTTGTATTGTAGTATTTAAATTATTCTTATAATGCTTTATAATTAGAAAAGTTATGTAAATAAGGTTGTTTTACTTTTCCGATAAATTTAATTCTACTAATTTTAATTTTTAGAAAAAAAAAATCAAAGCGGATACTGTGTTTTTGCTTTGATATGTTTTGAATTTGACAAATAAATAACCTTACTTTAAAAATTAATTCTTACCTGTCAAACTAAATCAAACTATGTTGTAAAATGTACGATTTCAATGCCCACCTTGATAAAACATATTAATGCTTTTTAAAAAAATTCGGCAGAGGAAGCTTGTCTTACTTACAGCCTATAGAGCCGGCTAATAGATGGCTATGATGTAATAGCTTCGCCATTTTTTTGCTTTCCTTAGTAAAAAAAAAGAAAATCTAAAAAAAGAATCCTAACTTATGAAACTCTTTTACTGTTAAAAACATAATAATAATAATAATAATAAATAAAAAAATTAAAAAAAAAATTTATTAACATAAATTTATTTTACAAATCTCCACTATTTTTGGAGCGCGTAAAATATAAGTTATAATATAAATGATGAAAACTTGTTATATAATATATTATATTATATAACAAGTTTTCATCATCGCTTTTCACAATATTATTTTATTCGCACTTAAATTATGTGTCAAGAACTTCTAAAAGTCCATATTTTATCACAATAAATAAAACATTGTTATTTTATCTAACAAAGATATTTCGTGAACAGAGAACAAAGTAAAGCTTATGACAAAAAAGCCCTATTAATGTCTAAAATAAGACGACCGTAATTTTAGACAATAACAAAGTAGACGTGTGAATGGTCGTGATTATATTGAGTATCATGGGTAGTACCTATGTTATAGGGTGTGTTATAGAAAAAACTCCGTATTGCGATGTCAGGAAAAACTTGTAGAAGAAGAAGAATGACTTTATTTAAAAACGTATTCGTGAGCGATTTCAATTTTTTCAAAAACTGTTTGGAAATGTCCCAAAAACAACCTAAAATCAAAAAATCGGAGGTGGTTTGACTTTTAATTTAATTTTTTTAAACTAGCCAGGGCCGTATGTAAAAGTGCCGGGTTTTTGGACCACTACATGGATTTTAATGCAAAATTATTGTACCGCATTGTAAATAAAAATATGGTAATTTCCCAGCAAATAAAGTAGGTCATATGTTACCAGCAAAGAAAGTGGTAAATTTAAATCGGTACTGTAAATTCACTGTTATCTGTAAAAATGAAAATTTTTATTTTGGTAATTTTACTGCTATCTTTTGTAGAATAAGGAATTCCCTCAAAGGGAATTACGCAAACCTCACCCGAATTGGTATGATCCTCGCTTTTCAGCAAACTTTCTCAAATGAGTCACTGCAATCTATTTCAGACACGGATACTAATTAACTAGAATAGTACACGGAAAAAAAAATTATAGCTAGGAGCGCTATAACACACATGCCAAGCAAATTATAATCGCTTATTATATAAATACAAGGCTTTCTCTTACAATTATGGCAGTCAGTGTAAAAATTTATATGAAATACTTTAATTGTTTAGTGAATAATAAAATATAACAAATAGTATGGCATTTATAGCTTAAATAGATTTAATTATTGTCCATGCTAATAATTTTTATAATATAATAAAATTTCTGTAAATTTATAATAGTGCCTGTAATAAATATAATCGTGTCTGTAATATATATAATCGTTTCCAATTTATTTTTAACATTATTAGTTATTGTGTCCCTTATAATCTATAGCTTAAATCACTATAATTTGCCATTGTTACCAAATATCTTATAATGTATAGCGCAGAGCCCACTAATTTCTTTCCGTGTATAAGGTCAAACAAACATGTAATATAATTTTAAAATTTTTAAATTTTGCGAGCCTTCGGTAAATTCAGTACCGGCATTTGGATAAATTAAGTGAACCCCCTAATTCAGGGCGCTTGCTCAGAGGGGCGCCGTCGAGAAAATTTTCGGGCAGAGGTACGTTTTTTTGTTAGTCATATTAATGTCTAAAATAAGACGACCGTAATTTTAGACAATAACAAAGTAGACGTGTGAATGGTCGTGATTATATTGAGTATCATGGGTAGTACCTATGTTATAGGGTGTGTTATAGAAAAAACTCCGTATTGCGATGTCAGGAAAAACTTGTAGAAGAAGAAGAATGACTTTATTTAAAAACGTATTCGTGAGCGATTTCAATTTTTGTAATATATATAATCGTTTCCAATTTATTTTTAACATTATTAGTTATTGTGTCCCTTATAATCTATAGCTTAAATCACTATAATTTGCCATTGTTACCAAATATCTTATAATGTATAGCGCAGAGCCCACTAATTTCTTTCCGTGTATAAGGTCAAACAAACATGTAATATAATTTTAAAATTTTTAAATTTTGCGAGCCTTCGGTAAATTCAGTACCGGCATTTGGATAAATTAAGTGAACCCCCTAATTCAGGGCGCTTGCTCAGAGGGGCGCCGTCGAGAAAATTTTCGGGCAGAGGTACGTTTTTTTGTTAGTCATACAATTTTTTGGGACGGGGGTAAAGATTTTTTTAGGACCTTTTTTGGGAAGGTGTAAAGGTTATTTCAGTAGTGAGGACCTTTTTCTTTAGGCAGGGGTAAAACTTTTCCCTAGGGCACCGAAATGCTAAGGCCTGTCCTGGGTAAATTAATACCAAAAGTCAGGCCTCTCGCTTCAATGAAAATACTATAAATTGACGATTCGCTCACCGCAGTAATAAAAAGAATCTAGCACATGGGCACTGGTTTGCTTATTTTTGTCTTGACGGATGTCAAAAGTGGCTTCCGTTTAGGCAGTTGTAGTTTTATGAAATAGTTTAATTTGAGTGGGGTTACGGTGCGCATCAGGTCCACAAAAATGAACTATATTTTTGCACTGATTTCTGGTTTTATTACTAAAACCTACTGTCTTAAATATAATTAGGTGCGGAAAATCCAGTTTTTTTGTTAGAATATATAGCAAAAGATAGTTAAAATACTCACGAATTTCTGTTTGATTTTTTTAATGGGGGCGTTGGTTTACGTTAACAATGGTTTGGTTTGGTAGTTTGCTGGTTTGGTGTTTTTTTTTTAATGGGAGGCGTTGGTTTACGTTAATAATGGTTTGGTTTGGTAGTTTGCTGGTTTGGTGTTTTTTTTTAATGGGAGGCGTTGGTTTACGTTAATAATGGTTTGGTTTGGTAGTTTGCTGGTTTGGTGTTTTTTTTTTTTAATTTGAGGCATTTTTCAGATACGATATTTTAGAATTTACAAGGCGATATATTTTAAGAATCAAATGTTTATTAATGAATATTCCGCAATTTTTTTTACGAAAATACTATTAAAAGCGAGTACTTTTAGCCAATTAAAAAAAAACTGTTAGCTCGCAAAGAAAAAAGTAGATATTTTTGTAAAATTCTGCAAAAGAATGTTACATAACCTTAAAATAATTTTTGGCATACGTCAAAACAAAAATAAGAAAATAAGTGCGCATGCGCTGGATTCAATACTGAGGTGAGTGAATCGTATAAATTGTGTTTGCTGTAACAAATTAAAAGAAATAAATTTAAATGAATAAGTAATCTATTCTAAATACAGTTTTATTAAAAATATATAGGCCAGTTAACTAAACACAACGTGTAATAAATAATAACCATTTATTATTAAATAACTATTTGCAAAACACTTTAAACTAATCTAAACAGTGTTAACAGTGTTACTTGTTAAATATGTGTGAATAATTAAATAAATAAATAAATATTTAATTAATAAATTATGTCAGTGGATAATATTCAATTCAACTATATTGAATCAGCAGTTTAATCAACTTTGGTAATTATTTATTTTGTTTTTATTAAAGGTTCTTTAAATGAAAGAAGACACAGAAATTCCATTTATTATTATTATCACGGGTCGGATCGAAGTAGCTATTATCAGAATTTTTAAAAATTCTTTTTTCAAGGAAATAGAAACTATTGTTCACCAAGCGAAATGTCATGTCGACGCTTAGAGTTGTAAAAAAAACCGTTTTTTTTTGAATGCTCGTTTTTTTTTTGAAGTTTTTTTTGTGTTTTTTTTTGTTTTTTTTTTGCTTTTTGTTTTTTTTTTGTGAAAATATTCAAAAAATGACAACTTTTGTATTTTAGGATCAATGGAGATTTCTCCCGTTAGATTAGACAGGGACAAAAGTTCTACCCAAAAAGGATAGAATACATACATACACTCCCACTTCCACCCAACCAAACAAATTCTGTATTTGTTCTTTGTTGAACAAATATAATATTTACTTGGCCGGGCGAAAAGTGTAACTATATTAAAGAAATTACTGGCGCCATCTAAATTTTAGTAGAATTATCTTATTCTACAGATTCACATTAGCTATGTTCGTTCGTGCCGCTCACTGCTACACTTTTCGGCCAACCAAATAAATACTGCATTTGTTGTATGAAAAACAAATACAGTATTTATTTGGTTGTCTGGAAAGTGTAGCACAAATGAGATAGAGATAGGGTAGACGTCTTTTGTTTCATAATTCTAGTTGTAGAGAGCTCCATTAGAGACTGTTTTCAATAGTTGTTAGTTTTTATTTCAAAATACTTTATTCTTCGTGAAATAATAAAATATATAGATTATACGTCTTCTGTTAACGAGTTTAGGAGTTGAAACTTCAGTCACATAACCTCACTTCTCTAACGTGTCAAATTTATGAAGTCTGTTTATGATGCCTGGCCGCAAAAAAAGCATCATATCAAATCTTTTTATAGACACAAAAACTAACGGAAAAGTTCCGAAAGTGAAATGCATGTTTTGTAAAACACTGGTGTCGAAAAATAGAGTTCTTACAACTCAGTTGTAAAAAACCGTTTTAAATTAAATAATTTTTTTTATAATCTGTCATCCTTCATACATGACTTTTAAAATAAAAAATGTGTTAATTATTAATAAAAAACAAATTTGTTTTTTTTTATAAAGTCTAGCTTTGTTTTAAAACGGTTTTTTTTGTGTTTTTTTTTTAAAAAACAAATGTTTTTTTTTTTAATTTACAACTCTATCGACGCTGTTAATACTCAGACTCACGGAGAAGGACTTAATTTTTTTTTTAATTGTTTCTCTTTTCAAAAAACAAATAGTTAATACAAAAATATTGTTTTTTTTTAATTAATTATTCGTTTTTTGGAAAGGGAAACAATTTTCAAAAAAAAAAAATTAAAGTCTTTCTTTATGAGTCGTGGACCATGACCAAGTGACTCACAGCACAGTATTAACAGCGTCGACATGACATTCCGCTTGGTGAACAATAGTTTAAAGTGTCTATTTACTTGAAAAAAGAGTTTTTTTAAATTCTAATTTTTGCATGCCCCCGGTAATGGCTACTTCGATTTGACCTGTGATTATTATTGTTGCTATTTAAGAAGTGAATTATTTAACAAACTATTTTTTCAAGGAGAAGTAATTTAGGATGCACAACCAATAATTAAAAATATTACATATCGACACTCCCATGCAACAAGGATGTAACTCAAGTTAGACCTATTTTGAGTTATTCTCATAAGTAAATCCCTTGAAAAAAGACACACATGGTGGTACTACTCAGATTTCTCCACAGGTCATTTTAACCAAAAGTTTACCTAAAAACACTAAAGTAAGAAATTCTAAACTTGAATATTATCAGAAACAAACAATAAATAAACAATAAATACTTATACAGTGTAATAGAGAATTTTATAAGCTTTCAAATGATGTATCACATGACTTCCTTTTCCACTTCAATCATTTCCCACCCTTAAATAACAAAAAAAATATATTTTAGAAATTTAGCTGTCATGAAAAATTACAATATATGAGTTACGGCTTTGTTGCTTGGGCGTATCGATATTATAATAATAAAACAAACTAATGGGACGTCCATAAAGTAAGTTATGCTTTTTTTGGCCATTCTTGACCCTAAAAAGTATAACAAAGTGTCACACCGGCACTTTCCTGAACAAATTTCAGGAAAATTAATCAAAATAAATAATGTGTCAAATAAATTTGAATATATGCGGTACGCATAAGAGGTTATTCTGTTGCTCATATGTATACCGGAAATTTATTTTTAGTATAAAAATACTGCTAAAAATTATAAAATTACATTAAGAATTCCGGAATTTTATCGGTTTTAATTGTGGCAACAAAATAACCAATAATGAGTACCGGAATCCTTTCAGTGTAGGCAAAATTCAGCCGGGAGAAAATCACTTGTTAAAAATTTTCAACAGCTCTCTGACTAATATCGTATTTCTTGATTAATTAAGCTTTACAATATTATTATTAAGCTTTACAAATCTATAATATTTTTAAACAAATTAATAGAGGTAGTATTGTTGTGACTCTAATTCTCTCAAAGAAGTAATTCAAAATCACTCTAATTTATGTCTGTAATTTGAAATGGGTTTATATTTATTTAAGGAATTCTACAAATGTATTAATTTGATTTGCCTTTTTTCAAAAATTAGAGTTTTAAAAATTAATTTTTAAAGTATACAGAGCGGTCCAAAAGTCACCCTCCCCCCCCCCTCTTAACTCTTGAACCAGTTGATATCGACTTCAAATTTAGAACTCTTAAATAAGACAACTTAAACTATCTTTTAGCATATATTTAATACTTTCAGCTCTTAAAATGTGGGCAGGGGGCATGGGGGCACATTTTTTTAAATGGAAAAGGGGGTCGTGTAATCCATCATTTTAAAGCTTATAAAATTCTCCATTTAACTTCATATTTTTAAATAAAAAAAAAATTGGGTTTAAAATGGGGTTGAAAATGGGTATTAATGTCAAAATTCCTCTAAACAAAAACAAATATTTTTTTGAAAATGCCTAATTTCATAATAAAAAAAAATGTTAATTATACTTTTAAACTAATTTTAGTTGACATAAATAAAAATTTATAAAAAAAACTTAAAAAATTGAAAAATCAAAACCTTAAAACAGTTTTAAAAAATTTATTAATGTTAGTTTAAATAGAGAATTTTATAAGCTTTAAAATGATGTATCACACGACCCCCCTTTCCATTTAAAAAAATGTCCCCCCATGCCCCCCATTTTAAGAGTTGAAAATATCAAATATATGCTGTAAGACAGTTTAAGTTGTATTATTTAAGAGTTCTAAATTTGAAGTCGATATCTCAACTCGTTCAAAAGTTAAAAGGGGGGGTGACTTTTGGAACGCACTGTATAGGCACGCTGTTATTGCATAGTTGTACCAAGTCCCTTGGAACACGAAAAAAAAAAAAGAAAAAAAAAAGAAAAAAAAAATGAAAATTGTATTTGTTCTTTTTTAAAAACAATAAAAAATAACAAAAAAAAAACTTTTTATTTGTTTATTTGTTTTTCATGATCCAAGTGACTCACCTTGCAATAACAGTGTTGACATGAAAGGGCCATTAGTAAAATCTCGTTTTAAATGTTTATTTACGTAAAAAATTCTTTCTTAAAAATTTAATCTTTGCGTGCCCGGCGTGCACTGCCCGCGGTACTTCGATCCTACCAGTAATTATTACATATAGAAAACTGGGAGTGACATTTACATATCACACATATCTTACCAGTGCCCTTTTAACTACGAATTGTCCTACATTGTAGGCTACAATGTAGTACCTACATGCTTGCTCTTTTATCTGGTAAGGATAAAAATACCTATCTTTATCAAACCTTATCGGTATATCCTTAGTACAATTTTAAATACAATTATCTCGTGTTCTTCGACAATAAAAGTTGACTCGTTCGCTCAGACATGAAATGGCCCATAAAGCAAATTGAAAAATCGATGAACCTCCTTCTTACAGTTAACGTTGTATGTAAAATCGACATAAAATCCTAAAATAAAACATTTATAGAACAAGGTAAACATTTAATAAACAATTTAAATTATACTTATGTACATTGTCCTTAAATTTTGAAACTACACTCAAACTAGTTACAGGGTAATTCGAGGGGTAATCTAACTTTGAGTACACGCCCAAGTAACACGCTAAGATTTTACAGCTTAAATTGGCTGTACCTCGCATTTTAAACCAGCGTTTAGCTTTATTTCGGTAATGTAGTTTGCTGTATTTAGGATTTTTTATTAAGCTGTTCTTAACACTTTACATCCACTGTAATAGCTATAATCGACTTGGCGCAGCCAATAAATAGTACAAAATAACAACACAGCTATTTGTGGTCTTTTTTATATACTTTAAAACTATCTTAAAACAATCAAAAATAAAATAAAATGCATTTTAAAACCGCTTAATGTCACTCACTCTTATTGTCAAAATGGTTATCCATCCGGCGGTAAATAACGGAACTAATTCATTACAGAAATCTCTAACCTAAAATAATATATTTTATACAGGAAGCTTGGCTTGGAAGCCGGCTAATAGATGGCCATGATGTAATAGCGTCGCCATTTTTTTGCTTTCCTTAGTAAAAAGTACATAGAGCTTAAATGCCTACGAATAGATAAGATTGTACAGCTTTATTATAGTACATTTTACACAAGCTTCCAGGCATGGTTCCGAACTAATTTACAAACACGTAGCAAGTTCGTAATTGTTACCCTTATATTTATCACCATTTTGGTAGTATCTACGTAATTACTACGTAATTAGATATAGCGTTCCTGTAACTAGTCGCCGTTACTTAATTTGTTTCAATTGAGGTAATGATCATGTATCGGCAACCAAAAATGCTAGTTGGGAGATTTGAGTATGTCAAATAGCCTGTGTTCAAATGTGTTACCCCCGTATTAAAACTTAATAAATATTTGCATATTTTATATTATATTTAATGTGTTAGTAACACATTATGTTACCCATGTATGATTTAGTACCTAATTTAAATTTATAAATGTAATTTATGATCTATAAATAATATTTTGAAAATGCATAAATTTCAATGTTTTCCTAGGTAAAAAGGCCAAAATAAAAATATTCTAAAAAACAAAATAAAAGTTAAAAAATATATAGGCCAATCAAAACCTTGCATTTTTAGTTTCTTGACCAATCAGATCAAAATGAATTTGATAATTTTTGCACATGTGCAATTATCACTTGGTTACTATGGAAACAAGAAACTGACAGTTACTGACATCTTAATAAATGTTATATTTTTGCAAAATGTGTTTTTAATTTGTGAAGCTTATTTGATTTATTTTTATTGATAAGCAATATAAATACTTATTTTATTACCAAAACATAAACCCTAATTAATTTCAGATAATATATTATATTTTATACACTTTTCATCTTAAAATTTTAATTTATTTAATTGAATCTTGGTATTAAAAACAAATTTATACACTTATTTATTAAAAATATATTTACAGTAAAGAAGTAAATAATTTACTTCTTTTAAATGACGGAAGTCAAAACATCAAATGACAGGAGCGCCTAGTTATAGTTACCCGCACCTGAACTACGCATGCGTAGTAGAGGGCTAACCGTTTTTCAATATATTATTCTAAATCGAAACCAATTTTTTACAAAAAAAAAAACAGGCACAAAACCAACGTTAACCAACGCAAGTAAATAAAAAAACACCAAACAACAAAAACCAAAACAATCTCGGTGCGGGTAGCTATAATTAGGCGCTCGTCAAATGGACCAGTACAGCGTTGCCAAACTTTATTATAAACCGATCGCAAATTGTTTTTTTACGGGTGGAAAAAAACGTTATTTTATTTCTGTTCAGTTGAAAACTAAACTTTTTAAACAAAAACAGCGACGATTTTTATTTAAATACTAAAATATTTGATAACAACTTTTTTATTGGAATAATCTCAAGCATAAAATATCCCTCAAGCAATGTTTAGACTTGGCAACATTCGCGAACAAGTAGTTTTAAAAAGCGCGGCAAATTTGAGATTTAAAGTTTTAATTATAGTTGTAAAGTAATATTGTTGTTTAGTTCTTAAATTTTTAATTTAAATATGAAACAACATTAAACATGGTAAAATTATATACTTCCTTATTTTGTTTGTGAAATAGTCTTTCAAAATAACATTCCTGCATGTTGAATTATACATAATTTTTTTACTAAATATAAAAAAATATTTTTCTTAAGGAAATTGTTTTCGTGCATTTTTCGTCAAAATTCCTCGACCTGTGGTCTCGGAATTCTGTAACACGAAAACTGCACTCCCAAAACTGCACAATTCCCAAGCAAAATATTTTTTTAATATAGTAAAAAATTATCGATAATTCAACATGCACTTATGATATTACTACTGAGAATTCGAGGAATCTCAAGGATTTAATGTGTTTTAGGGGGGCCGGCAACCTTCATTTGTGCCCTGTTAACATGGCACACAGGAAATTATCTTAAAAGATAATTTCTTGTCATAATATCGCAAAAATCGAGTTTTCGATATTCGATAAATATCCTCCTAAAGGGCCATAAAACAGATAAATACATATTTTTTCTACCCTTTAGAATGTAAGCAAATACAAACACTTTTCAAACACAGAATGAATCCATTCTAGCTCTAGATACGGTATGAATATTCCTTATCAAGTGTTAGAATGAGCACATGTAGTGCCATCTCTAGTTTATAAAAGTAAAGAAAACTGTAGCAAAATTAGCAAAAATATATATATTTACCATGAAATATTGAACAATTTAATGCAATTTAAAGTTTTGCGTTAAAATTACATAAAGTTTGTTATTTATTTTCTTTATATTTGACCAGTTTTTTATGAATTTAGTTCAAAACAATTAAAACTGCTCCATCTATTGTTAAATATTCAAAACTGATATCTGTCACAACAATCTGACATAACCTTCAATGTTTGCATTATAATTTGTAAATATGTGCTAAAATTAAATAAAAATCTTTTTTAAGTACTGATTTGATAAAATTATTAAATAATATTAATTGCTTTATTTAAAAATATGTGTTTTGTTGCATTTGCAATGTCGAGTCAGAAAAAAACATTGTTTTTAACCTTGTCCGCAGTTTATAGCCATACAGTGTTTCATATTTGCACTCGAAGAAAAAGTATAGTCTACAACACGTATGGAATAATCATTCCGCGCTCGCGGGACCGTCATACTCGCCTGCCGGCTCGTATGACGGACTTTCCGCTCACGTCTATTCCATACTAGTTATAGAATATACTATTCTTGTCATAATATCGCAAAAATCGAGTTTTCGATATTCGATAAATATTCTCCTAAAGGGCCATAAAACAGATAAATACATATTTTTTTCCTCTCGATATAACTTTCTTCTCACCTTGGTTCGCTCGTAAAAGTGCTATTGCATTTTTAGATTGTGATATTTTCCTCTACCGCAATGGAAATACTAAAACTGAAAATAATAAAAAAATATTTTCAGGAAAGAACTAGATGAAACGTTGCAAGCACCCTGTCAAAACATCGGCACTATTGTACACTAGAGCCATCTAGTTTGCAAATTTCAAACTAGGTGTTTTGTTTGATTTTAAATTCTGTATCTTTAAAACATTATATTCTAGCAAAAAACTGTATATAACATTTTTTTTAGGGCTTAAAAAGACCTTTTATTTAAAATATAATTTTTTGAAATCGGGTTATAAATATGTGAGATATGCTTTAAACGCCAATATCTCGAAAACAACGTTTTAGGAAAACTTTGATTATAACATTTGTTGACCAATTTAAAATTATCCTTTATATAAGTGCTAAATTAATCAAATACAATAATAATTGCCTTAATTATAAACAAAAATCGCTAAAAATAGGAGTTTTACCCTATTTTTACCCCCTTACCCCCAATCTTTTACCACCAAAATCTAATCAGCTCTTCGGAATACGATAAGAAACAATATGCAAAAAACTGCAAGTCGATATCTCATGTAGAAATGGAGTTAGAGAGTTTACACCCAGACAGACAGACAGACAGACAGATGGGCGCAAAAATTTTATTTACTGATTTCGACTCAGAATGGTCTAAAACGTCGAGAAATGTGAAAAAAAAACGTGGTCAAAGATTTTGAATTTTCGGCGAAGATTTCAATACATCGGCACTCTTAGTAGCACTAAGTGCCGATGTAAATTTGTAGGTTATATTTTATCATTATTTCTAAATCAATAAGAAAAAAAATACATTAACCTATAAAACAATAAAAAGGCTAATAGATAAATATAACCGCTATTGTCACTAAGGATTCCTCAGCCAAACAAACGTATCTCCAGTGCCGTCGAGGGAAAATCCCGGCCCGAGAAAAATACGCCTGGACCCTCACCCCTAAAAAAAAGTTTTACCCTTAAAGGAAATGTTTGATACCTAAGTAGAAAAAATTCCCCATCTCTGGAAAAAGAGCTGTTTGGACCCTACCGAGCCCCTATAAAAACCCCGGGCCCAGGGGGTTTCCTCCTCCCTTTTCACGGCCTATACAAGAAAAATTGATGACTAAAAAAAAAGGTCGTCTGAAAAAAAAGTCCCACCTATTGATGAGTATTGATGGATGACTAAAAAAAGAGGTCATCACCTCTGTAAAAATTCCCAACTGTATCCTCCAATTTCCCAACTCCACTTCCACAAATTCCCAACTTTTCCCTACTCTGAAAAAAAAAACAACTTACTAAGTCCAATTTTCCAAACTTTTTACGAATTTACCGGAATTTACCATCAATTTCCGAAATTTGCTACTCATTTTAAGTGGATTTTCCTGAGCATAATTCGTGAATAATAATTATTAATGGTGGAGGTCGCTTGCAAAAAACAACGTAACAAAAAAATTTTGGTCAAAATTTCAAGTCTCTATGTTAAAGCGTTCTTGATATATCGTAGTGTAAAGTTGTTTTAAAAGCAACCTGCACCATTTATACGACTTTATATCCCATACTCTCATCTTTAAAAAACTATTTATCCTGCCGGAGATAGCAATACATTGATTTTTTCATAAGCGGTCACTAAAATATCGACTGTTGTTGACTCCTTTTACTGTGCTTCTGCTAACCCTAGTAACATTGATCTTGGACAAGTTTCTTGACCAGAGTACTTGAAAAAGTCCTTTGTAAAGAATTGGACAATTCTTGAGCAAGATAATTAATCCAGATTCTGTATCCAGACTTGGGCAAGACATTAGCAAGATTCTGGAAGCAGAGCGTTTATCAATACTTTGTCAAGTCTGTAGCAAGCAATTTGACAAGATTCTTGGTCAAGAATCTTGACCTACTCTAACAAGTACGATATGATCATAATAGAGATCGATTTTCGATTTCTTGTCAATTTTTCTTGCTACATATTTGCTCAAGACTTGTCCAAGAATCTTGACGAAGTATCTGTAGCCATTTTTTGACAATTCTTGAGCAAGAATATGTCGAAAATATCTTGCGCCAGAATTGTCAAAATCTGGATGCAGTTACTTGATCAAGACTTGACAAAAATTGTTACTAGGGAAGCAGGTAAGGGGCAATCCACATATTACGTAACGCAAATTGTAACAAAATTAATACACTTCATACCCCGTTTCTCTCGTTATTAAAATATGTAGGATTTCATATTTTGGACCAAATAGGGTGTGTTAGGGGGTAGCCTAAATATAAATCCTTCACAGCCTTTAATAATGAAGTGTATGGATTTTGGTACAATTTGCGTTACGTAATATATGGACAGCCCCCAATACTAGTTGTATTTATCTTAAAAATCTTTTATCTGTTTAACGATTTACATCGGCACTTAGTGCTACTAAGAGTGCCGATGTATTGAAATCTTCGCCGAGAAGTCAAAATCTTTGACCACGTTTTTTTCACATTTAGACCATTCTGAGTCGAAATCAGTAAAAAACATGTTTGCGTCCGTCTGTTTGTCTGTCTGGGTGTAAACTCTCTAACTCCATTTCTACATGAAATATCGACTTGCAGTTTTTGCATGTTGTTTCTTATCGTATTCCGAAGACCTGATTAGATTTTGGGGGTAAACGATTGGGGGTAAGGGGGTAAAAATAGGGTAAAACTCCTATTTTTAGCGTTTTTTGTTTATAATTAAGGAAATTATTATTGTATTTGGTTAATTTAGCACTGATATAAAAGATATCTAAATTGGTCAAAAAATGTTAACAAAGTTTTCCTAAAATGCATTGTTTTCGAGATATTGACGTTTAAAGCAGTAAAAGGTTTTTTTAGCATATCTCACATATTTATAACCCGATTTCAAAAAATTATATTTTAAATAAAAGCTCTTTTTAAGCCCTAAAAAAAATGTTATATACAGTTTTTTGCTACAATATAATGTTTTAAAGATACAGAATTTAAAATCAAACAACTTTTTTGAAATTTTACTAGAACTAGATGGTTCTAGTGTACAATAGTACCGATGATTTGACAGGGTGCTTGCAACGTTTCATCTAGTTTAACTTGAAAACTAAATTTCAGAAAGAAATTGGATCTGTTCTTTAGCTAAGGACAGCAGATAATCAATGTGTTATTACAATTTAAGTTTATATTTTTATTTTTATCTATAATCGAAATGCAAACAACACTAAATAAATAATAAATGGACAGTTTAGTAAACCTAACACGTAAATTAAACATTAAATGTTTTACACTATAGTAAAGTCAGTGAAGGACTGGGCTGGTTTGTCCTCGGAAAAATCTCAGAACATTTTCAGTACGAAATAGCTAGGACCCCGTTTTCGAGAAAATTTCAAAGACTATTTCACAAACAATATATAGGCCAATCAAAACCTTGCATTTTTAGTTTCTTGACCGATCAGATCAAAATGAATCTGATAATTTTTGCACTTGTGCAATTATCACTTGGTTACTATGGAAACAAGAAACTGACAGTTACTGACATAATAAATGTTATATTTTTGCAAAATGTGTTTTTAATTTGTGAAGCTTACCTTTATTTGATTTATTTTTATTGATAAGCAATATAAATGCTTATTTTATTACCAAAACATCCTATGTATAAACCCTAATTAATTTCAGATAATATATTATATTTTATGTACTTTCCATCTTAAAAGCTTTAAATCACTGATATTCATTAATTTTAATTTATTTCATTGAATCTTATTATTAAAAACAGGCCACTCAAAACTAATTTAAACACTTATTTATTAATAATATATTTAAATAAAGTCACAGCAAATCTTAGCTTTCAGTGCTAAAAACCACCAAAATATGTCCAATATTTTCTTACGTGATTTTGAAGCACATTACTACATTGCCACGTTTAAAGAAAAAAAATCATATCGCCTTGCAGATGGGCAAAATTGTACCCTATGGGCAAAGTTGCAAGGTTTTACGGTATTAATCTTTCTCATGGGGACCCCATGTTGAGAAAAAAGTTATATGATTTAAGCAACGAACTAATAACTCTTCTCTCTAGAATAGGCATTTCATTCGTTAAAACTGACAAAAACGTCGCCAACATAAACATTCGTCTGTCTTACTCGCACACCTTTGCTCTAACAGAGGCAAAAATACCAGTTACTGGTAACTGTTATTGTTCAGGCCTGAATATACCTACTATTTATTTACAAACAAACCGAGATGTTGGCGACACTTTATTTTAAGGGTATGCGTATTCTAGAAAGAAGAATTATTAGTTCGTTGGATTCAAGTCACCAGTCTAACTGAGTAGTTATTTTAATGAACAATTTTAAAATAGATTTTTGCTTTTATTCATTCGGAAGCAAATTTGCTGACCAAAGTAATCCACAGAACTCACACCCATCCTGAAATTTCTCTACTTCACTGACCCACATTTCAGTAAGCACGTACATTCACCGACTCGAACCCACAATCCTTGATACCGCAGGCGGATTACGTGGACTAAGTATCGGTATAACGGGACCGCTTTATATTTATTTATTTATTTATTACTTTCTCATATAAAAAGTATATTACATAACTAGTGTGGAAAGTGACATATTTCACGCGAGTGGGAAAGTTTACGAACTAGCCGCTAGGAGAATTTTTATTAATTTTTAAGAAAAGGAAAGCACAAAATAATAAAGAGCATACAAATTTATATATGTAGGTATGTCAAACAGGAAATATGATTTTCATTTAGCTTTAGTTTTCTTGGTTTTATATTTAATACAATACATAGCTGTTTAATGGGTTGCCTATTCCTAAGTAAATGCAAACTTGAGTAAAATTGAACTGTTTTACATTTCATAAGAAAAATACTGTGTATTTTGATGTTTTTTATGTAATGTATGGTAACTAAATAAAAAATTAAATAATTTTTATAGGATCTAGACTGTCTAGACTAGACAGTAATGTTCAAAATAGTAACGTTATAAGTTATAACTTATAACTATATTTTTTATTTTTGACATGAAAAACAGAAATATTTGGATTAAAACACTTAAAAGATATAAGGCTGTGGTGAAAGGTGGAAAATGGTTTATAAAACAAGGTGAATAAAATTCGTAGAATCTACGAGGTAAATATCTAAATAAAATTAGGCAAACCTCCATACATAAATATCATACGAGTGTGATATAAAAATATCAAACTAGTGCGATATGAGGAGTTTTCTAAAGAACAAAGGATTGTGCTACATGGAATTTGGCATGGCACGTAACAGCTACAAGTTCGCTCATAACCAACTTTTATCCTCCGATAAATAATTTGGCTAAAAAATCGAAAAAAAAACAATTTCACCCCCAACATGGCATGCATATTTAGCGAGATAACCGCGCTCACCCCTAAAATTCAAGATACCGGACACCCCTTAAGCAAATCACCGGGTGATTTGCGTAAAAACTAAAACTAACAGGAGTGTTCTGTTACTATCCACTACTACCCTTTAGAATATCAGCCCGTGTACATTTATTGCAATTTAACATAGGAATTTCCCGTTATTTGACTGGACTATAACATAAGGAATTTTTATTAACTAGAGCAATAAATTACGCTAAGTAGTAACATCCAAAGACCCTTATCCCGGACAACATTTGCTATTTCACGTGAAAGTCATTATATCATTTAATGATTTTCTCTGAGTTCATAAACGCATACAGATGACTCCTCATTGTAAAATCATTACGAGATCATGTCATGAAGATCTAGCAGCGGTCTATGGAATGCGCATGCTCAAACTCTAAATTAACCGAGAAATTTTAATTGAACGCGAAATTTAAAATTAAAAAAAATAAAGGAAATTACCCTGCTTAAAAATATCACATACACACACACCTTTTTGCTCATATCTTGAAATCGCGAAGAGATACCAAAAAAATAACGAAAAAATCGACTCCCTAGGACCCCCACACAAGTCCATTTTCAACAACTTGAGGACACCGGGTTGTTCCCACTGGGAACTTCCCATTGGAAATGTTCCCCAAGATGACTGGAGAAACTAGTTCCTCTAGGCTAAAGCCTCCAGATATCTACGGCTCACCATACCAATCCGATAATGTGTATCGAATTAGCTGACCAGTAAGTTAATTACTAGTTATTACTAGTAGTATATCCTTATAAAGACAGCTGCCTTTAAATACTAGTATTCCTAGAAGGCGACTTTATTCGTTTAATAAGTTTAGTTAGTGGTAGGAAATAACCTATAGCATATCGCTGTCAAGTGCACTGAAATTGAAACATTACAGAAGCCTGTACTATTCGGCAATCGTTCTCAATCGGGTCCCGGGCAACATTTGCTATTTCACGTGGCAGTCATTATGACATTATTTAATGATTTAACTTTAAATGTATACGCCTCATGACAAACTCATAACAAACTCATAACATGATCACAAAATCATGAGATGTGCTCATCATGATGTTCGTATGAGTAGAGTCAAGTCGCGTTAAGAAAGGTACAATGACGTCACTAAACACAACATGCTCAGTGAGCCAAAACAGATTGTTTACATACACGCCCCCTAGCAACGGCGCATTTTTCTTAGCAACGGTCGCGTGTTGATGTTTCCATGTGCGTACGGCGTTTTTTTTTACAAATATTTATATAGTAATAATTACAATTAATTTTTTTACACGCCACTGGAATAAATCCGTTTACTCCGCCTATAATATTGTGCGCACCGACGTCATTAATTTTATGACGTCAGTGTACCACTCTTAACGTGACCGGACTCTACAAAACGTGGAAATCATAACATGATGCTCTCATGAGGCCTCAATGAGTTTATGGATGTTGTCGGGGATGTTAGTTGCACTCTTCAGACAATAAATCTGAATTAAAGAGAAAACTTATCTACTACCAAAGTTCTATCATTTCGTTTTTTTTTATAATTTGATTTTATCTATGCTTTAAAAAAGTGACTTGTAACAAAAGATCATCCAATGATGTTCGACATCAATATCAATATAAAACTAGAGACGTGGAAAAACTATTGGAATTGAAAATATTTCTATTTGCGCTTCTTGAAAAAGTGGAAGTTAAATTAACTAAATTTATCATTTTTTTTTCTCTTATAAAATTCAACTCTTTTTCCCAGTTCAGCATTCCATTATCTGGATTAAGGCGAAAGAGATCGCCTTGATTGGATCGATACCTACTTTAAGTAGGACACTTTTAAGTTTTCTTTTTGTTTTATGCAATTTAATTAAGTGGGTATTATTAGGGTCGGTTAAACCAATAATTAGCACTAAACTATAGGTCGATTCAGGCATAATTATCACTAACTACACTAAACTGAATTAGAAAATTAATAAATTAATAAATTTAAGAAACATAACCTCAAATTCTATAATAAATTTTCCGTGGTATACAACAATTAAGATAAAATATAAAATATAGCATAAAATAATGATATAATCTTAAAATACACCATATAAAAAGAAATTCTGAAATACACAAACTTTAGTGCAAAATTTTATAAACAATCGTTATCCTAGTATAAAAATAAAAATGAAGATGGCGACACCTCTGTATTTTAAAAATTCGTACATTTTCAGTGTTAAGGAAAAACACAGTAGTTACATAAGAAAATAAAAGGAACTTTTGGAGATAAGTTGGTTTTAAAGCACAATTTTTAATCCCAACAACTGAAAATATAGTAATAATCTTCCTGCGCAATAGATATTGTTTTTTTTTTTATAAAGAACTTTCACTTTCGGGTTTAGACCGTGTTAATGGATTTTCACTTTCCGACGTTTCGTCTCTTACTACTAGAGACATCTTCAGGGATTAATCTGAAACTAAGTTTCGAATCAACTTGTGTCACTATTTATGACGAGTTGTGGTTATTCACCCGTGACGAGGTTTTTCCTATCAAAGACTTCCATATTGCAGGTAAGTGGTAACCAGTGTCCCGATTGATATTGTTAGGATGCTTGATGATTTCTATCGATTCCCGTATCTTCCTTGGCATTTTTCTGTTTTCTGTTAATATTTGTTTTGTTTCAGACAAATTGATTTTATGACCTGTTTCATGTACATGTTCGGCTACTGCCGATAAGGAAATTTGTTTCTTTCTTATATTGCGCTCATGCTCTTGAAGTCTTGTAGAAATTTTTCTCTTAGTTTCACCTATGTAAACCGTACCACAGGAGCAGGGTATTTTATATACGCCTTCTGAACTCAGGGGTATTTTGTCTTTTGTTGAAGTCAAACATTGACCTAATTTTTGGTTGGACCGAAATATAGGCTTAATATTTGACTTCTTCAAAAGTTTACCTATTTTATCCGTGATACCGCTTACATAGGGAAGTATAACTTGTGTCTGTCTGTCATTGTCACTATTGTCCTGTTGTTTGGGTCTGGGATTTCTGTATTTGTATATGGTCTTATTAATGTCTTTTTTGGTATAACCGTTCATGGTCAAGGCTTTGGTTAGTTTAAGGAGTTCTGTGTCTAGGGAATTCTTGTCTGAAATCATGAAAGCCCTATTTTTTTTACTTATTCAGTCGTATTTACACATGCTTATTATCTATTTGGCATTTACCTTATTGTTGCATACCACGGAAAATTTATTATAAAATTTAAGGTTATGTTTCTTAATTATCTTAATTTTTTAATTTTTTAATTCATTCTAGTGTAGTTAGTGATAATTATGCCTGAATCGACCTTAAGAATATAACCATTGAAATGAAATTTGTCAAATAAATCTGACATTTCCTTGTTACTTAGGGAACGTTCAAGTATTACGTAACGCAAAATATGGCCATAGTTGACCCTTCCCCCATGTAACGCGGCGTAACATTTTTGAGAACCACCCCCCCCCCCTCCTCATTTATTACGTAACATTTTTTTTACAAAAAGTAAAACAATTGAAAGGAAATTTTGCTATATGGTTCAAACCGGTTTTTAACCGGTTATTACTTCCGTGATTTAACCCAAAACCGGTCCGATGTAATTTCCGCAACCGGTTAACCGAAAACCGGTTATTGGCTATGGTTTTCCATCTCTTATTTGTTTTTGTTTAGAGGATTTAGTGAACTGTTAACCACCCCGTGTGCAATTAAATTTGCAAGGAATTCGTTTCTTTAGGCCTGAATCATTTGTAAAAACGTCATCCAATAAACATTTTATAAGTTTATAATGTGTTAAGTGTTACGTAACATTTTTACTGACACCTACCCTCCCTCTGTAACGCGGCGTAAGGTTTTCGTTGCTTAATTTGTGAAAGATTTAGTTTCTAATATGGGAACGTTCAAGGGGTCTGTCATTTTTGAGTGTTACGTCCATGTTCACGGTATAGGACAATAGCGTTACAGCGGGTGGTCCAAAATGATCAAAATTTGCGTTACGTAATACTTGAACGTTCCCTATGCATATGGGATGATAAAAAAAATAAATAAATATGATCCAGAATTTTGCTTGGGGGGGGGGGGGCGGAAGAAGCAATTTCTATTCGATTTTACCTGTCTTCCAGAAATTTTGTTCTAAACAAAAGAAAAATTGATAACATTTTAGTTTATTGTAAAACTTGAATTTAAAATTTTAGCTGTCTTGAAACAAAATCTAAATTAAAAACAGATAGGTTTTGCTTGACTCTGGGAGGGGGCATTTGCCCCCTATTGCCCCCTTCCTTGGATCCGCACCTGCACTCATGCGAGTAAAATAAGAAGACAGACCACCCAAAATACAAATCGACCTTTCCGTAAAGTTTTCCTAAAACGTATTATTTTCAAAGTTATCGATTTTTTTGTAAAGTCCACACTGTATATTACTAACAAAGAATTTTTACCTCAAGAAGTTATTTCAGACCAATGTTTATGAAGGTGTCATCTTTTTGTTTGTTTGTGGTGTAAACATAAGTATCGCTAGTTTTGACCTTCTGGTGACCAGAGCGATGTTGCGTAATTTTCACTTTATCATTATGATAAATCTATATACTTACATTAAAATTTTAAAAAAATACTAAACTACGACACTATAATTATGTTTGATAATGTAATATAATTAAATTTGTTAAAATTAAACTACTAGTTCATATAAAACTCAAATAAAACTAATATTTCTTAAAATTTACAATGAAATATCTAAAGCAGGTGTTGCAACCGGCAACACTGTATTGCTTAACAAAGTTTACGACATTAGACTGTGAGTTTACACATTCTTTCTCTCTCTTTACGCGTACTAAGTGTAAACAATAGTCACTCCCCACCAGCCCCTCGCCGTAGTTGGTTCACGCTTCAAACAAAGCATACGGTAGATTTTTAAAATTCTTTGATTACGAAAAATAAGTAAAATATAATGAATACGTCGTATGTTATTCGATAAAATGTTACAAACTTGATGACATGTCGACTCCACAATATTTTTGCTGACATGTTTCCAAGATTGCGAATAAGCATTTAGGGGGAATCTTGAACACTGCTACATCGTGACCCTATTACATCAGAAGCGTGTTATATCTGACCCTTACCTTCTCACTATAAAGTTTATAGCGTATAGTTTATACCCAGAAAATATATTTAGACTCGGCTTGAGTCACTTGATCCTGGTATCGTATTTATACCACGATGTTTTACAAACAAACCTAGTTTATTTAATTTCAATGTTATTTTACAATAACACTAGAATGCTTGGTGTGCAAAATCTGTATGTAATAAAAATAACAAAGTACTAATTTATAAATAAAATTGTTTTATTAAATTTAGGTAAAGCCTGTATTGACAATATTACTTTTATTTTTTGTAACTTTGAACAAAATGTCAATTTCCTTCAGTTTAATTTCTTTATAATAATTTAATTTAAATTTAAAAGATAAGCCATTTTAAACATATAAAAATAATTTTAAATTTTACTGTTTATATACTGATATAAAGCAAGTAGAATAAAGTATTTTTTGATATTTTACATGGTGAACTTTTTAAATTTATATAAGATATAGGTAAGTTAAATATAAGTTTAAAGATCTTCCTAAAAGTTTATCCAACGAACTAATAACTCTTCTCTCTAGAATGGGCATTTCATTTGTAAAAACTGACAAAAACGTAGCCAACATATACATTTGTCTGTCTTACTAGCACAGCTTTGTTCTAACAAAGACAACAATTGTTATTGTTTAGGCCTGAATATACCTACTATTTGTTTACAAACAAACCGAGATGTTGGCGATACTTTATATTAACGGTATGGGTATTCTAGAGAGAAGAGTTGTTAGTTCGTTGAGTCTATCTTTTAAGTTAAAATCACAGATTTTACATACTAGATAAAATATTAACGTATTCAAAGTGACTAACACATGCGACTCTCCCTCTCTCTCGAATTTTCGTGTCTCTGTTTACAGTAACATCCACAGTTTTATTGGTATTATCTGGTGTTTTTTTTTACGTTGGTTATCTTGGACAGTGAAGTTTTAACACAGACGTCAAAATCACAAGATGAGGTTAACTTTGAAAAATATAAATAAACTTTTGATTTTTACTGAATATAAATCTAAAAACAATATATGACTATATATAAATATATAAGATATGGATTGTGGGAAATAATGTTTTATCACAGATCTGTGTTGACTATGGATAAAGGGTAAGTTAAAACAAACCAAACCCAGTGGTGTAGTGACCATATCAGCTTTCTCAGTCAAAAAGGACCTATTATAGAGACTATAATCAGGCCTATTCACATGTTGCATTGAGATTGAGATTTGTGGCAATATTGACGAAAATTGCAAGGTGATTTACGTCAACTGTATTAAAACTGCATGGGATTGTAATTTTTGTCAATATTGAATAGATTTCAAAGGTACGTGTGAATAGGCCTGAATAGAGACCTATTGGAAAATCCCTATGCATAAACCTATTCAATTGTTTTGTTTTGTTGTTATAAGTTTAAGTAGAAAAATCTGTATGAAACGTAGGCATCTATAAGTTTTCTATGTTTTTGAACAGATATTTTCCTAGACCTACTGGAAATTTTTAGTAGGACAATCCCTATGAAACGTGTAAGTATCTATAAGTTTTCACTTTTTTTTTGGACAAAGGTTTTCCGACCTATAAAACAATTTTATAGGATTACATAAGTTTTCTATAAAACATGTAGATATTTATAGGTTTTAGATGGGGATTTTCCCATTACTTTTTAATTGATAGTATTAATGTCTTTAATTGTAGAGTAATGAAATTAAGCCATCCAGTATGATAATAACCAAAAAACTTATGGAAATAAAAATGCGAGTTTATGTGCAGATAAGCATAAGGAAGTATGCATCAAAGAAAATATATAATACTAAAATAGCCTTAGCTGGAGCAACCTTGGGACATACGAAGACCTTTAAAACCAAAATTTTACTGTAGTAATCCTAATATATTTCAATTTTTATTTAATGTTTATACAGGGCGGTTCAAAAGTCACCCCCCCCCTCTTAACTTTTGAATCAGTTAAGATATCGACTTCGAATTTGGAACTTTTAAATAAGACAACTTAAACTATCTTTTAGCATATATTTAATACTTTCAGCTCTTAAAATGTGGGCATGGGGGCACATTTTTTTAAATGGAAAGGGGGTCGTGTAAAACATCATTTTAAAGCTTATAAAATTCTCCATTTAACTCCATATTTTTAAATTAAAAAAAAATGATTTTAAAATGGGGTTGAAAATGGGTATTAATGTCAAAATTCCTCTAAAAAAAAAACAATTAATTTTTTAAAAACGCCTAATTTCATCATAAAAAAATGTTAATTATACTTTTAAACTAATTTTAGTTGACATAAATAAAAATTTATAAAAAAACTTAAAAAATCGAATGTTTTAGCACAAAAAATTGAAAAATCTAAACCTTAAAAAACGTTTTTAAAAAATTAAAAAATGTTAGTGCAAATAGAGAGTTTTATAAGCTTTAAAATGATGTGTCACACGACCCCCCTTTTCATTTAACAAAAATGTCCCCCCATGCCCACATTTTAAGAGCTGAAAATATCAAATATATGCTAAAATATAGTTTAAGTTGCCTTATTTAAGAGTTCTAAATTTGAAGTCGATATCTCAACTCGTTCAAAAGTTAAAAGGGGGGGGTGACTTTTGGACCGCACTGTATACATATTTCATATAGGATTAATCTTGGTATAAAATAAAAATGGATAGACGAGTAGTTAATTTTAAAAATTGTTTTAATATATAAAGAACTTTCACTTTCGGGTTTAGACCGTGTTAATGGATTTTCACTTTCCGATGTTTCGTCTCTTACTACTAGAGACATCTTCAGGGATTAATCTGAAACTAAGTTTCGAATCAACTTGTGTCACTATTTATGACGAGTTGTGGTTATTCACCCGTGACGAGGTTTTTCCTATCAAAGACTTCCATATTGCAGGTAAGTGGTAACCAGTGTCCCGATTGATATTGTTAGGATGCTTGTGGTACGGTTTACATAGGTGAAACTAAGAGAAAAATTTCTACAAGACTTCAAGAGCATGAGCGCAATATAAGAAAGAAACAAATTTCCTTATCGGCAGTAGCCGAACATGTACATGAAACAGGTCATAAAATCAACTTGTCTGAAACAAAACAAATATTAACAGAAAACAGAAAAATGCCAAGGAAGATACGGGAATCGATAGAAATCATCAAGCATCCTAACAATATCAATCGGGACACTGGTTACCACTTACCTGCAATATGGAAGTCTTTGATAAGAAAAACCTCGTCACGGGTGAATAACCACAACTCGTCATAAATAGTGACACAAGTTGATTCGAAACTTAGTTTCAGATTAATCCCTGAAGATGTCTCTAGTAGTAAGAGACGAAACGTCGGAAAGTGAAAATCCATTAACACGGTCTAAACCCGAAAGTGAAAGTTCTTTATATCTTAATGGCCGTGAAAGCTTAAAATCTAAAATTGTTTTAATAAATTAAGTATATAATTTATATAATATAAATATATTAATAAATTTTATTATAAAAAAATTGTACCTATGTAATATTTGGTAGAATAATATCAGAAACTTACATAGAGATTCTCCACTATGTAATATACAGAGTTGATACTTTCATTACGATAACAGGGTCGGACAAGAGTAATTTTAAATTATTTTTGGTGAGTTTCTTTAATACATACCTATGCCGAATAAGAAATAATAATGACCAAGTTCCCAGTCAACACAAATACATGGCAGGAACATAGCAGGTACATAACCACTGTTCTATGTGATGTTGCAGACATGTAATTTTTATAGCCCATGTATAGTCCTTGGACTTTAACAATTCCGCCTCAAGTTATGTATCAGCTACATAACATGCTACATATCAGATACATACTAGGTACATAACAATAAAAGTAGGCGTTTCCGAATTTTACTTGTTATGGAGTGCATCATAGATTTAGACATGGTGAACATTTTTACGTCTTTTTGATAAACCTTATAATTAAAGTATATAAATATCTTTATATGTAGCATCCATCAGGCAAAATTCTTATACGATGTGCATTTTTACTGTGAAACCAAACTTTCTACCAGGCTTAAAAATCATGGGCCACATAAAAAGCCAATTTTTAGAGAAAAAATAGCAAATAATCATTTTAAAAAAATATATATATTTTAATTTTTTGTCTAACATTATCTAAAATCGGTTTAGTTGTCTAAAAATACATGCGTTTCTACTACTACTACTGTTATTATTAACAACAATTTTAAGAATATTAGTGATTCTAACCTATAAAAATTAAAATAATATAGACGCCATATTTAGTATTGAATTCATAACATTTTATGTATCGTGTATGTTCTCGTACCATATATATGATACATAACATGCAATATTGCATGTTATGTATCATACATATGTATGTTACATCTTATGTAATATGGCACATGTAACGTAAAAAATCTTTCTGTTATAGGGCATGTTATGTAGCATACATATGTATGTTATGTCTCATGTAATATGGCACATGTTACCTAAAAAATCTTTCTTTACCATGTTGCATCCATATATGTGCGGACTGGGTTGATACTTTCATTACAATAACAGGGTCAGACAACAGGAATATTAAATTATTTCTAATTTTTGGGCTGATTGTTTAATACATATCTATGCCGAATAAGATTGTCTGTATACAGACAATGCCGAATAAGATTATGTCTGTATACAGACATATAATCTTATTCGGCATAAATATGTATTAAACAAACTGACCAAAAATTAGAAATAATTTAATATTCCTGTTGTCCAACCCTGTTATTGTATTGAAAGTATCAACTCTGGTCATTATAAATATGATTTATAATATATTATATCTTATACACTGTATGAGAAAATACAAATCGCACTTCACAGTGCGTGAACTAAATAGCACTCTGTATGGATATTTGCATATATTTCTGAAGACTTGATAAATAATTTTTTTTGGTATACATTTTCTATTAAAAAAAAAATGTATTAAGTTAAAAGAAATAGATGCCAGTGACCCTACAGAGTGCTATTTAGTTTACGCACTGTGATGTCATATTCGTATTCTCATAAAACGGTGTATACATATGATTTATATATCAAATATTAAAAATATTCTTACACAAGTGTCTATCACAAAAGTTTTTGCCAAAAAACTTTTTGATCACAAAAGTGTCTGTCTAATCACAGTTTGTTTTACTAATAAGGGAAAATATAAATATCAATGATAAAAAAATAGTAAAATATTATAAACTGAATATAAATATACAACTGAACACTCCAATCCAATTCGGGTTTGCTCTAGCCTCTCTGGCCAGGTCATGTGGACTTCTAAATTCTGGTAACTTCCTTTCCGATATCTTTCCTCTTCTGATTTTCTACAATTAAGTTTTTATTTTGAAGGAATTTGATTATTTCTACTGCTATGGATTTATTGGGGTCACAAGCAGGGAATTTAGGCTAATAGGGGTTGGGCATGTCTTAGCTAGGGCCCCATAGAAGGATGAATATTGTTGGGAGTGTCTTGGGCATTCAAAAAGGATATGTTTGATGTCTTGTATATTTCCGCACCACACCATGGGTCTTCCTTTATGTTTATTTTAAACAAGTGGGAGTTGGTAAAGCAGTGTTTACCTCTCATATGACATATTTTTGTTGTTTTTTTACTGGTTAGTCCTAAGTTATTAACCATGTTCTCTTTTTTAATTCTGTCCATTCCCAGTACATGCGTCCTTTTAAGAGACTCCCTTAATTTTTCCCATACTGTCCCATTCTTTTTTCCACTTCATAAATAGGATTTCTTTTGTTTCTTGGTTGTAATCACGGAAATGCGTTTTGACTCGAACCACGAGATTTTCCAGGCTTCATTCGTTATTCTGTCGGCTGCTCCATTTTCCGTAATTTCTGTATGTCCCGGAATCCAGCAAAAGTTAACAAAACACATGAACAAAGCAAAAAATCCACAAGCCAAACAGATTACTGAAAGGTAAACAAAAACAATGGAGCGCCTAGTTATAGCTACCCGCACCCGAAATGCGCCTGCGTAGTAGAGGGATAACCGTTTTTCAATATATTATTCTAAATCCAAACCAATTTTTTACAAAAAAAGAAACAGGCACAATACCACCGTTAACCAACGCTAAAGTAAATTAACGTCCCGCAAACAACAAAAAACCAAAACAATCTCGGTGCGGGTAGCTATAATTAGGCGCTCGTAAAAACAATACAGAATAACCAACGTAAAAAAAATCACTAGGGAAATACCACATAATACCAATAAAACTGTGGATGTTACTGTAAACAGAGAAACGAAAATTCGAGAGAGAGGAAGAGTCGCATGAGTTAGTCAAATTTTTTTGATCTTGCAATGGAATCCCCAATCTAGTATATGAAATCTGTGGTTAAAATACTCGCTAGTTATCATTTATCATATTGAGTACATTTTGGTTTTCAGTATTGTATGTTTTAGTTCCCTTTGCTTTTGTGTATTATGCTGTTATAGTTTTGGCTTGAGTATTTTGCTTTTTGTTTTTCAAAGTGTTGCTTTAATAACACTTTGCGTTAGCTATTTCTGGAAGCATTATTCAAACTAATGAGGCGTACTTGTCCTCAGAAACAAAGTTCTTTCTACCCCATTCATGCTTTGTAGTATTTGTTGTTTTATACATAATCATAAAATTCATAGAGTCTTAAAAAAGTCCTAACTTTTTTGATTTTTAACAGATTTTAACCGCCAAGGGTTTGATTAAATCTTTAGAAAACACTCTTTTTAAAAATGTTAACATATTTAATGTTATTTGTAAACCTGACAAAAATCAAACATTTATTTTCCACCGTATATTTTTATCCTTAGTTATTTTTTATTTATATTTTTATTTTTATAAGCCATGTATATGTGCTATTCCATTATAAGTATCATTAAAAAAAATCTAATATAAGAAAACTCTAGGACAAATATTAACAAAGGTGAAAAAAAAATAGAAAAATACACGTTTCATTGCCATTTTGCATTGACTTCTGGATACATATTTTTAATTTAATTTTGCACAGGACATATGCCCATATACTTCTAAAAGCCACTTTACACGGAGCAATTTGTGCGCAAGTTTGATGCTATGCAAGTTTGTTGCAAGAATTATTCAGTCAATGCGCATGTTATAAACAAATGCAGCAAAAAAACAATTAAAACACAGTAGAAGTCGAAAAATGAACAGAAACAAACGACGATCTGACTGTACTGACAGTATAAACAAACTACTAATAATTCGTCACCCCAGTATTGGTTTGCCATATTTCTATTTTTTGACATTTTAAGATTTTTACTGGGTGATTTTTGGAGATAAGACAAATGAATACTGGGGTGATGAATTGTTTTACGACCGACAGCATTTCACAGCTGATAGAGATGCGTACTGCGCAAGGTAAGATATATTGCGTTACGTCATTTCGCTGCCCCGTTCTGTCACAAAATAATCTTGCGCAGGCTGGACTAATGGTTCTCTTTCGTTCTCTATGTTTTCACGCAAGTTTTATGGTTATTTTCGTGGCACCAACCTGGAAAAAAGTTACCAAATCGATTTCTTTTTACTAATATAGTAGCAACTGTACATGTTAATAATTATTGTTTTTAATAATAGGCCGTTCTGTCTAACTAAAAAAACTTCCTTAAAAAAGCAAATGCTAGGTTATGTTTTTGTCAACAAACGCAGAGACACGTCAAAATTGCCTGGTTGGCAGCACTGTTTAACTTGCAATATATAGCGTCAAACTTGCGTACAACTTGCTCCATGAAAAGGCAAATGATTGTACAATTGTTCTCATGCTATATCTGGCAGCAAACTTGCACAGCACCAAACTTGCCTACACATTGCTCCGTGTAAAGTGGTCTTAAGAATTAAACCAACATGTGTACAGCACATGTGCTGTACAAAATTTAAGAAAAAATATTATGCTGAGCCACGTCGTCAGACATTGAAACTGAGGATTTTTTTGAATTTTTCATATATTCGAAAAATTGAAATTTAGGGGAAGTCAGGGTTAACTGGGCTACAGGGTTAACTGGTCCACCTGCATTTTATCAGGTTTGTTTATTAGTATTGGCGCATTAGTGCAAATTCTAGTGATATTTAGTTAGTAGTATTGTTTAAAGTATTATGGCCTGACCGTGTTGACCACATGTAAGTTGTAGTAAAGAAAGTTCATTTTTTTCGATGAAAAGTAGTACCTTAACTTTTATTTTTTAATTAATACTTTATTATTAATAGGAGGATCTATACTAATATTTTACCTAATATACTGAATATTTTGTTAATTATTCTGCATAATTTCCGCCTTTTAATATATTATTAAGTATTAAAATTTTATGATTTCATTCAGCGGTGTAACTCAGGGTTAACTGATTCGGGGTTAACTGAGCATGGTCAAAATCACTTATGTCAATATTAATTAGTTCGGGGTTAATTGGGCCATGTCCAGTTAAGCCCGGACCAATTAATCCTGAGATATATCTAATATTTAACATATTATGTTGTCTATTTTTATGTTAGAATTAAATTTCATTTTATTTTAAATCGTTTTTATTTACAATATATTTTTGTTAGTGGACCAGTTAACCCTGAGTAGTGGTCCAGTTAACCTTAACTTTTTTTATATAAATAATATTTGTCTGAAGTATTAATATGTTCTAACTATAGTAATAATCTACCTTTTGCTATAGAAAATATTTGAATATTGTTTACAGGTTTTTCAAAAACTCGATATGAAAAAAGGCTGCCCAGTTAACCCCGACTTCCCCTACAATTGGCTGTTTCAGAAGTCCAATTTTTGGATATTTTCTTAGGAACTGTGCAAAATTGAATTAAAAAGAATATCTAGATGTCAATTTTTTCAACTTTTTTAATACTTGTCCTAGGGTTTCTCATATTAGATTCTTTTTTTAAATAATACTTATTTTTTTTGGTCCCGGAATTGTGGCATTAGGTCCCGCAAAAAAAATGCTCCCGTCAAACTCCGCGCCGACACGATTTAGAAAAGTTTCGAGAATAGTATATTCTATAACTAGTATGGAATAGAGAATAAACCGCGCGAGCGGAAAGTTTGTCATACGTGTTGTAGATTATACTTTTTCTTCGACTGCAAATATGAAACACTGTATGGCTTTAAACTGCGGACAAGGTTAAAAACCATGTTTTTTTGTGACTCGACATTGTAAATGCAACAAAACACATATTTTTAAATAAAGCAATTAATGTTATTTAATAATTTTATTAAATCAGTACTTAAAAAAGATTTTTATTTAATTTTAGCACATATTTACAATGCGGTTTATAATGCAAAAATTGAAGGTTATGTCAGATTGTTGTGACAGATATCAGGTTTAAATATTTAACAATAGATGGAGCAGTTTTAATTTTTTTAACTAAATTGATAAAAAACTGGTCTAATATTAAGAAAAACTAATAAACTTATTGTAATTTTAACGCAAAACTTTAAATTGCATTAAATATTTCATGTAAAATATAAATATATATTGCTAATTTTGCTACAGTTTTCTTTACTTTTATGAACAAGAGATGGCACTACATGTGCTCATTCTAACACTTGATACCGAATATTTATACCGTATCTAGAGCTAGAATGGATTCATTCTGTCTTTTAAAAGTGTGTGTATTTGCTTACATACTAAAGCAGTCGTAGAAAAATAAAAATTTAATATTAAAACGAGGGTCTGAAAAGAATTTGTGATTAATAATGTTTTCTGTTTTATTACATTTTTTATAGCATTTTCTGGTTTCATTTTACAAATAAGGTATAATTATGATAACCCTAAAAACAATATCAGACGAAAATTATAAATTTAATGAAATTCCTTTTCCTGCTGGTTTTAGTGAAACCATTTAACTTTAAATTAAAACTTTGACTTTAGGGGTTATTAGGCCTCTATAATTATTATATTGTAGGAGTGGTTAAATTTTTCCGGCGGTGAAGTGAGACCCTGAACCCGGTAGTTGTTATAGCTTAATAATAGCTTAATTATAGCTAAATTATCTGTAGTATCTAATATCACAGGCCCACAAAAAAAGTTGTTGCTAAATTATCTGTAATATCTAACAACACAGGCCACAAAAAAATAGTTGTGCTGGTGTTGAAACTTACCTATTCTTATGTATTTTGCTCAACATGAATCTGTCATAAAAAAGGCTCATATTTTTCCTACACTGCAAAAACTCTAAAATGGTAAAAATCTCATATTATCAATCTGCAATTTCAGTGTGGCAAAAAAATGAGCCCATGAAGTGCTTTTTTTATGACAGATTCGTGTTCATCCCAAAATACATAAGAATAGGTAGGTCTGAACCCCAGCACAGTCAATTTATTTTTCTTTGCGGGCCTTCTAAAAGCCCACAAAAAATAGTTGTCTGTGCTAGGGTTGAGGCCCACCTATTCTTATGTATTTTTGAATACTGAACACAAATCTGCCATAAAAAAAGGCAGCTGGGGGGCCATGCCCCTCCAGCGAGATATACTAGCATAGAAATACCTTCAAAATTATATTTTTGGTAAAAGAGCAAAAAGTTACCTTAAAAAAAAAGCTTTGTCCCTGACGGTTTCTACCCAAACTTGGCGCCTTGCAAGAAATAATTGTTTGTTGGCGCCCCAAAAGAGTCCCTGACGGTTTCTACCAAACATGGCACCCTTGCAAAAAAAATGGCGCCTAAAGGTAGGTGACTTAAATATAACCAGGGGGGCTCAGCGAAAATGCCAGGGGAGGCTTAGCCCCTCTGCGCAATTTAAATGTTGGCTGCTCCCCTTAGGCCCGTCCCTTGAGCTGGTACAATATCTCATGACAATTCTGCCTTGAATGCGTACTAACTCCACCCTGCCTCATCTTAAAAACATTACTTTTATCAAAATTTTATGGCGCAGGTACTAAGTTTCAATAATAATAAAAATACACTGCCTGGTAAAAAAGCTTTCCCATTATTTACCTAAGCGCGTTAAATGGATTTTTTATTATCACTGTTAATAAAAAATCCATTTCATGCGCGGAGGTGTAAAATGAGAAACTTTTGTTCTGGGCAGTGTATTTGAATATGTTTTCCAGAACACTTTTGAGCATTCGTATGTATTATTAAACCTTTTTGCGAATAAATATGTTCCACCAAACACTACTGCCCATGGTATATTTGTATATATTTGCCAGTACACTTTTGCGCATTCAGATGTTAAACACTTTTGAGAGTAAATGTGTTCCACCAAACACTGCTGTGCATGGTATATTTATATATGTTTACCAGAATACTTTTGCGCATTCCCATTCTGCGCATATGTTCCACCAAACACTACTGCACATTTGCTGGTATATTTGTATATGTTTGCAAGAACACTTTTGCGCATTCGTATATATTATTAAACATATCTGCGCATAAATATGTTCTACCAAACACTACTGCGCACGGTATATTTGTATATGTTTGCCACAACACTTTTTCGCATTCGTATATCTTATTAAACCCTTCTGCGCATAAATATGTTCCACCAAACACTACTGCGCATAGTATATTTGTAGATATTCGCCAGAACACTTTTGCGCATTCTTATGTAGCCTTGGGTACAATCACTTATTTCTACAACTTGTCAACATTGTATCTAGAAAAAGTTACATAACCTCAAATAATTTAAGGAGCTTTTTGATGCACATTATATTTATTAATACAAGTTTCATTTAAACGTGTGAAAATAAAATTTTATTTAAAATATAAAACAGGATTAGGATAACTAAATTTTTATATTTATTATTCCATCAATATATTTTCTAATCATCGTACAGAGTGATATTGGTAGACTGACAGTTTCGGGCTGCTGGCCTTCTTCAGTACGAAGAGTCAACTCTGCACGCTGATTAAGAAAACGTTTTTAGACTTTATTCGCAAAAGGAATATAGTCATTAGATTGATGTGGACTTGTGCGCCATCTATTGCTAGATGTAGACAACTACTCATACCTTGATGTGTAGTTGTCTACACTGAAGAGGGCTCTCCAGACTAGGAGAGGTATGAGCAATAGATGGCGCACAAGTCTACTTCAAACTAATGACTATATTCCTTTTGCGAATAAAGTTTAAAAACGTTTTCTTAATTAACGTGCAGAGTTGACTCTTGGTACTGAAGAGGGCCAGCAGCCCAAAACTGTCAGTCTACCAATATCACTATGTACTATGATTAGAAAATAGATTGATGGAATAATAAATTAATATTTTTATAATTTTGTTTAAAATTAAAAATTTCTGTCCTTACTAATTCTATGTCTAACCACTCGTTACTATGTGCTTGAGGCACACAAGTCTTCAACTTGCTATCATACAAAGTCTCCAGACTAGGAGGGGTAGAGTAGTTGTCTACATCTAGCAATAGATGGCGCACAAGTCTACATCAATCTTGTGACTATATTCCTTTTGTGAATATAGTCTAAAACCGTTTTCTTAATTAGCGTCACATCCCTCGTCTCCCTATCCCATTCCTCCCCATCCCCCTCCCACCCACTCCCCAGCGCCAAATTATGACAGATGCAACTCGCATCAGTGAGCATAGACTCACTGCCCCAACTATCAATTCAGATCAAGTATTTTTTTAGATAAATGAGCCATAGGCCGCGCCTGTCTCTTAAAGACCCAAACAACAAACTATTGATGATTAATTAGCGTGCAGAGTTGACTCTTGGTACTGAAGAGGGCCAGCAGTCCGAAACTGTCAGTCTACCAATATCACTGTACGATGATTAGAAAATATATTGATGGAATAATAAATTAATATTTTTATAATTTTGTTTAAAATTAATAATTTCTGTCCTAAATTTTTATACTTATTGTTCTTTATGAATATAAAAATTAAATTATTTGATAAAATTTATTTAATATATAAAGTTTATAGTGAATTTCATGTACCACTTAAATTTATTTTAGTTCTTCAAAATTTAATAGGAAACCTTAACTAAAATCAAGAATCTTGATATAAGTGTGGTAAAAGAAGTTACAAAGGCGCCTGAAACACCAGAATTTAAATTGGGTAATTTGTTTAGAAAATCTTTTACAAGTTACCATAAATAACATTTTGCATAGAATGCTTTCCTCTTTCCTTTTAATAAACTTTGTTAGTTTAAAACCGAGAAAATGCGGGTATTATGACGTACCATGTGGTTAACTTTTAAGTAGACATGAAACATTTTTGCGCCTACCTCTTTGCAATAACTTACCGAAACGCACAGAGAAAAATCACTGTAAATATTAAAGAACTTGTAAAAGTACATAATTACATCGGCACTTAGTGCTAGGTTTGGCTTTCTAAGAGTGCCGATGTATTGAAATCTTCGCCGAAAAGTCAAAATCTTTGAGCACGTTTTTTTCACATTTCTCGACGTTTTAGACCATTCTGAGTCGAAATCAGTAAAAAAAATATTTTGCGTCCGACTGTCTGTGTGTCTGTCTGTCTGTCTGTCTGTCTGTGTGTAAACTCTCTAACTCCATTTCTACGTGAGATATCGCCTTGTGGTTTTCTGCGTATTGTTTCTTATCGTATTCCGAAGAGCTGATTAGATTTTGGGGGTAAAAATAGGGTAAAACTCCTATTTTTAGCGTTTTTTGTTTATAATTAAGGCAATTATTATTGTATTTGGTTAATTTAGCACTTATATAAAAGATAATTTTAAATTGGTCAAAAAATGTTATAAACAACGTTTTCCTAAAACGCATTGTTTTCGAGATATTGGCGTTTAAAGCAGTAAAAGGATTTTTAGCATATCTCACATATTTATAACACGATTTCAAAAAGTTATATTTTAAATAAAATCTCTTTTTAAGCCCTATAAAAAATGTTATATACAGTTTTTTGCTAGAATATAATGTTTTAATGATACAGAATTTAAAATCAAACAAAACACCTAGTTTGAAATTTGCAAACTAGATGGCTCTAGTGCCGATGTTTTGACAGGGTGCTTGCAACGTTTCGTTTAGTTTATGGATTATTCACATCATATATAATCAGGCCTATTCACATGTACCATTGAGATTGAAATTTGTGGCAATATTGACGAAAATTGCAAGGTCATTTACGTCAACTGTATTAAAACTGCATGGTATTGGAATTTTTGTCAATATTGAATAGATTTCAATGGTACATGTGAATAGGCCATAATGACCTAAATTACTAAAAGTATATAATTTTAAATAACATTTCATGTATTTTTACAAAGTAAATTTTGTGGTCTCATCACATAATAACGTTGTTAATTGTTTGTTGTTGTCAACCTAAAGTTCTATACACCTACTAAAAACTATGAAGAAGAAGAAGAACTACATAACCTCTTAAATAACTTTTGAAAATTTACCCAATTTATTAGTAAAATTTTATTTTACATGATTGGATATGTAAAATATATTTTAAAAGAGTTACACACAGAATAAATATTCTTATGTGAAGGAAGTATTTGTAGCCCTAGCGGAATACACTAAAATCACACCGTGCAAATATGAAAAAAGTACACAGTTTTTACACTGGAGTACCACGGTGTGTTTGTTACAGTGGGATTTCAGTGTAGGCACCGTATTACACTGGAATCCCACCGTAAATTCCACTGTAAGAATCAAAAAGTGGAAATTCGGTGTTCATAGTATGAACTTCATACGGAGTCAATCGAGTGTGGACATATCCGTGTAATACAAGTGTAAACCACAATTAAAATTTTCATAAATCAATCTAGCTTTTTTTCGGTGAAAACTGGGTGTAATAGACATTACACCGAGTTTACACCGTGACACACCGTGTCAAGTTATATTTGTTGCAAGCAAAGAACTTTTACCTCAAGAAATCTACCTTATGCTTTGTTTGAAGCGTGAACCAACTACGGTGAGGGGCTGGTGGCCCACCAGTGGTGGGGAGTGACTATTGTTTATACTTAGTACGCGTAAAGAGAGAGAAAGAATGTGTAAACTCACAGTCTAATGTAGTAAAATGACTGACAGGGGTACAGTGTTGCCGATTGGAAAAATATACTTTGGATATTTTATTGTAAATTTTAAGAATCATTAGTTCTGTATGAGTTTTTAATATGAACTAGTAGTTTAGTTTTAATAGATTTAAATATACTATATTATTAAACATAATTATAGTATACACAATAAAGTTTTTTATATTTTTAATTTAAGTATAATGATTTGAATTTATGATAAGATGGAAACTACGCAACATAGTTGCAAATGAAAATACATTAAAGCGTTTTTGTGCAAATGAAAACATAAAATGGTCTTTTATACCGCCGCTCTCACCTCATTTTGGAGGACTTTGGGAAAGTGGTGTTAAGTCATTCAAGTATCACTTGAAGCGGGTAATGACGAATGAGAAATTAACGTATGAAGATTTTGCCACGGTATTGTGCCAAGTAGAATCAATTCTTAATTCCCGTCCCCTTACCCCCCTATCCTCTGAACCTTCCGACCTAGAAATACTCACTCCAGGACATTTCCTGATCGGAAGATCATTGTGTGCTGTGCCAGATCCAAATTTGTTGGATATTCGAGAAAATAGACTTTCAAGGTTCCAAAAGTTACAGAAGATGCAGCAATTGTTTTGGAAGGAATGGTCGAAAACTTATTTAAATGAGTTGCAGAAGAAAACAAAGTGGAAGAATGATGACTTTCAGTTAAAAGAAAACACATTAGTTTTGTTGAAAGAGGACAACTTACCTCCAACGTGCTGGAAGATAGGTAGAATTTTATCAGTACACCCAGGTGCTGACGGAATCGCACGTGTTGCAACCGTAAAGACAGCAACCGGACAATTAAAACGGAGTTTTTCAAAATTGTGCCCACTTCCCATAGAAGAGGAAGTGTCCAAGTAAAACTTTAATTTTATCAAGACTTTAGTTAGTGACATTTTAATTGCCATTCCTTATAATATAGTGTTGTTTTGGAAGTGCCTTCCAAGGTGGGGGGCATGTTAAGGCCAAATTGACTACTGGGCGACTGTACTAAGTTGGTCCGCTGGACGTCACGTAGCAGCGAACATTCGAGAGAGACTTGGGTAGACGACGCCGATGGAGAAACACCACGGCTGTACGCGTATTGTAAAAAATGCGAATAAAATTAGTTATTACATTAAAAAGTAAAATAAATAAGTTTGTTCTATTATGTATACAGTTCATTTAATCAAAAACAAATGTGATTAATTAATTAAGTGAAACGTCAGATGCCAAAACAGCTGAATAAAAATTTATTATTAACCATGGTGCAATTTCATTATTTTTAGAACCTCTGACGTCATAGGTAGAGAAATAATATTTCTACCAATGAAAAGAACAGTAATAAAGATGTGCTTTTAGGCTGGTAGTGAAAAAACAAATTTACTTGTGAAACTTAAGATATGTAGCTTATATATAATATATATAATATTAAATTTATTATTAGAAATAACGAATCTCTGCGGTTATCATAAAACATAATGGCTACAATTTTTGATAAACGATCAAAAGAAATAAAACAATCTCACGCACCTGCCGTTTATCAGTTTATCAAATAAGAAGGAACAAACATATTATTAAACAAACAAGAGAAGTAATTTGGCTAAATGTGATGGAATTATATTTTTTATTTATGATCTAATTAAATTTTCGATCTATCTATTTCTCCATTTAGGGGCTGTCCACCTGTTGGGGAATATATTACGTAACGCGCCTAGGGGGGGGGGGTCAGAGAAATTGTTACAGTTTGTGACAGGGGGGAAGGAGGGGGTCTAGGTAAACGTTACGTAACGGAATTTAATAAATTTAATGTTTATTTCCTAAGCTTGGCAAATGTATTTTTATTTCAAGATAAATTACTATTTAGTGGCGCATAATTCCCTTTTTCACACAAAAATTGACGAAACTATGCATATTTAAATAATATTCTAATCAGTAAAAAAACTGTTGACATTGATATTAAAAAAAAATCTTATGACCCTGTTCTTGCGTGATCATCCGCGATGATATATTTTCGCGCGGAATGTGTACTCACAGAACACCAATGTGTGTACTATTTTGTGTACCTGTGCATAAACAATATACGTTTGTTTATGTTTATGTTTATTTTTAACCTCGTACTATTCTACTTAATTAAGCATCCCCTAAGTCCAGGACTTGTGTGGGCTAGTAGTAGAGGGAACCACCGGCTTTAATTAACCAATATATTTAGGGAGTACGCCTTCGCCAAATTTCAATTATTAATTAACTGAAAAAGGCAATCGGCGCCAGTGAGGTTTGAACTCACGATCATTAGCTCATTGTCAATGCTATATCGATGCCTTAGATCGCTGAGCTAAACTCCCATTGTGTTTGAGTGATTTTTTCGTCTAAATTTTTTTAGGTTATGTTATACTATATTTTAGGTTCATGTTTGTTTTGTCGAGAAAAACGAATCAATAGTGAGAATACAGTTAAATTTATTGCGAAATAAAAATTTTATATTGTTACGCGTTACACAGGGGGGGGGGTGTTGGTAAATGTGACAGTTTGTTACACAGGGGGGAGGGGGGTCAATTTTTTTTGAAAAATTGCCTTACGTAATATATTGACAGCCCCTTATGGCTCAGAGTGATTTTGACAGACTGCAAAGTTTCGGACTGCTGGACCTCGTCAGTACCCAGAGCTTATGTATACGCTGACTAAGAAAACTTTCAGACTTTATTTATCTTAAAAATAGTGGGTAATTAAATAGATTTATATATGTGTAATTACCCATATAGCACACAATATCCCCCGGATATTCTCTCAATGTCGCATGTCCCGGAAAATTAGTCGTATATCCCAAAGATATCCCGAAAGGTATGTCCTGAGGATATACTGCCCGTATATCCCAAGGATATACGGTATGTCCTTCGTACATCCCAGGGACGTCCCGAGGGGATGTCGGTGTTTGTGGTCTGTTTATTTGTGTAAGTTTTTTCCACAATTATTATTAAATATATATATATATTGTGTTTTCCTTTGTTGGACAATTTCGTGAGTAATACCTCTCCCTGAGGGGAAACAACAAATTATTTTGTACCTACCTTATAAAGCATTTGTTTTCATTTTAGAATAAATAATACATCACTGTGTATTTTTAGGAATATCCAAAATGCTACAATTTAGTCTATTTAGGAACCTTTTAGTAATTTTTTCTTTAGATATAACCACGCGATTACTCCAACAACACATCATATATTATTACATTAAAGTAACGGATACGTAGTAAGAGACACTTTAAAGGTACTTGTGTTACTTGGGTAATGTTGACCATCTCATTTTGAGCCCTCGGATGCCCCTGAGTCCGTGGTGTTTATGTTTGTTTTTAACCTCGTACTATTCTACTTAATTAAGCATCCCCTAAGTCCAGGACTTGTGTGGGCTAGTAGTAGAGGGAACCACCGGCTTTAATTGACTTTCGAACCAATATATCAATATCAATTATTAATTAACTGAAAAAGGCAATCGGCGCCAGTGAGGTTTGAACTCACGATCATTAGATCAGTGTCAGGCTATATCGATGCCATTGACCGCTGAGCTAAATCTCCCATTGGTGTAGCTAATTTAATTTTATCAACGCTGAACGGTAAAGTAGAAAGTTATTGTTTCATTCTACGACTTTTAAAAAGTAATATTTTTAATATTACTTTCGCCAAATCTGTTAATATGCGAGATGTGAGATATAAATTTATTTTAATTTACATATAAGGACTAAAAAAATATGTCAAGTAAGAGTAGATTTTCATACAAATCGGAATATAAAAATATGGAACATAAAATATTCCATACAGGGTGTATTTGAAATAGCGTAGGAAATTTTAACAGGTGATTCTACATGATAAAATATGACAAAAAGTTCCTATAAACATATGTCTAAAAATGCGTCATAAGGGAGCTACGCCCCTTTGAAATTGGCTAAAAAAATCGGTTTTTATTTAATAACTCAGGAACCCTTTGAGATATATTAACGAGGTTTTGCACGTAAATTAATCCTAATAAGGCCCATCTTTGTATGTCATTTTCACCTACTTATTTAAACCAGGGGTGTGCGAAACGGGGGGCCTTATCAGTTTTTTGTCCCAAACTTTTTTCTGTGTAATTTTTTTGCAATTTTATTTTTGAAATATTCTACATCAAAAACTAAGAAAAAAAGTTTCCATACATGTAGGTCGAAAAAACGCTTTTAAAGCTACCATAGCCCTTTAAAAATGGTTCATATTTAGGAGACCATAGCTCCATTAGGATTCATTTTTGGAAGTACCTGTATATGAGTTTTTTTTCTTAGTTTTTAATGTACATTTGCCCTGCATCATTAAAATTTTGGTTTTCAACATTTTAGTATGTAATTTTTCGTCCTCGAACCGTGGAATTTCACCTTCAAATGAATTTTTCTCGAAAACGGTTGATCCTACAGTATTACAACAAGAGTACCTTTTTTACGTATTTTGACCTGAGGAAGCATATTTCAAAAATAAAATTGCAAAAAAGTTACACAGAAAAAAGTTTGGGAGAAAAAACTGATAAGCCCCCCCCCCCCGTTTCGCACACCCCTGGTTGAAATAAGTACATAAAAATAACACATAAAAACGGGCCTTGGTAGGATTAGTTGACGTGCAAAACCTCGTTGATATATCTCAAAGGGTTCCTGAGTTATTAAATAAAAACCGATTTTTTTAGCCACTTTCAAAAGGGCGTAGCTCCCTTATGACGCATTTTTAGACATATGTTTATAGGAACTTTTTGTCATATTTTATGATGTAGAATCATCTGTTAAAATTTCCGACGCTATTTCAAATACACCGTGTATAACAGGACATTGTATTTTCCTTGGTATATTCATGTTGTGTGACATTGTGATTATTATCTATAGTTCGAAACTATATTCTGTTTGACAAAAACATAAGTGGAAAGTATTCAAAACTAAAACTTGCATAGTTTAACATTAAAAACAAATGCTTTTCGTCTCCCAAATCATTTTTACATTTTTATTTTCGGCATTGTATGTTTTAGATTTACATTTAAATTTGAATATTAAAAGTTTTTCTTATTTTAATAAAAAAAAGTTATAAAGAACTTTCACTTTCGGGTTTAGACCGTGTTGATGGATTTTCACTTTCCGACGTTTCGTCTCTTACTACTAGAGACATCTTCAGGGATTAATCTGAAACTAAGTTTCGAATCAACTTGTGTCACTATTTATGACGAGTTGTGGTTATTCACCCGTGACGAGGTTTTTCCTATCAAAGACTTCCATATTGCAGGTAAGTGGTAACCAGTGTCCCGATTGATATTGTTAGGATGCTTGATGATTTCTATCGATTCCCGTATCTTCCTTGGCATTTTTCTGTTTTCTGTTAATATTTGTTTTGTTTCAGACAAATTGATTTTATGACCCAAACAACAGGACAATAGTGACAATGACAGACAGACACAAGTTATACTTCCCTATGTAAGCGGTATCACGGATAAAATAGGTAAACTTTTGAAGAAGTCAAATATTAAGCCTATATTTCGGTCCAACCAAAAATTAGGTCAATGTTTGACTTCAACAAAAGGCAAAATACCCCTGAGTTCAGAAGGCGTATATACCCTGCTCCTGTGGTACGGTTTACATAGGTGAAACTAAGAAAAAAATTTCTACAAGACTTCAAGAGCACGAGCGCAATATAAGAAAGAAACAAATTTCCTTATCGGCAGTAGCCGAACATGTACATGAAACAGGTCATAAAATCAATTTGTCTGAAACTAAAACAAATATTAACAGAAAACAGAAAAATGCCAAGGAAGATACGGGAATCGATAGAAATCATCAAGCATCCTAACAATATCAATCGGGACACTGGTTACCACTTACCTGCAATATGGAAGTCTTTGTTAGAAAAAACCTCGTCACGGGTGAATAACCACAACTCGTCATAAATAGTGACACAAGTTGATTCGAAACTTAGTTTCAGATTAATCCCTGAAGATGTCTCTAGTAGTGAGAGACGAAACGTCGGAAAGTGAAAATCCATTAACACGGTCTAAACCCGAAAGTGAAAGTTCTTTATATCTTTAAAGCTTAAAATCTAAAAAAAAGTTATCCCGTTAAAGTGTGACCTACGGAAAAGTGTGACTATAAGAATATTAATTTGGATTTATATTACCTTTTTGTTAATTTTCATTTCATTAGGTATATTTAAGATTTAATATTTACATTTAACAATGTTAACTTAACATTAAATCTAAGTTAAATTTAGGTTGTTACACAGAAAAAAAGGATATCTTGAATCAAAGCAAAACGATCTTGAAGCAATGCCGCCATGGCTTCCCAGGTAGCAAGGGATGTTATATTACAAGAAATTAACATCACCTCTGGGTGTCTTTTTAAACTAAATCATAACATCACATAATATTGAAAAATAACATGTATTTAACATCACATTTGCAACGTAACACGTGTGACTTGACAACCATGTTATTTAATAACAAATATTTAGCAACGCTGTGAATATATCGCATGTCACATATTAACGTGGCTTTCACGTGAATGTCATGTTATTTTGCTTCTCACCGACGTTCGAAGCAAAAAAATCGATATAAGATGATGTTGATAGAGTAAATTATTATAAGGAAATTGTATACACATTATACGATTTCCAATGGATAGGGGGCTCTGCCGGGCTTCTCAAGACCACGGACACGGATTAAAGGAATATATTCTCCGCTTAATCTGCAATTTCGTATTTAGAATCTATCTGTTTCAATCTGTGATTGTTTCAATTACTGATTGATTTAAAATCCGATTTTTTATAGGGTTATAGCGTTTTTAATGGTTTTAATTTAGAAAAAGGTAATATCCTAGGATATATTTTAAATATTAAAGTAACAGTAACGGCATCCATAAGATATTAGATATAACAGGAATGTGGATTAATGATTATTTTCGGGATGTCATTGTGTGATGTTATTAGGGGCAGACTTAGGACATCCCCACCATGCTACATTCTTGTTAAATGAGACTACAATCTTAACATCACATATTAACGTGGCTTTCACGTGAATGTCATGTTATTTTGCTACCTGGGTTTCGATATGTTCAACGCCATGACTGTCTTGAATCAAGTCCGCCGTGATCTTGGCATTTGAGGCCCTAGATTTAAGGACATTTCCTTAAATCAAAGCCACTTAAACCATTTATTTAAGATCATATTATCTTAAACCAAGTATGTAATTATCTTGATTCAAGATCATATTACATTTATCCAAGGGAACGTTCAAGTATTACGTAACGCAAATTTTCATCATTTTAGAAAGAAAGAAATAAAAAGCACTTGTTTTTGAAGAAAAACTTGTTGCAACGCTATTGCAAAATGGCGCACTAGGTACAAACTATTTAAAGCTACTTACCAGTGAATTTTTTAAGTAAATTTGAAAATCCCTACGTTTGAGGGTAACAGATACAAATTCGTCCATTTTAAAGCAGATAAAAACAATGATACACCTTTAAAGACAACTGACGGAAAAAAAAAACCTAACTTCTCTCCCGCGCATATCTTGAACTACTGCGCAAATTGTCTGCCAGCCAACAATAACAACAGGCGAGTCTACTGTATATCTAGGTGGGGTGAGGCCGGCAAACTCTTTACCGTAAGAAAACAGGGGCTTTGAGTCAAGATAATAACTCTAGATTCTCTGTTACTATTTTAAATATCATGCATTTAAGGAAACAATCCTTGGCACAAGGATTTTTCTACCAATAGAATAATTAAAGGAAACCAAAGTCACAGATAATCTTAAACCGAGGATACATGATCTTAAAAGAAGATTATTACCTCGATTTAAGATAATATAAATCCAAGATAATTTATTATCTTCTGCGAAGATAACCTTTTTTTCTGTGTATAATTATTATTTTTTTTATCTGTAAATCTATAAATTCAGAGATGTAGATTTGTGCAAGGTAGCAACATTTTTTAGAGACTATGACTCATAGAGTCTATGATGCAAAAGAATCTCTAAATTTTTATTAGAATTTTAGATTTTTTTTGTAAAAAATTAACTTTTTCTTTTTTAAAAAACTGAACTAGAGAAAATTATTGTTTTGGTACTGCTGGTTTAGAAAAATTAAAATATAGTAATAATCCCAAATAAATATTTATATTTCAAAATTTTAATTAACTTTTTAAATTAGTTTTTAATATTATTCAATTTAAAATAATATTTTATTAATAGCTTAAGCGATTGTTTGCGACATCTGTGTCAACTAAACTGTCAAGAATATTTTCATAATAAATTGGACAATTTAAAATTTAAGGAAAATAACACCTTAATTTTAACTTTAATTAAAATTTAATTTATAAGTTCTATAGAAATAAACTTGGAAATATATTTTCTGAAAAACTGTTCATCGTATACTCATGAAATTTTGGCGCTCCGGGTGCACCCGGGTGGTTAAAATAGGCTACCAGTTTGTTTCCTTATTTTCCAAAATACCGGAACCTGAATGTTATGAATAACTTTTTTTTTCACTACTAGCTTTAGAACATACCCATATAAGAAATACACTATAAGAGAAAGTCAAATACGTGACCGTGAAAAGTATTCAGGACCCGAACCTGTGTTTTGGCTTCTAGGTACGACTGAGCGATGGCGCCAGCTGTATATGAACTTGATTGTTTAGTGGGAGTGGGGTAAGGGGTGGTATATCTGTCAAAACAATTGAAATTTTACTTGTGAAATTTTACTCGTGATTTGCAATTTATTGTGCTTTTATACCGAACTTTTATTGTGATGTCTAATACAAAATGTGTATTGTACCGTTTTGCAAGGATCAGTTAAGTAAACGTCACCGTTTTCCTAGTCATGCAAACTTATTTAATGTGTGGGTCAAAAACATTAATAGTGCCAAGTTAAATAAAATGACTAAAGGCAGGGACTGACCCTGTCTTGAAAAGCTTCTTATTATTTTGACTGAGCTATTTAGGGCAGGGACAGCCCCTACACAAAAAAACTTATTGATTTGACTGAGCTGTTTAGGGCTGGGACAAATTCCCTAAAAAGCTTCTTACCATTTTTACTGATATGTTTAGGGCAGGGATGGCCCCTATCGAAAAGAGCTTATCAGTTTGACTGAGCTAGCCTTAAACAACTGTTTAGGGCTGGGATAGCCCCTGGCCAGAGAAGCTTATCCGTTTAACTGATTCATATTGTTTATCTGTTAAATGTAGGAATACTAATTATAAAAACTTTGCAAATGTGCTCTGCCCTTAGGCAGTATATTGTGTATGACACTCAATTATATATGAAGGCAAATGTTTACTGCTCATATATATTTATTTATAATAAAAAGTTAACTGTTAAAAGTACGACATAATTGTTTTAATTTCCTATTTACGTTTAAAATAAAATATATAAAAATCAAAGCCAAGTGTTTTTTTTTTAATTATATAGGTTTATTTAGCAAAAGATAAAATTTCATATTTTTAAAGTTTAACAAATTTTACATTTAATTAAAATTTCGATTCATATATTGTTATTTTTAATTAATGTTCGGGTTAGATAACCCACTTGTTAGACTTTTTAAAAATTTGTTTTATCTTTTGGTGAATAAACTTAAAATTTTAAATAAAAATACAGAGCTTTTCCCCATTTTTACAAAATCGATTTGGGAAAGCAATAGTAATCTTTATTACCGACTTCCGTAGGTTATCTGTAATATCGGCGGTCGTTGACCGTGAATTTAGTGAATTTTAAAAAACAACCGCTAATGGCGGTACAATAGTTTTCTATCTCTATCATTTGACTTTCTCTTATAGTGTATTTCTTATATGAACATACCATTATTTATCATGTTTCCAGACTGTGAAATCAATTTTCTTCACCTATAGCAATAATAATTTTTTCTCTCCTAGTAGGAGTAAATTTTATAACAATTGATTTCTGTCACTTTAGATGTTTCAGTTCTTTGTGCAATTTTACTAATTAAACCCAAGAAAATAGCTTAAAATAACTTTTTATTTATTAAATATAATTAATTATAATTATTACCAATTAATACAATCAATAATTAGCTAAATAATATGAAAAATTAAAAAATAAATAAATATTTAAACGTCAGTTCAAAGTATTTATTTGACCAAATGTCATTGTTTAAGGCTCCTTGATTTTTATGAAAATTTCATGAAATATAATTTCTGTTAATAATTTATTTTATTATTTGAATAAAAATAGTTAAATAGTGCTAGTAGTGAAAAAACTAATATATAAACTACGGTAGAGAAGACTATTATAGCCTCGCACTCTTAAATCCCTCGCTGCTACGCAGCTCGAGATTTAATAGGCTCGGCTATAAAAAATGTCTTCTCTACCTTGATATATAATTACTATTAATATGCACGCACAATTTTTTTAATTTTTCTCATATATTGTCAAAAATTCTCCTTAGCGTAGGTTAAATTTTTAATATTTATGTCATTCATTAACTGCACTTCATAAAACTCTTTGCCGGCGAAAAAAAGTCCAAACAGTCTAGGTATTTTTGGATAAAGACTTATTATAATAATGATAATTAACTCTATTTATTTGTTCCCGCCCCTAAACAAATCTTTTCATCCCTTTAAAATTTTAATGCGTTTCTTTTAGTCGTAACCGAATGAGTTAACAACGAGGGGTAAACCCCTGACAAAATTTTGTACACCTTTAGGAGGAAATCTTCAAAGACTTCCTCGTAACCTTCAAAGATTTTCTCTGAAAAGGAGTAAATCTTTAAAGAATTCTTCGTTACGTTCAAAGATTTCCTCCAGATTTCCTCCAATTTGTACAACTGAATTCCTCTGCGGTTTACCCCTTGGTTAACAATGAAGTTTTAGTCATCAACTTTTTTTTGCCGTGCCTAACTAAAACCTGAAATTACGCCTATATATTTTATTTTTAAAAAGTCCAAGCCGCTGACAAAATTTTGTACACCTTTAAGAGAAAATCTTTAAGGATTTCCTCCAATTTGTACACCTGAATTCCTCTGCGGTTTATCCCTCGGTTAACGCCTAACTAAAACCTGAAATTACGCCTCAGTATTTTTATTTTTACTTTAAGTAGTCTATTTAATAGTCTTTGTATCAACGAACTAAGAACTCTTCTCTCTAGAATACGCATACCGTTAATATAAAGTGTCGCCTACATCTCGGATTGTTTGTAAACAAATAGTAGGTATATTCAGGCCTGAACAATAACAATTACCAATAACTGTTATTGTTGTCTCTGTTAGAACAAAGCTGTGCGAGTAAGACAGACAAATGTATATGTTGGCTACGTTTTTGTTAGTTTTTACAAATGAATTGCCTATTTTAGAGAGAAGATCTTCTTAAGAGTTATTAGTTCGTTGCTTTGTATGGTGTTTAATTCCGAAAGAAATTTGTTGGGATACGGGAGGAATCGGAAGGAATTTTAAAAAACGTAATCACTTAAAATTTTGATAGACAAAACTGGAACCTAGCTCTTTTTGGAAAATATATTCCGAAAAAGTTGTTTATATCAATTTGTAATTATAATAATAATGAAATTGGACCTGTAATTGTTACACAAATTCAAATACAAATGTGTAGTAGTTAAGTAGGTACTTAACAGAATCATTGATTATCTAACATGTAAAATTTATTCAACATGCCCGAATTAATTTCATTACAATTAAACTCTAGCACATTTTAGGGATGAAAGGCAGTCAAAAGGGAAGAATGGTAATCTACTGTTTAAAAATACAAGTAGAATGTCCAACTAATGTCCATTAATATCCGTATTCACCAAATGCATAATAAATAAATAATAAATATTATTTATTATGCGTTAATAATAATAATAATATATTTATTCCGGCCTTTGAAGCCATATCAAAATAACAAAGACAAACATATATATGTACACGGAAAGAAATTAGTGGGCTCTGCGCTATACATTATAAGATATTTGGTAACAGTGGCAAATTATAGTGATTTAAGCTATAGATTATAAGGGACACAATAACTAATAATGTTAAAAATAAATTGGAAACGATTATATATATTACAGACACGATTATATTTATTACAGGCACTATTATAAATTTACAGAAATTTTATTATATTATAAAAATTATTAGCACGGACAATAATTAAATCTATTTAAGCTATAAATGCCATACTATTTGTTATATTTTATTATTCACTAAACAATTAAAGTATTTCATATAAATTTTTTCACTGACTGCCATAATTGTAAGAGAAAGCCTTGTATTTATATAATAAGCGATTATAATTTGCTTGGTATGTGTGTTATAGCGCTCCTAGCTATAATTTTTTTTTTCCGTGTATAAACAAAAAAAAATCGAATAAAAAAAAATAATTAGAAGCAGAGACGACGCCAACTGGCTATGACTGAGGAAGTCCAAAAGACATCGGAGGACACTATGCTTCTAAGGATGTCATTAGGGCTTTTCCGTAGACGGTCCACAAAGTTGGCAAACTTTTTTCGACGTAGTGCATCCAGAGTGTCTATACCGGCCGAAGCAAACATTTCTGAAGCACTGTTGTACCGTGGTAAGCGGTGTAGAAGGCGGTAAGCGTTATTATAGCACACGCGTAAAGTACGCCACGACGCGACAGTGTGGTTACACCAAAGTTCAGCCGAGTAAAGGTTGTAACAAAATGTTTTAAACATTTTTAACATCCACAGAACATTTAACAAATTTTCTGGCCAACATATTTGCTCGAACACAAAGGCTTTTATAATGGCGTTGAATTTCGGAGTTGTCGCACAAACTATTATTTATAATATGTCCCAAATATTTAATTTCATGCACACGTTCTATTTCATTGTTGTCCAGAAAAACCGGAGGTACAAATAGGTCTTTGTAAACTGAAGGCTTAAATATCAGGAGTTTGCACTTGTTGGTGTTATATTTGAGAAAAGAAGATTTAGCAAATTCTTCACATTTACGAACAAGCACTCCGTCCTTCCAGGGAGGGGCTTAATAAGACCATGTCATCAGCGTACGAGATGCAGTTAACTTTCACAGAACCACAGTAGCAGCCAGCTAACACCAGTAACAGGATGTGGTGTAGTTCATCTATATATGCGTTGAAAAACTCAGGGGCTAGTAAACTTCCTTGGCGAACACCGTTGCGCAGGAAAAAGAGGAAAGACTTGGCTGTGCCCCAAAGTACAAAGGCTGAGGCAGAGAGGTTCCAGTTCTGGATTATTCGGCAAATGTAGGAAGGAACCTTACGTTTTAGCAAAATTCTAATTAAAGTTGCATGATGAACTCTATCAAAGGCTTTACTCAGGTCTAAAAAAATTGCATACACTGGAGTCTTCTTTCTTAGGTTATGGCCGACGGTTTCTTTCATGTTTCAGGTTTCTGTACACTGAGAATTCGTTATCGTGGTAAATACTAAACGTTTTTGCCTCTTTGGAACCCCAGACAACATTTGTTATTAATTACAAGTTGTTACAGTAAAACATAACAGCACATCATAAGCACTCTCTGCTTTCCGTCAAAAGCCTTATAAGGCGTACGTGCCTGCAACGGGCCTCCCACGAAGGGCTGACCGCTAGGAAATCTTTTGTACAACCCAGAGGAGGAATTCTGGAGGAACTCTGAAGAACTCTGGAGGAACTCCGAGGAACTCTGAAGAACTCTGGAGGAACTCTGAAGAACTCTGGAGGAACTCCGAATTAACTCTGAGGAACTCCGAATTAACTCTGAGGAACTTTTTGCAAAAAGGAACTCTTTTATACAAATTTCAGACGCGGTCAGAAACAACTATTACTTATTACCCATGAGGATTAACGTTTTTATTTTCAAACTATATGAGCCGTTACAAACACCTTATCAAAACATCCTACCTATGGGCGCCAATTTTTTGCTTTTTTTTTCCTGATGGTAATTTTGGGGCGCCAATTTCTGTTTTTTTCAAGAGGCGCCAAGTTTGGTAGAAACCGTCAGAGGGACAAAGCTGTTTTTTTTTGGGCGCCAATTTTTGTTTTGAAGGGGCGCAAGTTTGGCAGAAACCGTCAGGGACAAAGCTTTTTTTCTTGAAGGTAAATTTGGGCGCCATTTTTTATTTGAAGGGGCGCTAAGTTTGGTAGTAACCGTCAGAGACAAACTTTTTTATGAAGGTATTTTTTGGGCGCCAACTTCTGTTTTTGTAGGAGCGCCAAGTTTTGGTTGAAACCGCTTTTTTTTGAGGGTGCTTGTATAGCGGCTTATTTGCCAAAAATTACCCCTTCCAGAAACTCCGAAGGAACTCAGAGGAACTCTTTGCAAAAAGGAACTCCTTTGTAAAAATTTCAGACGCGGTCAGCCCCTCGGCCTCCCACTTGCACACACATTCAAAAAATATTTCCCGTAACCACAGATCCGTGCTTCAAAGTATATCTACATAATAAAATCAATCAATCAATCAAATGCAATAATTTATGCAAAACAATTTGTTTAAAAAAAGCTTTAGCAAATTACAATTTTAAATTGTATATAAAGAACTTTCACTTTCGGGTTTAGACCGTGTTAATAGATTTTCACTTTCCGACGTTTCGTCTCTTACTACTAGAGACATCTTCAGGGATTAATCTGAAACTAAGTTTCGAATCAACTTGTGTCACTATTTATGACGAGTTGTGGTTATTCACCCGTGACGACCTTTTTCCTATCAAAGACTTCCATATTGCAGGTAAGTGATAACCAGTGTCCCGATTGATATTGTTAGGATGCTTGATGATTTCTATCGATTCCCGTATCTTCCTTGGCATTTTTCTGTTTTCTGTTAATATTTGTTTTGTTTCAGACAAATTGATTTTATGACCTGTTTCATGTACATGTTCGGCTACTGCCGATAAGGAAATTTGTTTCTTTCTTATATTGCGCTCATGCTCTTGAAGTCTTGTAGAAATTTTTCTCTTAGTTTCACCTATGTAAACCGTACCACAGGAGCAGGGTATTTTATATACGCCTTCTGAACTCAGGGGTATTTTGTCTTTTGTTGAAGTCAAACATTGACCTAATTTTTGGTTGGACCGAAATATAGGCTTAATATTTGACTTTTTCAAAAGTTTACCTATTTTATCCGTGATACCGCTTACATAGGGAAGTATAACTTGTGTCTGTCTGTCATTGTCACTATTGTCCTGTTGTTTGGGTCTGGGATTTCTGTATTTGTATATGGTCTTATTAATGTCTTTTTTGGTATAACCGTTCATGGTCAAGGCTTTGGTTAGTTTAAGGAGTTCTGTGTCTAGGGAATTCTTGTCTGAAATCATGAAAGCCCTATGAACAAGTGAATTAACTACCGAGCGTTTTTGAGAGGGATGGTGATGTGAAAATGCGTTTAGGTATCTGTCAGTGTGGGTTTTCTTCCTGTATACCGAGTGTCTTTGATAGGAAAAAGGTCGTCACGGGTGAATAACCACAACTCGTCATAAATAGTGACACAAGTTGATTCGAAACTTAGTTTCAGATTAATCCCTGAAGATGTCTCTAGTAGTAAGAGACGAAACGTCGGAAAGTGAAAATCCATTAACACGGTCTAAACCCGAAAGTGAAAGTTCTTTATATCTTAATGGCCGTGAAAGCTTAAAATCTAAAATTTAAATTGTATGTTATAAATAATAATAGTTTTAATATTAAGATAAAATTTTTATTTGTTTTATTTGATTTATTTTAATTTTTTAAATATTAAGAGCTAATATACGAAGGCGTAGAAGGGACATAATAATTACTCTTTTAAATGAGATTTAATTCTGTAATACTAACTCAGAGTAAATATTTAATTCGTTGTTACTAACACCGAATTAAATGTTTTTTCTGCTATAATATTGCAGAATAAATTCATTTTCTCTGTCTTAGTAACACAGAATTGAATATTTTCTCTGTGTACTATCACAAAAATAAATAATTTTCTATTTATTCTGTAATACTAATACAGAATTAAATATTTTCTCTGTGTTACTAACAGAGAAATAAATCATTTTCTCTGTGTTACTATCACAGAATTAAATCATTTTCTCTGTGATAGTAACACAGAGAAAAAGATTTATTTCTGTGTTAGTAACAGAGAAAATATTTAATTCTGTATTAGTATTACAGAATAAATAGAAAATGATTTATTTCTGTGATAGTAACACAGAGAAAAAATTTAATCCTGTCTTAGTATCACATAATTAAATCGTTCTTTACTTCTGTGTTACTAAGACAGAGAAAATTAATTTATTCTGCAATATTATCGCAGAAAAAGCATTTAATTCGGTGTTAGTAACAACGAATTAAATATTTACTCTGAGTTAGTATTACAGAATTAAATCTCATTTAAAAAAGTAATTATTATGTCCCTTCTACGCCTTCGTACTAATACTATTGATTTGTTATACAAAGCAAATAAAAATATGTTACTCAGCGTTCCATCAAAAAAATTGTATAATAAATGTTTATTATTGTTTATGTTTATTTTTAACCTCGTACTATTCTACTTAATTAAGCATCCCCTAAGTCCAGGACTTGAAATGTAAAGTCCTTTTTTAAAATAGAAAGAAATTAAATTAAGGCATACCAAAATTTTACATCCTGTAGTATCTTCTGGCCATAAAATTTATTGTAATTACTTTTGTATTAACAATTCTGGCGCTTTCAAGGCTAAATGTAAATTAAACTGGGTTTTACGAATGTGCCTTCTAAAGGCCTATTCAGAAGATTGCATAAGAACATAAAACATAAGAATGGGATGCCGTGATTGGATTACAAGAAACATGGCGGCACCTCAAGCCCCTCACGGCATCGCATTTTATGTATTACGTTCTTATCCAAGACTGTGGATATGCCCTAAAGGAAAACAAGCCGTAAAGATATGTAATGCTTCGCAATCCATAGTTAACTCTTCAAAAAGGATAGTTTGCGTTTTTTCTTGATATAGGTACCAAAATATAATTTATCCAATACATACAGATAATAAGACAATTATCAGCTTAATTTTAAATAGATAAACTCAATAATAACCCCCGCGTAGCTTTTACTTTATTGAGTGGATAATTATTTATTTTACCCACTCAACTGTCACTTGTCAAATTATTTTCTTGTAAATGTCATTAAAATTTTTAATAAAAATATGAATTCCTAAGCTATTTATTGGATAAAACCTTGTATGGCACTCATGGGTAAACCGATATTGCCCTCTCGAAAATTAACCTGCTTGGCTGACGTAGTACCATAAATAACTATTTTTTAAGCTCGTGGATGAACTTAATTGCTTTTGCAAATTTTTAAAATTTCGGAAAGCCCTGTATTCATGCAAAAATTTCAATTTTTTTGCGTATTTTTGCGTTTTATGACGTTTTAGTCGATATAAATCAATTTCGAGCAAAAAAAAATTGTCAGTCAATCGGTCTGTTTGAAAATTGTTGTATAGGGGTTGTTCAGAAAACCTGAACAGGCATTATTTAATATATACATACAGCCTGTTCCAGAACTCGCTTACCGAAATTTAAGAGGTGATTCTACATCCAAAAATATGAAAAAAAGTTTCTATAAAGGTTGGTCCGGAAATGAGCCCTAAGGGAGCTACGGCCCTTCGAAGATGACGTATTGAATGGGGAACAAAAAAAAAGCACCAATAAAATTTTAATGCTGCAGGATGATTCTTCATTTAAAACTGAGCAAAAAAGTATTATACACCAAAACACCTAAATTTAATATTAAAGGAGTAATAGCCTTTTAAAAAGTAACGTTTTTGGTGGCACAAAATGTTACTTCCTCTTAATTGCATTTTTTTTTGATAACGGTTGCTCCTACAGTGTTACACTATATGATATTTTATATGTATTTTTACTCTAGAAATCTATATTTTTTACAACAAATCCAAAAAACATACACATAGAAAAGTTTGGGGCAAAAATGTTTTAAGCCTCATATATTTTGTCCGTCTGGGCACTCCTCTGGATAAATTAAAAAAATAAATTAACATAAACTTATTGCCCTTATTAATACTAGTGTACATGCAAAAGCTCGCCGCTCTAGCTTAAACGGTACCCGAGTTATTAATTAAAAACCTTATTTTTATTACAATTTTAAAGGGCCCTAGATCCCTTAGGGCTCATTTCCGGACCAACCTTTATAGGAACTTTTTTTATATTTTTGGATCTAGAATCACCTCTTAAATTTTGGCATTCCAGTTATGGATCACCCTGTATTTGTATAAAAAAAGAAGAATTTGGTTACAAGGAACAGCAATATTAAAACATAAAACATAGTCTATGTTAATCGTGCTGATTAATAAAACACTTAAGTTCTAAATTGTATATAAACCAAATTCTATTCAAATAAAATATCATTCATCTATGATCATTCTTTCTTTTAACACCTTTGACTCACTTTGAAGTTAAGTCTATCTACAAACCTCTGAGGCTGGGGGTTGAGTGAGTCACAGTTAAAGTCCAGCTCCCAAGCTGCCTCCAGCTGCTTTTAAACATGGTCCTTCGAGCCAGGTTTCCTGAACATCTTGCCGAGGGCTTTGTCCCTGATGGTTTCTACCAAACATGGCGCCCCTGCAAAAAAAAATTGGTGCCCAAAAGCAGGTGACTTGAAAAATGCCAGGGGGGGCTCACCCGAGCTATATGCCAATATTTATAATGTGGTAAGGTGTTTGTAACGGCTCATCTAGTTTGAAAATAAAAACGTTAATGCGCATGGGTAATAAATAACACTGGCCTACACTCATTTTGGTGCCTAAGATTTTAGACCTGATTTTGGGTATATTTTGTGAGCTGATACGAGAAAACTAGTCACTTTTTTCATATCAGCTCTTATCTTGATTGCCAATTTCAATACCAAAGTATGCAGAATACAAGCGAATTACCGTGTCATTAATCGGTTTCCGTTGATCTTTCATTATATACTCACCACATATGTAACAAAACATATCAGGATCGTTAATGCAACATCTCGACTTACTTGCCATACTAAATTTATACGATTATTGTCATAAAAGTCGTTATAATATTGACTGATTTCGAATAAAACCGGAAAAAAGTTAAAATAAGAATCGTAGGTAAACCAGAGCTGTCAGCTGACATCTAGTAGCAGCAATGTAGTTCATACTACCTACCTTACCGACTACAGATGTGAACAGAGCTGCACCAAACCAAAAAATTTTTTTTGTAGGCCAGTGTAATAATTGTTTTTGACTTCTTAAGAGTTCCTTCGGAGTTCCTCCGGAGTTCCTCGGAGTTCCTCCTGAGTTCCTACAGAGTTCTTCTCCTGAGTTCCTTTGGCTTGTACAAATAATTTCCTCGCGGTCAGCCCCTCGTGTATACATGACAAGATTTATAACGGACAAAAATAAAATTTGTTCAAAATTCTATAAAAAGCATTTCTATATAAAAAATTTGGATCCACGGTAATGTTTGACCTTCATATAATACTCTTTAAGGACCAGATGCCGTGAAGACTATAATCAAATTTTCGGGCGTGCTTATAATGCTATTACTTTTATAGGCTTATAAATAATTCGGAAGGAAAAAGGCATTAAAGGAAAAGGGGGTCTGTTATCGCTACCTATCCTATAGGTATTTTTCTTCATTAAAGAACACGGGGCTTAAAAATACATACACATAAATAGGTTTGGCTGAATGGCGATTTCTCCTGTTAGATTAGACAGGGACAAAAATTCTACCCAAAAAGGATAGAAGACATACATACACTCCCACTTCCACCCAACCAAACAAATTCTGTATTTGTTCTTTGTTGAACAAATACAATATTTACTTGGCCGGGCGAAAAGTGTAACTATATTATTTTTATTAAAGAAATTACTGGCGCCATCTAAATTTTAGTAGAATTATCTTATTCTACAGATTCACATTAGCTATGTTCGTTCGTGCCGCTCAGTGCTACACTTTCCGGCCAACCAAATAAATACTGTATTTGTTGTATGAAAAACAAATACAGTATTTATTTGGTTGGCTGGAAAGTGTAGCACAAATGAGATAGAGATAGGGTAGACGTCTTTTGTTTCATAATTCTAGTTGTAGAGAGCTCCACTGACTAATAAACAGTACCCGGCGTATTTTCAGTTATAGTCCAGTCTTCAGGTCAATAAAAGAGGCTTTAAGGCCTATCCAGAAGCTTGCATAAGAACAGAAAACATAAGAATGCGGTACCGTGATTGGCTTACAACATACATGGCGGCACATCAAGCCAATCACGGCATCGCATTTTTATGTAGTATGTTGTTATGCGAGCCTGTGGATATGCCTTTACCTGGAAATAATTCAGGGAGTTTTGATTTTCGGTTTACTGGGTAGGGTTTAGGGCCACAAATAAAAAACCAACCCTTGGATGGCTTGATTGGCCAATCAAGCCAATTGGTCTTGTTGCACCCATCGCATATTTCATTTTTCTCGGTCCCTATAACTTTTTTGTTTCTAAATGGATTTTTTCAAAATTAGTATAATATTTCTTTTAACTAATGTAATTTTTAGTGAAAATTTGGGATTTATCAGACTTATCTTAATTTATTTTATTTTTTGAAAAGTTTAAAAGGGATTTTTTATCAAAAACAAAAACGTAAGTAAAGTCCTCACCGCTGAGAAAAAGGATTAACTCTAGCGAACAATTTTAATGACTTAAATTCGCCTCTAACGAACGTCCCAACCGTACGCTCCAATTTTTGCAAATAATAAATTTTCTGACAGAAAATTAAAAAAACAAGTCTTTGCCTCTACTAATTTCTCAACTCTGCCAATCAATTTTACTATTCTACCGATTTCCCAACTCTCCCTTTCAATTTTCCCAACTATTTCCCAGCTCGAAAGTGGATTTTTACAACTCGAACGTTGTTGGGTGATGGCGCCCCCCTTCGTACCACCTCTGGTTTAACATTACTTTACATTACATGTTTGTTTAATCTCTTACTAATCTAGCTAATTAAGCTTCCCCTACGTCCAGGACTTGTGTGGGCTAGTAGTAGAGGGTACCACCCGCAATAACTGACCTTTGGCAAATTTCAATTATTAATTAACTGAAAAAGGCAATGGGCGCCAGTCAGAACTACAATAGGTACAAATTTATCAACCTACACAAAGATAAATATAGAACATTTTCTAGAATGAACATACATTGCGTCCGAAAGCGGGTTTATTCTGTTGAAAACGGTTGATTTACTATACAGTCGAGCTAGATTTTCCTGCACGAAATTAGAACACCCTCATATTTCATGACAGTAAGCCATGTTACCGATAGCAGCGATACGGAGCACAGTGGGATAGTCATAGGTTAAAAATGAATTTGGCCGCGGGTAGTTTTTTTAGAAATTTTTGCTCACAGAATGTTAGAGACTTTTATCTTGAATTATTAAGTGGAAAATATTCAATTCTAAGCAAATAGTCCAGTCAAATAATAAATATCAATTGCAATAAATGTGCACGGGCTGATATTTTAAAGAGTAGTATTGGATGGTAACAGAACACTCCTGTTAATTTTTCACCGGGTGATTTGCGTAAGCGGTGTCCGCTATCTTGGATTTAGGAAGTGATTTGCTTAATATGCATCTTACAATAAAAATGCACATAACCATTTTGGTTAAGGAGAAAATTTCCAACAATTTTTGTTTGGATCATTTTTTTAATATATTAATAACAATCGAGTTAATTCAAAACTAGCTATGTTGGAGGTGAAATTGGTTTTTTCCATTTTTCAGCCAAATTATTTATCGGACGATAAAAGTGGTTATAAGAAAACTTGTATCTCTTGAAATTCTCTATAAGTTTCATATATTACAAATTTTCACAGGTACTTTGGTACGGTTACAGAGGGCGCCACTCTATTTTCAGCGCCCACTGTAACCGTAACAAAATACCTATTAAAATGCATAATAAGTAAAACTTTTCAAGAGCTACAAGTTTGCTCATAAAGATTATCCTCCGATGAATAATTTGGCTGAAAAATCGAAAAAAATTTACCCCCAACATGGCCATTTTTGAATATTTATAACTGGATTGTTATTGATATAAAAAAATATTGTTGGAAATTTTCTCCTTAGTAAAATTGGTTATATACATTTTTATCGTAAGATGCATAGCGAGATAACCGCACTCACCCCTAAAATTCAAGATAGCGGACCCCCCTTACGCAAATCACCCGGTGAAAAACTAACAGGAGTGTTCTGTTACCATCCACTACTACCCTTTAAAATATATACATTTATTGCAATTTAACACTGGATTTTCTCGTTTTTGACTGGACTAAAATAATTGCAAAAAAAATAGAACGAATAAACTATAATTTAGCAATTTAGTAAATCCGTGTTTTCACTTGGTTCCAAAATATAATTTTTTTTTTAATTTTGATATTTTTTTAAATTTTTTAAAATTTTTTTTATTTTTTTTTATTTTTTTTTTTGCACTTGGAAATAATTTTTTAATAAGGCGTATATGTAATTTTTATTGTTTTGTCGGTTTTTTATTGTTAACAAGTACTTGCATACCAAACTTCAATTTGCTACGACCTCCCGTTCAAAAGTTATTGCAATGACAGGTCGGCCATCTTGTTTTTTGATTTTGTTGATATTTCTTTTTCATTGTGTTCCTACATACCAAATTTCAAGTTTCTACGACCTCCCGTTCAAAAGTTATGGCAATATACAGGTCGGCCATCTTGTTTTTTGGTTTTGTCGATTTTTGTTAGTCATTGTGTCCCTTTATACCAAATTTGATTTAGTGTCGATATATTCATATTTAATTATTAATTAGTTTTAGGCGAGGGGTGTCTCACTGGCCAAAATGTGTACATGTATTGTCAAAAATGCAAAATAATGTCGTAATGTCGAGTAATGTCAAGGTAATGTCAAGGTAATGTCAAGGTAATGTCAAGTTAATGTCAAGTAATAAATAATAAAATTAAATATGCCCCTAACAAGAGTATCCCGTCCGGCTGTGACAGACGGACGGAAAACCGAGCGATCCTATACGGGTTCAGTATTTCGTTATGGACCCAGGGTTCGGGACCCTTAAAAAATGAACATATGTAGTGGTAAGTATTTTTTAGTTGGCCGCAGTATTTTATTTGAATGAATGGTTGATTTTTTTACTTATACACCATTACTAGTGGTCCACTGGTGGTACTTTTTTGCACTGGGAAAAAACTACTTGTATGATTTTTGATAACTAAAAAAAAATCGTTTTTTAAGTTTAAGTTTATGTTTAACGAACATGTACTTAATACTATAGAAATAAAAAACACCCATACCATTTCATTTTTCAGGACTAACCTCCCCCTTTTGCGTAGAATTTTTCACGCACACAATGACTACGCGCAGGCGTAAATAGTAGATAATGTCTACGCACATGCGCACTAGGATATAATGTCTGTAATGTCGAGTAATGTCAAGTAATGTCTTGTAATGTCAAGTAATGTCTTGTAATGTCAAGTAAAGTCATGTAATGTCAAGTAATGTCAGGTAATGTCCTGTACTGTTAAGTAATGTCGAGGTAATGTCAGCTAAAGCGTACATGTATTGTCAAAGGTGAGACACCCCTCGACTATAATTTAGCAAATAAATATTTGCTAAATAGAAAAACTTTATTGAAAAAACGAATCAACTCCATTTAAAGTATATAAATAGTACAGTTTAAGTTTAATCGCAGTTAAATTTCAGCAAAAAATAACTTTGGTTTAATCGCTGTTAAATTTTAGCAACGGCTGGCTAAGACAAGGAACTAAAACTCTTCTCTCTAGAATACGCATACCGTTAATATAAAGTATCGCCAACATCTCGGTTTGTTTGTAAACAAATAGTAGGTATATTCAGGCCTGAACAATAACAATTACCAGTAACTGTTATTGTTGTCTCTGTTAGAACAAAGCTGCGAGTAAGACAGACAAATGTATATTTTGGCTACGTTTTTGTCAGTTTTAACGAATGAAATGCCTATTCTAGAGAGAAGAGTTATTAGTTCGTTGGTAAAATATTGCCTCTAAAAAATTTCTAAAATAAAGATAGCGAATTTTACTTTACGATTTTCCCAACATTTTGTCCAAGACCAAGAGTTTCTCAACTCTTTGCATGACGACAAAGAGTTGCCGAAAAAAGGTCATCATCTCCATCGTTTTCCCAACTGGAAAGTAGATGTTCAAAAATCAAGACTGGTTGGTGTAGGGGTGACTTATATTTCTATTCCACTGTGCACTGTTCCTAACCTTTACTCTGCGAATGTTCATGTGCAGGCTCACTGCAAAGGACGGATTCAACATTTTCTGGATAAGCCAATATCCTTAGATTTCTTATATTTCAACAGTAGTTTATTTTTCTACGACTGATGTAGAATGTTAGCAAATACACACACTTTTCAAACACAGAATGAATCCATTCTAGCTCTTGATACGGTATGAATATTCCGTATCCAAGTGTTAGAATGAGCACATGCCCAAGCAACGAAGTAGGTAAAAAAGTGGACAAAAAGTCTAATTATCAATTAATAATTAAACTTTTTGTCCACTTGTTTACCTATTTTGTTGCTTGAATGTGCCATCTCTTGTTTATAAAAATAAAGAAAACTGTAGCAAAATTAGCAAAAATATATAGATATTTTACCATGAAATATTGAATAATTTAATGCAATTCAAAGTTTTGCGTTAAAATTACATAAAGTTAATTAGTTTTTCTTAATATTTGACTAGTTTTTTAACAATTTAGTTCAAAAAATTAAAACTGCTCCATCTATTGTTAAATATTTAAACCTCATATCTGTCACAACAATCTGACATAACCTTTAATTTTTGCATTATAATTTGTAAATATGTGCTAAAATTAAATAAAAATATTTTTTAACTACTGAGAGATAATCAACTTTAAAAGTTTTGGTGAAATTCTGAATTCTACTATTAGAAAAAACAGTTATTTAATATTAGCAAAGCTGTAAAACAATGTGGCTTATGTCCTTCAAATCTCATTAGCCTCAGGTTTCCCAGTCCGACACTGCTTTCCAAATAAGTTCAGAACTGCGATTTTCGAGAAACAAGACAAATCTTTTGTAACCTGTTATATTGTTGGAACCAAGAGATTACGAAGTCTCAGAGAGTTCGTCGCTTCTTTTGGTGTTTAAATGAATCTTTTTTCTTGGCATGAAGTCGAGGATTAATTTCCAGTCTAAAGCCTCTAGATCAATAGCGGTGCAACAGTTTTAGTTGTTTTATTTTTAAAACAAAAAGGTGTTGAATTTATTATTGAATTTCTTTCGTATCTGTCTATATGGAAATTCCCTCCATTTTAAATGGCAACGGCGAACTATTGTAGCTGAGCCAGGGACGTCCACAGTATTTTTTTATGGTCTATTTATGGCCTATTTAGCTTTTTAACAGTAAAGGGTGCAGGGTGTAGCCAGACTCTTTGCAATTTTGGTAAGCAAGTTTAGCGCCGCAGTCAATTTTGATTAGAATTTTCAAGGTCACGCACTTTCACGTCGAAATTTGAAAAACAATTTATTAAACAAAAACTTCTAATAGACAGAGGAAATAAGAAAATCCTAAATTTTCTCATTTCCCAGACCCATCAGAACTTGCACCCAGTCCGCACATATATGGATGCAACATGGTAAAGAAAGATTTTTTAGGTAACATGTGCCATATTACATGAGACATAACATACATATGTATGCTACATAACATGCCCTATAACAGAAAGATTTTTTACGTTACATGTGCCATATTACATAAGATGTAACATACATATGTATGATACATAACATGCAATATTGCATGTTATGTATCATATATATGGTACGAGAACATACACGATACATAAAATGTTATGAATTCAATACTAAATATGGCGTCGATATTATTTTAATTTTTATAGGTTAGAATCACTAATATTCTTAAAATTGTTGTTAATAATAAAAGTTTTACCCCTAAGTAGTAGAAACGCATGTATTTTTAGACAACTAAACCGATTTTAGATAATTTTAGACAAAAAATTAAAATATATATATTTTTTTAAAATGATTATTTGCTATTTTTTCTCTAAAAATTGGCTTTTTATGTGGCCCATGATTTTTAAGCCTGGTAGAAAGTTTGCTTTCACAGTAAAAATGCACATCGTATAAGAATTTTGCCTGATGCTACATATAAAGATATTTATATACATTAATTATTAGGTTTATCAAAAAGACGTAAAAATGTTCACCATGTCTAAATCTATGATGCACTCCATAACAAGTAAAATTCGGAAACGCCTACTTTTATTGTTATGTACCTAGCATGTATCTGATATGTAGCATGTTATGTAGCTGATACATAACTTGAGGCGGAATTGTTAAAGTCCAAGGACTATACATGGGCTATAAAAATTACATGTCTGCAACATCACATAGAACAGTGGTTATGTACCTGCTATGTTCCTGCCATGTATTTGTGTTGACTGGGCGGACATGTAAATAATTTTATAAAATATAATAATTAATGAAGCTGAAGTTTGCAACGTTTTTTTGCATCGAAAAATCAAATAGTATATTAAAGCACTTATTCCATAACACGTTTTTAGCGCACTAGTACTTTGGAAAATTCGCAACCAGCTGCTTGTTTTCTAAACTTGTACTCGTGCGCTAAAAACGTTTGTTATGAAACTAGTACTTTAATATACTATTTAAATTTTCGTTACAAAAAGACGTTACAAACTTCAGCTTCATAATAATTAAGATTGTAATTACAATTTTAATATCACCCAGGTAGCAAAATAACATGACATTCACGTGAAAGCCACGTTAATATGTGACATGTGATGTTAAGATTGTAGTCTCATTTAACAAGAATGTAGCATGGTGGGGATGTCCTAAGTCCGCCCCTAATAACATCACACAATGACATCCCGAAAATAACGTGTTTGTGACATCATAAATCCACATTCCTGTTATATCTAATATCTTATAGATGCCGTTACTGTTACTTTAATATTTAAATAATATCCTAGGATATTAGCTTTTTCTAAATTAAAACCATTAAAAACGCTATAACCCTATAAAAAAATCGGATTTAAAATCAATCAGTAATTGAAACAATCACAGATTGAAACAGATAGATTCTAAATACGAAATTGCAGATTAAGCGAAGAATATATTCCTTTAATCCGTGTCCGTGGTCTTGAGAAGCCCGGCTTGGCTAATTATCCGGAAGGGAAAGGCCAAAAATAAAGAGAGAGAGAAGCCCGGCAGAGCCCCCTATCCATTGGAAATCGTATAATGTGTATACAATTTCCTTATAATAGTTTACTCTATCAACATCATCTTATATCGATTTTTTTGCTTCGAACGTCGGTGAGAAGCAAAATAACATGACATTCACGTGAAAGCCACGTTAATATGTGACATGCGATATATTCACAGCGTTGTTAATTATTTGTTATTAAATAACATGTTTGTCACGTCACACGTGTTACGTTGCAAATGTGATGTTAAATAGATGTTATTTTTCAATATTATGTGATGTTATGATTTAGTTTAAAAATACACCCAAAAGTGATGTTAATTTCTTGTAACATAACATCCCTTGCTACCTGGGCACATTCCCGGACAACATCCATAAAATCATGAGGCCGTGAGGCCATATTATGATTTCCACGTTTTGTACTTATTCGAACATCATGATGAGCACATCTCATGATTTTGTGATCATGTTATGAGTTTTTTATGGTTTTGTCATGAGGTGTATACATTTAACGTTAAATCATTAAATGATGTCATAATGACTTCCACGTGAAACAGCAAATGTTGCCCGGGACCCGATTGAGAACGATTGCCGAATAGTACAGGCTCCTGTAATGTTTCAATTTCAGTGCACTTGACAGCGATATGCTATAGGTGGCCCCACATGTTATTTCCTACCACTAACTAAACTTATTTTTCATTTATTTATTTTTATTTTTTTTATTTATTTATTTATTTATTGCCCAACAGCTAGTGCCAAATAGGACAGTTATAACAACTATATAAAAATATATGTAAAAAAAAATAACAGAATTTACTTAATTAAAATTACTTAATATAAACCTTAAAATATTTGTAAAAAAATAACAAAATGTTCTTAATTAATATTGTCTAATATAAACCTTAACGTATCAAAATTTATATCACAGAGCTCAGAAATATCATTGAAGTTACTGCAAATAATATAAATAGGAGAGATAAACAAAATGTTGGTTCTAGCTCTGGAAGTATAAAAAGTAAGTTCGTTTCTAGAATTAGCTCTCGGTATCAGAAATTCTATTTTGTTTAACAAATAAGTACAATCCAACTTATTATGTAGTAGTTTAAAAAGAATACATATAGATGATGCTTTGCGTCTGTGTTCTAATGATTTGAAATTAAATCTTAACAAAAGGGCTGTGTGGTCAGTACCCTGAGATGGATATCGACCGTCTTCTTTAAAACACACGTATTTTAAGAAACGTCTTTGAACACCTTCCACTTCTTTCTTATCAGTATCATAGTGTGGGTACCAAATTATAGAGCAATATTCTAATTTGGATCTAATAAGTGAATGATATAATAAATTGAGGCTATAATTGCTAGAAAAATCTATTCAACAAATAAAGTCGCCTTCTAGGAATACTAGTATTTAAAGGCAGCTGTCTTTATAAGGATATACTACTAGTAATAACTAGTAATTAACTTACTGGTCAGCTAATTCGATACACATTATCGGATTGGTATGGTGAGCCGTAGATATCTGGAGGCTTTAGCCTAGAGGAACTAGTTCCTCCAGTCATATTGGGGAACATTTCCACTGGGAAGTTCCCAGTGGGAACATCCCGGGGTCCTCAAGTTGTTGAAAATGGAATTGTGTGGGTTTCCAAGGTGGTCAATTTTTTCGTTATTTTTTTGGTATCTCTTTGCATTTTCAAGAAATGAGCAAAAGGGTGTATGTGATCTTTTTAAGCAGGGTAATTTCCTTTCTTTTTTTTAATTTTAAATGTCGCCCATAATTTAAAGTTTGCGCATGCGCATTCCGTAGACCGCTGCTAGATCTTCATGACATGATCTTGTAATGACTTTATTATTATTATTATAAAGATTATAAAGGCAAAGGGCATGTCCTATCAAGCCTAATTGTAGTACAATAAATTGAGTAAAAAAAAAAAAGAAAAAAAATGAATATAACAAATGTGAAAGGGAGATAAAAACTACATAAAAAAGGTCACGTCAAGTTAAAAATCCAAAATAAAAAGAAAAAAAGAATAGATATTGTGGTTTAACTTATAACGTTCCAAAATGAATCCAGCCTGTTCTTAAACGTATTTATCGACGGAGCAGATACCACGTGCTCAGGTAGCGAGTTCCAATCATCTCTAGTGCGACAGGACCAAAAATACTGCCGCGATGTAGTACGAAAGTAATCATGAGATATTCTCAACGAATGCCCTCTAGGGCGAGGGTCGTCTCTCAGTGTAAACATATGGGACATATCCGTTCCAAACAAATTATGGAGCGCTCTGTATACTAATATAAGATTACCACGTTTTCTTCTCATTTCAAGTGAAATAAGATTGGTAGCACGTAATCTGTTTACGTAGTCCATTTGTCGTAAAACAGGACAAAGTTTAAGTGTACGCCTTTGTATCTTTTCCACAGCCAGAATATCCTTTATGTAAATGGGATTCCATACTGGGGCTGCGAATTCCAGTATTGGCCTGATGTACGTTGTAAAAAGCTTGGTTATGCATATGGGAGATGGGTTGGTAAAAGTTCTTCGTATCAGGTGTAAAACATAGTTTGCCTTCCTCACAATGGATATAATATGTAATTCCCATTTCAAATCCTGAGATATTATAACGCCCAGATCTGACTGCGAAGTAACTACTTTAATTTGTTTATTGTTAATAAAGTAAGGCAAGCGGGGATTCTTCTTTCCCAGATGGAGTACCGTGCACTTATCTTCGTTTAACGGTAACAACCAATCTTTACACCAATTTTCTATAGTTGCTAGGTCTTCGCGCAATATGTTGTAGTCCGTAATTGGATTACCAAAAATTTTTTTGTCGTCTGCGAACGATGCATGCTTAGACTTAATACGTCTAGCCAAGTCCGCTATAAAAATTAAAAACAAGATGGGTCCTAAAACCGACCCTTGTGGTACTCCACTGATAGCTGCTAAAAAGTCCGAAAACGATTCACCAACTCTTACACAAAACAGCCTTAATGTTAGGTAACACTCCAACCACTTCAATAGTTTGCCCCTAATTCCAAAATGTTCTAGTATAGCCAGAAGCCTTTTGAAGGGGACATTATCAAAAGCTCGGCGAAAGTCCAAATAAATTACATCAACACTATTACCTTTATCCAGTTCACGAGTCCACGAATTTAAACATTTTAATAAGTTTGTTATCACTGACCTGCCAGGAACAAAACCATGTTGTTCATTAGGTATAATAGAGTTTTCAAGTAAAAAGTTAATTAACTCATCAGCAATTATAGATTAGAATGAGGAGTCATCTGTATGCGTTCATGAACTCAGAGAAAATCATTAAATGTTGTCATAATGATTTCCACGTGAAATAGCAAATGTTGTCTGGGTTATTGCTTAACAAGTTTAGCAAAGCACACAGAACACTAGCAAAGCAGGTAACTTTTTTCACAGTTCAGTTTTACAGGATAAGCAATTTCCAAGAATTCAAAAAGCAAATTACTTTATAAAATTGCAAATGAGCAGAGAAAACCTCTTAAATCATAATTTACCTGCCGCAGGCAAATTTTTATAGAAATATTAATTTTTTTACATTTCCCACACACCTCAGAATTTAAAATCTAAATAATCTTATAAATCTATTAATTAAAATTGTAATATCACATCACTGGTAATCTGTAGCGCCAGTAGGTGAAAATTTTTACAGGGCAAACAATTTCTAAGAATTCGAAAAGCAAATTATTTTTATAAATTTTGATATATGTAGGTGAAACCTCTTAAAACAAAACTTTTTATCGCTTTTTATGCTTAGCGCCGCGAATACTGCAGTTCTCTAGGTTAAATCATTTTTGAGTTATTGCACGTCAATGTCACACTCGAGAAATTTAAAAGTTTTAAAAAAAATGTAAAAAAATCATAATTTCGAAACTTTTTTGAAAAGAATCCCGTTGAGGTTTTTCTCTAACATCGGTGGGCTTTACATATAAAATAATCAGTCAAATCCGTGACCCAGGACCTCAGCCCTGCCTGAATCGGCGCGGACATCATCAGATCTATTCTAATTAAAGTGAAAAATCCCATTTTACAAAAAAAAGTCACATTCATGTTAGTTTATATATTTTTTTCTGGCTTCTTTACTATTATATTATTATAAAATTCAAAGTATAAACCCATAAAATACCTGAGAACTTGTACCAAAGAGTTACATGTTAAAAGGTTAAAAAGCTTTTTCAAATTACAGACATATGAAAACAAATAAAACTTTATTATAAAATGCTTATAACATAATATTCCTTTCAGTGTCACAGTTCAACAAAAAGAAATAAATCGACTAAAAAAAAACTTAAAAGTGAACCAATTAAACTTTTCGACCGGGCAAAAAAACAAAAACACCAAAATCTCGGAAAGCAGCTCAAGCGGTTCTCAGGGAGCCATTAACGTGGCTCCCGAAACCGACATCACAGTGGCGGGGCGCAGCACCTCGAAGGCGGGGGGTATTCTTTGGAGTTACGAGATGTTGCCTAATAATGACCCCTCGCCCCCCGTGAGCAAAATGCGGGTCAACTTTCCACCGGAAACTTTGGACAGAAAAGCCAGTAGGCCGTTCCTTTTGCCAAGGAGGAATAGGAGCATGAGTGCCTGGAGTGATATCAGTCGGTCTAGTTGGAGGCTGGAGGAAAGGTTTGTACACAAAAATGTTAACTATTTTTTTGATTTTAATTAAAAGTGAAGTTCCCTGTCTTTTCCAGTATTTCCGTGTCAACTGCTACCACAGCATAAAAAATTAAATATTAGGGGAAGTCAGGGTTAACTGGGCCACAGGGTTAACTGGTCCACCTGGATTTTATCAAGTTTGTTTATTAGTATTGGCGCATTAGTGCAAATTCTAGTGATATTTAGTTAGTAGTATTGTTTAAAGTATTATGGCGGACCGTGTTGCCCACGTGTAAGTTGTAGTAAAGAAAGTTAATTTTTTTCGATAAAAAGTAGGTATTTACCTTAACTTTAATTTTTTAATTAATACTTTATTATTAATAGGAGGATCTAGACTAATATTTTACCTAATATACTGAATATTTTGTTATTATTCTGCATAAATGCCGCCCTCTAATATATTATTAAGTATTAAAATTTTATGATTTCATTCATTAGTTTCACTCAGGGTTTACTGGTTCGGGGTTAACTGGACATGGTCAAAATCACTTATGTCAATATTAATTAGTTCGGAGTTAATTGGGCCATGTCCAGTTAACCCCGGGCCAATTAATCCTGAGATATATCTAATATTTAACATATTATGTTGTCTATTTTTATGTTAGAATTAAATTTCATTTGATTTTATTCACAATAATTACAATACAATATATGTTTGTTAGTGGACCAGTTAACCCTGAGTAGTGGTCCAGTAAACCCTGGCCTATGGGGTTAACTGGTCCAGCGGGGTTAACTGCTTTATCGTTAATAACTTTTTTTATATAAATAATATTTGTCTGAAGTATTAATATGTTCTAACTATAGTAATAATCTACCTTTTGCTATAGAAAATATTTGAAAATTGTTTACAGGTTTTTCAAAAACTCGATATGAAAAAAAGCTGACCAGTTAACCCCGACTTCCCCTAAATCGACTTTAAATTTTAAGAAAAAATCAAGTTCTAGGAGGGAAAGCTCTCCATTGTTTTTGAAAGAAACTATAAAAAAAAAATGAGAAGAAATTTTTGTTTTTGAATTTTTTTTTTCGGTTTTCGCAAAAAGAAAATTTAAACAAAAAACTTTTTATTTGAATTTTTTTTAATGTTTCGTTTAAAAAAAAGATCTTAAGATCTTAAGACTTCTGTCTCTAAAAAGTAAAAAATAAGCCGGTGCCAATTTTACCACTCCCTAAAGGCCTATCCAGAAGCTTGTATAAAAACATAAGATATAGAAATACGGTGCCGTGATTGGCTTACAGGATACATGGCGGAACATCACATCGCATTGTTATGTATTACGTTCTTACACGAGCCAGTGGATATGCCCTTACTTAAATACTAACAGTTATTTTTGTTTTTAAATTGTTTTCTATGAAATTGGCACCGACTTATTTTTTATTACCTTATTTTAAACGAAATACTAAAGAAAATTTTTGTTAAGCTTTAAGCGTTAAGTAATAATAAAATAACGCCTTATTGTATATTCACAAATTTTATAATTTTCTCTTGGTATTTTAATATTACAGGTCCAAAGAATCAACTTTAGCGGCTTTAAAAGATTTTTAGCCTGCCGTAATATTTGAGTGCCCCTTAATTAAGTTATCCGGCTTATCCGAGTTATCCGATCATTTTCTAAAAATTTGGTTGGGTTTAGACCCAAATTAAGCCGGTTTTAAGTGAAATTGCGTTAAAACGATTAGATTTATCTTAATTATCCGGCTCACCCGGCATTATCTGAGCGTCAAATTAAAACGGGACCACCTCATGAATTCCGTTCATCCGTTCCAAAGTTATGCGGGAACAAGCATAAAAAAAACACATCGAATTGATAACCTCCTCCTTTTTTGAAAGTCGGTTAAAAATGCCAACAATTTTAAACCCGGTACTGGTATACAGGGTGTATTTGAAATAGCGTAGGAAATTTTAACAGGTGATTCTACATGATAAAATATGACAAAAAGTTCCTATAAACATATATTCTAAAAATGCGTCATAAGGGAGCTACGCCCCTTTGAAATTGGCTAAAAAATCGCTTTTTATTTAATAACTCAGGAACCCTTTGAGATATGTTAACGAGGTTTTGCACGTGAATTAATCCTAATAAGGCCCATCTTTGTATGTCATTTTCACGTACTTATTTAAACCAGGGGTGTGCGAAACGGGGGGGCCTTTTTTGTCCCAAACTTTTTTCTGTGTAATTTTTTTGCAATTTTATTTTTGAAATATGATTCCTCAGGTCAAAATACATAATAAAGATACTCTTGTTGTAATACTGTAGGATTAACCGTTTTCGAGGAAAGTTCATTTGAAGGAGAAATTTCACGGTTCAAAGACGAAAAATTAAATACTAAAATGTCGAAAACCAAAATTTTAATGATGCAATGTTATTCTACATCAAAACCTAAGAAAAAAAGTTTCCATACATGTAGGTCGAAAAAACGCTTTTAAAGCTACCATAGCTCTTTAAAAATGGTGCATATTTAGGAGACCATAGCTCCATTAGGATTGATTTTTGGAAGTACCTGTATCCTATATGAGGTTTTTTTCTTATTTTTTAATGTACATTTGCCCTGCATCATTAAAATTTTGGTTTTCAACATTTTAGTATTTAATTTTTCGTCTTCGAACCGTGGAATTTCACCTTCAATGAAATTTTCTCGAAAACGGTTAATCCTACAGTATTACAACAAGAGTACCTTTTTTATGTATTTTGACCTAGGAATCATATTTCAGAAATAAAATTGAAAAAAGTTACACAGAAAAAAGTTTGGGACAAAAAACTGATAAGTCCCCCCCCCCCCCCGTTTCGCACACCCCTGGTTGAAATAAGTACATGAAAATAACACATAAAAACGGGCCTTGGTAGGATTAGTTGACGTGAAAAACCTCGTTGATATATCTCAAAGGGTTCCTGAGTTATTAAATAAAAACCGATTTTTTTAGCCACTTTCAAAGGGGCGTAGCTTCCTTATGACGCATTTTTAGACATATGTTTATAGAAACTTTTTGTCATATTTTATGATGTAGAATCATCTGTTAAAATTTCCGACGCTATTTCAAATACACCGTGTATACTACCAATGTCCTATTTATTCCGGGGTCTGTATATAATGGAATGCGTAGCATTGGGTACATATCTTTACGACTTTTTCCGTTCTAAGCAGATTGTTCACTAAACAGTGTTTATCAGCAATCTAGTCTTAATAAAGCGCATGCGTAACTTTAAGTAATGTCATGCGCACATTGAAATTTTAATACGCGCAGCGCAGTTGGCATGGCGGCTCTATTCCACCTTAAACCAATAGCTGAGAAGTACAATACTATTGGATACATTTAATATAAATGGGCGTAGGTTACAATTTTATCAAAAGATAAGTAAAACTAATATACGTAAAAAATTTATATTTAAAAAACTAATTATAAAAAGATTAAAAAATATAAGGAGTAACATGTTCAAGTATTTGATTTAAATATAAATAGTGTAGTATATAGTATATGCATAATATAAAGCCTAACATATATACAGGGTTATTCACGGAAGTGGCCTATTAAACGTTTATGGAGAACCAATAACTTTGAAAGTCTGCTAATTTGCACTTTGGGGTTTTTGAATATGGGCAATCGATTAAAAATGTTTTCATGCTTGTGCCACTTCCGGTTGTACCGGAAGTGGCACTCAACTTTAATTTTTTAAATGGAACACCCCATATATTTTTTAATTTTTAAAATTTGCATAAAATTTGCTTTATTTTAATGTATAACACGTTATGTCTATCTCCAGTAGTTTTTGAGTTATTCAAGTTTTTAGCGAAAAATAAGCAAATTCAAGCACCCCTAAAAACAATAATTTCTCCTTGATTTTTTAAATTGAAGAAAAGTTGTTTTGTATTTTGCTCAATGATGGTTAAGCGAATCATTCTAAGCTAAAATGGAATCCAAAATTTATACAGGGTGTCTGAAAAAGCAGGTCAAACTTAACAAAATTAAAATAGCCATAACTCTTTTTTTTTAAATGACACCCTACATTTTTTTTATTTGTTTAAATAGAGAATTCAATTTTCTTTAAAATAAGTATAGGATACCCTATACCTAACTTTAACCGTTTTCGAGCTATTTGCAAATTAATGTGAAAAAGAAGTATTTTGCAGTATTTCTGCAATTACGTAAATTTTTAAAATTGTATTGTGTTTTTATTTCTTTTAACCTAAATGTTATCGTTCTTATCGTGATAAATTAGTGTAAAATAATGGCAGAGGCTTATTCTTACCCTGTTATTTTGGATTTATTTGCTATTTTTGGTGAAAATGATAAAATAATTAGTAGAACCTGCAGAAACTTTAATACAAAATATCCTGATTTACCAAGAATGTCATGTAAAAAATTTAGAAGAATACACAAAAATTTTTCGCAATTTGGAAAAGAAAATGCAGTGAAATCTCTTACGAAACCAATTACAAACAACGAAAATAACGAAGTCAATGTTTTGGGTTACTTTTATGCATATCCACATGCCTCAATTCCTGCAGCTAGTTACGACTTGGGAATAGAGTGGACTTTTGTGAAAATCTTTTGATAAATATTTAAGAAAAACCAAACTTTTTAAAAAGAATAATTTGGACGGACGAGGCTAAATTTTCTCAACAGGGTATTTTTAACAGAAGAAATGTACACTACTGGGCGCATGAAAATCCAGTTTTAAGGTAAATATAATGATCTTTGAGGTAAATAAATAAAAATCGATTAATTTTTCTGGCCTATTTTATAAAATATAACAAATTTTAACAGAAATACGGCTGTTTCACAATAATTTGCAAATAGCTCAAAAACGGTTAAAGTTAGGTATAGGGTATCCTATACTTATTTTAAAGCAAATTGAATTCTCTATTTAAACAAATAAAAAAAAATGTAGGGTGCCATTTAAAAAAAATGAGTTATGGCTATATTAAATTTGTTAGATTTGACCTGCTTTTTCAGACACCCTGTATAATTTTTGGGTTCCATTTTAGCATAGGATAATTCGCTTAAGCATCATTGAGCAAAACAAAAAACATATTTTCTCCAATTGAAAAAATCAAGGAGAAATTATTGTTTTTAGGGGTGCTTGAATTTACTTATTTTTCGCTAAAAACTTGAATAAACCAAAAACTACTGAAGATAGACATGAAGTATTATACATCAAAATAAAGCAAATTTAATGCAAATTTTAAAAATTAAAAAATATATGAGGTGTTCCATTTAAAAACTCAAAGTTAAGTGCCACTTCCGGTACAACCGGAAGTGGCACAAGCATGAACATATTTTTAATCGATAGGCCATATTCAAAAACCCTAAAGTGCAAATTAGCAGACTTTTAAAGTTATTGGTTCTCCATAAACGTTTAATAGGCCACTTCCGTGAATAACCCTGTATATATATATATAAGATAAAATTTAAACCGAAAACGGTAGATGCCAGGTCCTTGACAAGCTATATCTCCGTTATTTGAAAAAATAGAAATTTTTGCAAAAAATAGCATTAAATGGTAGCCAAAGAAGATTTTATCGACATATCCAAACCTGCCACTTGAAACCACCCCTAACTTCTGTTTTTCAAATAGCACCCCCCATTTTTATCAAAGAATATAAAAGAACATTTCATTTTTAATTTAAACACTTATTATAAGTAGTATATTATTCTCCAAAGGGGCTCCAAAGAACAACTATTATTTATTAATAATAATGTCCCCAAAATGATCAAAATTTGCGTTACGTAATACTTGAACGTTCCCTTATACCGAATTCTGGTTGCCCTAACCATAAAAATTTTTATAAACATAGTAAAATACTATTTTTTTGGTTGAGACAACTGAATTGTTTTTTAATAAATGTCTAAAATTTATAATATAAAATTTTAACTGTATAATATATATCTAGGCTAAAATAACTATATAACTAAATTTAATATCGTATTAATATACCATGCATGAATATGACAATATACCATAAATAAATAAAAATTATAAAATAAAACTTACAGCACTGGACTTAATTTGTGTAAAAATATACTTATGTATCATAAATTATGATTCATAACTAATCTACACAGGGGTGCTCCAAACATTTTGAGGTGTGGGGGGTAGGTCAAATGTTTCCCATCTAAAGATAAAGAAATTTTTTAACCCTAAAAAACAGCTATACTCCTGGCGGAAATTTTTGATGACTAAAGAAAAAAATTAAAAAAAGATCCTCATGTCTGAAAAAAAAGAAAAAAAAGCCTTACCCCTGGCAGAAAATTTTAATGACTAAAAAAAAAAGATCCTCGCCTTTCCGATGTTTCCCCTGTTGATACTAAAAATTTCCCAACTGTACCCCTGCACCCCTGCTCCTACATTATCTAGTGCTCTAAGCATCCTAAACTCAACGAACTAATAACTCTCTAGAATAGGCATTTCATTTGTAAAAACTGACAAAAACGTAGCCAACATATACATTTGTCTGTCTTACTCGCACAGCTTTGTTCTAACAGAACAACAATAACAGTTACTGGTTATTGTTATTGTTCAGGCCTGAATATACCTCTTATTTGTTTACAAACAAACCGAGATGTTGGCGATACTTTATATTAACGGTATGCGTATTCTAGAGAGAAGAGTTGTTAGTTCGTTGCAACATATACATCTGTCTGTCTGACAATAACAGTTACTGGTAACTGTTATTGTTCAGGCCTGAATATACCTACTATTTGTTTACAAACAAACCGAGATGTTGGCGATACTTTATATTAACCGTATGCGTATTCTAGAAAGAAGAGTTATTAGTTCGTTGCCTAAACTGTATATTTTATAACTTTTAAGAACTTTTTAAAGTGCAGCTCAGATAAACTCAAACATGGTATATAATACCTTAATACATAAGTACCTATAAACTATATTAAAATTTATTATCGATCCTGTTTTTTTTTATTTAAATATTATAATTTTCTTACACTTATTTTAAGTAAATGCAAAACAAATTTGCAAAGGGTGAAAAATTTTACATTCTTCTATATTAGAAAATATAATATGATCTTTAACAAAAAACAATATACAGTGCGGTCCAAAAGTCACGCCCCCTCCCTCCCTTTTAACTTTTGAACTCTTAAATAAGACAACTTAAACTATCTTTTAGCATATATTTGATATTTTCAGCTCTTAAAATGTGGGCAGGGGGGCATGAGGGGACATTTTTTTAAATGGAAAGGGGGGTCGTGTGATACATCATTTTAAAGCTTATAAAATTCTCTATTTAAACTAACATTTTTAAATATTTTAAAAATGTTTTTTAAGGTTTTGATTTTTCAATTTTTTGTGCTAAAACATTCGATTTTTTAAGTTTTTTTTTATAAATTTTTATTTATGTCAACTAAAATTAGTTTAAAAGTATAATTAACATTTTTTTATGATGAAATTGGGCATTTTTAAAAAATTATTTGTTTTTTTTTAGAGAAATTTTGACATTAATACTCATTTACAACCCCATTTTAAACCCAATTTTTTTTTTAATTTAAAAATATGGAGTTAAATGGAGAATTTTATAAGCTTTAAAATGATGTATTACACGACCCTCCTGTCCATTTAAAAAAATGTGCCCCCATGCCCATATTTTAAGAGCTGAAAGTATTAAATATATGCTAAAAGATAGTTTATGTTGTCTTATTTAAAAGTTCCAAATTTGAAGTCGATATATCAACTGGTTCAAAAGTTAAGAGGGGGGGGGGTGACTTTTGGACCGCTCTTTACCTAGCACATAAAAATTTTAAATAAAAAAAACGTTAATTCTCCCAAAACCCAAATAATAATTATTATCTATTAAGTACGTACTTTGGTAGTACATTTTGAAGGTAATTAAAAAAACTCGCTTTTGTAGAAAAAATAGGCTCTACGTAGCTGCATAGCTTTACGTAACTCTACTACATAACGTATTACAGCCAAGCACCGTCGCGACGCATCCTCTTTTGCATATACATATACACGGTGTATTTGAAATAGCGTAGGAAATTTTAACAGGTGATTCTACATCATAAAATATGACAAAAAGTTCCTATAAACATATGTCTAAAAATGCGTCATAAGGGAGCTACGCCCCTTTGAAAGTGGCTAAAAAATTGGTTTTTATTTAATAACTCAGGAACCCTTTGAGATATATCAACGAGGTCTTGCACGTTAACTAATCCTACCAAGGCCCGTTTTTATGTGTTATTTTCATGTACTTATTTCAACCAGGGGTGTGCGAAACGGGGGGGGGGGCTTATCAGTTTTTTGTCCCAAACTTTTTTCTGTGTAACTTTTATGCAATTTTATTTTTGAAATATGATGCCTCAGGTCAAAATACATAAAAAAGGTACTCTTGTTGTAATACTGTAAGATTAACCGTTTTCGAGAAAAATTCATTTGAAGGTAAAATTCCACGGTTTGAGGACGAAAAATTAAATTCTAAAATGTTGAAAACAAAAATTTTAATGATGCAGGGCGAATGTACATTAAAAACTAAGAAAAAAACCTCATATACAGGTACTTCCAAAAATCAATCCTAATGGAGCTATGGTCTCCTAAATATGCACCATTTTTAAAGGGATATGGTAGCTTTAAAAGCATTTTTTCGACCTACATGTATGGAAACTTTTTTTCTTAGTTTTTGATGTAGAATAACATTGCATCATTAAAATTTTGGTTTTTGACATTTTAGTATTTAATTTTTCGTCCTCGAACCGTGAAATTTCACCTTCAAATGAACTTTTCTAATTAATCCTACAGTATTACAACAAGAGTACCTTTTTTGTGTATTTTGCCCTGAGGAATCATATTTCAAAAATAAAATTGCAAAAAAGTTACACAGAAAAAAGTTTGGGACAAAAAACTGATAAGGCCCCCCCGTTTCGCACACCCCTGGTTTAAATAAGTACGTGAAAATGACATACAAAGATGGCCCTTATTAGGATTAATTCACGTGCAAAACCCCGTTAACATGTCTCAAAGGGTTCCTGAGTTATTAAATAAAAACCGATTTTTTTAGCCAATTTCAAAGGGGCGTAGCTCCCTTATGACGCATTTTTAGACATATGTTTATAGGAACTTTTTGTCATATTTTATCATGTAGAATCACCTGTTAAAATTTCCTACCCTATTTCAAATACACCCTGTAGGAATAATTTACGCTTGGTTAAAAGCATAAGCAGAAGCATGAGCAAAGTAGGAACGGAGATTCATTATGATTTTTCTAGAGACGTATAAAGTACTGTAAGAGATGCTAAAGTTGTTGTGTTTACACTGTTTTTCACACTAGGCACAAAAATTAATAGTTATTTTTTTAACTATTGTATTAAGTGGATAAAATCAATACACGAGTTGAGAATTTAATTTTATCCAACACCTTTTATTTTTAAATAAAAATCTATAATTTTGCAAAAAATTATGTCAAAAATATTAAGATTAAGTTTTCTTAATACTAAAATAATAGGTAGCCATGGCCTAAGTATGCCTATTAAAAATAAACAATTGCTAGTTTTATATTTCTTACAAATGTCAAAATGGACGCGGTGAGGACAGAATTTTTAATAAAAACAGTATTTTATTCAAAAACTAAAGAATAATTTGGGGTTTTCTTTAATTTTTATGGTTTAGTTAACGTGCTTCTATTTATAGAATAGTTATAATACTTAATTAATAGGGTATGTAACTAATTTTGGGTGAGATCAAAAGCTGTACGTAAAAGAGTGGGTGAAAAATTTTTTAGTCACTAGTGGAAAAAAACTCACTTTTGACATTTAAAATAGTGCTCAAAACAAGTGTTTCTGTGAAGGTGTTGGATAAAGGATATACAAAATATACTACATTTTTAGGTGATTTTTAAAAAGCTGTAACTTGGCGAACAATGTTAGTAGAGCAATGATAAAAAAGCAAATTGAAGGTTTGAGTCTCTTTTTAAGATCCTCAAAAATCTATATCATTGACCGTAAATCATAAAAAAATCTGAGGTAAAAAATCTAAATTTTTGCTTGACTTACAAAAAGTCCACGGTCTACAATATATTTTTTTTGTTTTCATCTGGAAGCTCTTCTTCTTCTTTAACTTGAGCGGTCCAAGAGCTCTGTACGATAATTTTATGCTGTTATCGGCGTTAAAAGCGAGAGAGTTTCTTTGGGATATCTACTTTAATTAAAAAAAAAACAAACAAACAAACAAAATACCTTAGTCGATCCTTCATTTGCAATTTAATCCTAATTGGGACTTAAGTCAAGCTAAAAGTCCTAAAAACGCAATGTTTTACCTCTTTTGAGATCAAGTTTCTCGCATTATTTTTTTATTTTGTCCAAAACAAAAACTAAAACTTCATACTTCACTTTTTTGTATGATTATTAGTTCCCGAGTAATTTAATTTAATCAAATTTAAAAGTGTAATTTTTGCTTTTAACGCAGATAACTTAGCATAAAATAATCGTACATAATTATCACTAACTTCACTAAACTGAATTAAGAAATTAATAAATTAAGAAAATTAAGAAACATAACCTCAAATTTTCTGTGGTATGCAACAGTTAAGATAAAAGATAAAATATAGCATAAAATAAAGATAGACTCTTAAAATACACCATAGAAAAAGAAGAATATCTGAAATGCACAAACTTTAGTGAAAAATTTTATAAACAATCTTATCCAAGTATTAAAATAAAAATGAAGATGGCGACACCTGTGTATTCTAAAAATTCGTACATTTTCAGTTTAGGGAAAAACACAGTAGTTGCTTAAGAAAATAATAGGCACTTTTGGAGATAAGGTGGTTTTAAAACACGAATTTTGGACCCAATAACTGCAAATATAGTAATAATCGTCCTACGCAATAGATATTTGTTTTTACTTATTCAGTCGTATTTACACATGCTTATTATCTGTTTGGCAGTTACCTTATTGTTGCATACCACGGAAAATTTATTATATAATTTGAGGTTATGTTTCTTAATTTTCTTAATTTCTTGATTCAGTTTAGAGAAGTTAGTGATAATTATGCCTCAATCGACCTTTAGACCGCTTAAATTAAAGAAGAAGAATCGAGCTAAAAGAGCTTTTAGATAAAAATAAAAAATATACCTATATATATTGAAGACCGTGGACATTTTAAAAGAGAAACTAAGATTTTTTTTACCGCTGATTTATTTATGATTCTCAAAAACCGTCAATGATAAACATATTTGAACTTAGGATCCTAAAACTAGAGACTCGAAGATTCAATTTGCTTTTATTTTATCCACGACCATTTTCCGCCAAGTTACGGCCTTTTAAAATCACCTAAAAATTTACGATTTTTTTATAGCCTTTAATTTTTGTGTCTAGCGTAGTTATAATATTAGAAAAAAGAAAACCTAGTCAACAAATAAAATCTGGAAAAAACAATTTAAAACAAACATAGTAAAACACTTAAAAATTGTAACTAAAAACGTTGTAAGTAGAATCTCTAGCATATTTGTGCATTAATTTTTTTAAAAGTAAGCAAACAATTACAATTCTAAATATATATGCAAAAGAAGATTTACATATTTGGCATTATAAAAAATATGTATACACTGGAATGTTTTTATTATTTTCTATGGAGTTAAGACCAAGTGGAAATCCATAAAATGGTTTGGAATGAACCTTATCCTTTCGATTTATTCCTTTTTCTACAAGGTTTAAATTCTGTAACACGTTTGATGTTTGTAAAATAGATACAGGAGGCTTAAAATATGGCACATCCTCTGATGTATCATATAAAACAGACCCAGTGGTATTTACATAAGCTTTTGGGGGCCAATTTGACTTATTTTTGTGTACGTACATATTTTCAATTAAGGATGTTACTTCGTCGAGAGAGTTTTCCACGTGAGTTACCGTAGAAGGCGATGTTGTAGCACTCAATTGAGAGTTTTCACAAGGAGATTCCAGTAAAGCAGATCTGTTTCTAGTGTACTTTTGGGATTTCTTTTTGTATTGTTTGGAATGTATTTGATTTCTAGAAAAGAAAATCAATTTAATTTTAAATCCAGATTGGATAATGCATTAACTAACCAAAATAATGTATAAAGAACTTTCACTTTCGGGTTTAGACCGTGTTAATGGATTTTCACTTTCCGACGTTTCGTCTCTTACTACTAGAGACATCTTCAGGGATTAATCTGAAACTAAGTTTCGAATCAACTTGTGTCACTATTTATGACGAGTTGTGGTTATTCACCCGTGACGAGGTTTTTCCTATCAAAGACTTCCATATTGCAGGTAAGTGGTAACCAGTGTCCCGATTGATATTGTTAGGATGCTTGATGATTTCTATCGATTCCCGTATCTTCCTTGGCATTTTTCTGTTTTCTGTTAATATTTGTTTTGTTTCAGACAAATTGATTTTATGACCTGTTTCATGTACATGTTCGGCTACTGCCGATAAGGAAATTTGTTTCTTTCTTATATTGCCTTGACCATGAACGGTTATGCCAAAAAAGACATTAATAAGACCATATACAAATACAGAAATCCCAGACCCAAACAACAGGACAATAGTGACAATGACAGACAGACACAAGTTATACTTCCCTATGTAAGCGGTATCACGGATAAAATAGGTAAACTTTTGAAGAAGTCAAATATTAAGCCTATATTTCGGTCCAACCAAAAATTAGGTCAATGTTTGACTTCAACAAAAGACAAAATACCCCTGAGTTCAGAAGGCGTATATAAAATACTCTGCTCCTGTGGTACGGTTTACATAGGTGAAACTAAGAGAAAAATTTCTACAAGACTTCAAGAGCATGAGCGCAATATAAGAAAGAAACAAATTTCCTTATCGGCAGTAGCCGAACATGTACATGAAACAGGTCATAAAATCAATTTGTCTGAAACAAAACAAATATTAACAGAAAACAGAAAAATGCCAAGGAAGATACGGGAATCGATAGAAATCATCAAGCATCCTAACAATATCAATCGGGACACTGGTTACCACTTACCTGCAATATGGAAGTCTTTGATAGGAAAAACCTCGTCACGGGTGAATAACCACAACTCGTCATAAATAGTGACACAAGTTGATTCGATACTTAGTTTCAGATTAATCCCTGAAGATGTCTCTAGTAGTAAGAGACGAAACGTCGGAAAGTGAAAATCTATTAACACGGTCTAAACCCGAAAGTGAAAGTTCTTTATATCTTAATGGCCGTGAAAGCTTAAAATCTAAAATACAAAATAATGTATGTAGGTACTTACACTTTATATTGACGGTATTCATTTTTTGTGTATTTGTTAGGTGGTTTAGCCCATGAAACTTGTACCACGGTAAATTCATAATAATCTAAAAAATAAGAATAGTATATTATTTACCAAGTGAGGGAAGTTTAAAATTTTTGACCTGCGTCAAATTGCGGAATGAGCGCGCTAGCGCGAAGCCCGCAAGACGCGATCTAAAATGTTAAATCTTCACTCACGTGGAAAATATAGTATTTTTTTCACTACCAGTACAATTAATTAGCTATTTATTTATTTATTTAACTAATGAAAAAGCTACTTTCTTTAGTTAATTTTTCTTCAAGTTCTTCCCTCTTTAATAAATAATAATAATAAATCACCAGCTCATATAAATATGTCTAGCCGAAATTGTACAATTAACTATAATTTTTATAAGTAGTTTACAAAATTACTAATTACTTTTGTTAAATTTTGTTAATAAATATGTCATTTTAAAAAGTAAAAAAATTTATTTTAAGGTTAACAAAAGACCAGATTATTTGTGCTGCGCAAGGCTGGGAGCAAGGCATATGCAACCTATAAAACATTGTCGTTTTACGAGTTGAATATCTAATATATGGGGGTTTTACCTCTAGTAATCTATGATCTTTACGGTAATCTATGAGTTGTATAATCTATGGTTGAATATGATGGACTTTTTACTTTTCGAAGTGTTTTTTGTAAAACATGTTTTATAGGTACTAATTTAGTTAATATTTTCTTATTTATCATGCAATAAATAAATTTGGTGCCTAAAGACACTTGTAAATAGCAATGTGATTTAATAATTATGTGAAACGTCAGATGCCAAAACAGCTGAATAAAAATTTATTATTAGCCATGGTGCAATTTCATTATTTTTAGAACCTCTTACGTCATAGGTAGAGAAATAATATTTCTACCAATAAAAAGAAGAGTAATAAAGATGTGCTTTTAGGCTGGTGGTGAAAAAAAAACTTTTAACTAAAAATATAATTTTAAAATGTTAGTTTCTTACGTTTTAATTTAATCATCAAATCTTCTGCATATTGTCTGGATTTCAGGTGAACAAAAGCATAATTTTTAAATTTAAAAACCTTTTCAACTTTGGTAGGTTCTATGAAACCAACAACCACTCGGTAAACATCTTCATAGGTCTCGGTCACGTCCAAATTTAGTAGGTGTATCACATTAACCTAAAATTAAAAATTTATATTTTCCACAGCACAAGAAGATTTCTTAAAGAAACAAGTGACGGTAAAATTAATAATTTTGGCGATAAAAATTAGCTAGGATAAAAATTTTCACAATAAAAAAACATTTTAAATTGCCTAAAAAAAATTTTTGTTGTGGTACTATTAGTTTCCGAGATATAGCGATTTATGAAATTTATCTAGAAAGGGTGTCCGTTTTGTATCGTATTTTACTTTCCCGGCCTCCACCAATAGAACATCCAAAATCAATAAAACGAGGAAATATCCATAGCGGGATTAAAACCATTATCAGGTATTCCTGTCTGTCTGTCTGTCTGTCTGTCTGTCTGTCTGTCTGTCTGTCTGTCTCTTATCCTCATCTACTTGAAATTTGTTTTTATTGTACAGTGTTCCCAACCTTTTTGAAGTTAATTTCCCACAGACATGGACAAAAATTCCCTTTTTTTCCCACGGAAATTAGACAAAAATCCCACGTTTTTTCCCACAAACTTAAATCGAATTATCATAATTTTTTAATAATTAAACATTGGTTTCTAACATGTCTAACAATAATTAAACATTGGTTTCTAACATAAAAAAAAAACTAACTCTGTTAACATGTTTTCTCTCCTTTTGATTCAATCAGAAGAAAGAAGAGAGATAAATTGGCGTTGACTACTAGGATCTCCCATCCCTCCCCATCCCCCTCCCACCCACTCCCCAGCGCCAAATTATGACAGATGCTACTCGCATTAGTGAGCAGAGACTCACTCCCCAATAAATTATGACAGATGCAACTCGCATCAGTGAGCATAGACTCACTGCCCCAAACTTCAATTCAGATCAAGTATTTTTTTTTAGATAAATGAGCCATAGGCTGCGCCTGTCTCTTAAAGACCCAAACAAACTATTGATGATGACTACTAGGATCATCCAGCGCTTATATATGTTACATATCGTCACTCAAAGTGCAAAAAGTCGTATGTCAAAATTTTACTCTTTTGTTCTAAATTATGAAATGAAATTAAACTTGCCACTTTATAAAGTGTAAATTTACACTGTGTAAAGTTTAATGTCCGCTCTATTTAGAAACCTTACTGAATTGTGGCGTTTTATTAAAATTTTACAATTTAGCACTAAAATAAAACAAAGTGACATACGACCTTTTGCACTTTGAGAGAATATAATTAGTGTATAATTTTTAAAATAGGAAACTATATTTTTTAGCATTAATTTGTTGAAGTAATGATTATTACAGCAAAATGACGCTAGATGTTATACATAAGGGCCTATTTACAAATACGAAGTAAAAATGTAAAGTAAAAAAGGCAAGAAATTCAGTACGCTGATTGGTTCAATTCTAATCAACCTTGAAATTAAACCAATCAGGGTACTGCATTTCTTGCGATTTACGTTTACGTTTTTACGTCTTATTTGTAAATAGAAACAAATTAGTTCTATAGGCTTAATCATAAATTTAGAAAGAAAAGGTCCTTGAAAATTCCCATATTTCATGGAATATTAAAATTTCTTCCCTTTTCCCCTTTTGCTAAATTTTGTTGGAAAAATTGCCACGATATGGGAAATTTCCCACGAGTTGGGAACACTGTTATTGTAGGAGGCGCTAATTTTTAATACAGTAATTACCCTATAAAACATTTCGTTCAAACAGATTAAAAATAAAATCATCATCTGGATAAGCTTATATCAATTTTTTATGCAAACGTCGGTGAGAAGCAATTCAAAATTTTAATAAGCATTTTCGAATTAAAACGGATTAAAAATATTATATTTTTAATCTTAGAAATGAATTAAATCGGATACGCATTTGCAAATAGTTGCTAATTGAAAATGATATTCCGCATATGCGAATAGAAACAAATTAAAACATGTTACGCATTTGTAAACAGCCGCTAATTAAAAATTATATTCTGCATATGCAATAGAAACGAATTAAAATATGTTTCGCATTTGCAAATAGAAACGAATTTAATTTAAATAGCAAATGCAAATTAAAACAGGTTAACTAATTGAAAAGAATTGATACGGATTAATATTGATAATTTGCTGTAAATAGAAATAATTCAAACTAATTCAAACTGGTTAAAAATATTTTATTTTTAATCCGTTTGAATATGAAGTTTTTTACCTAGACAGCACAGAGATCACTTAAAGAGATCTTAAAGATGTCGTAACTCTTCATTCAAGACTTCTTAAGAACGTCGGTTTTCGCCGTATATCCATGTTAAAGAAGTCGTAACGACGTCGTATGTTACAAAAGGTAACGTCTTTAAAACATATTTTTTAAGACGCCTTGCACAGGCGACTTTACAATATAATACAAGCTCCCATTTACGTTGCTAGGTACGGTCGTATTGATATAAAAAGCGTAATAAGAATTAGAATGAGAGGTAATTTGTTTGTCAAAAATAGATCTTAAAAAAAAGTGTTTTTTTATTTTTTTTTTTCAGTTTTTTTTTGAAAATTTCATTTTTGATTTTTTTTTAATCTTTTCGTTTTTCGTAAAAAGAAAATTTAAAAAAAAATTAAAAAAAAAATATTTTTTTGTTTTTCAAAAAAAGATCTTTAAAAAAAGTATTTTTTTTTAGTAGTTGATTGTGGTTAATTTATTTTTACAATGAGTATCGAAGTTAAGACGTCTTGTACCGATACTTAAAAGACATATTATAGACATCATAATCAGATATCTTTTAAACATCCCTAAAAAGAAGTCCATAAGATATCCTTTTTATGTCTTTAGGCGTCCAGACATAATTAAGATCTTAAAAAGACGTCTTTAAGATGTGCTGTCTGGGTATAGGGTAGGTAGAACAAAAAAAAATCATATTTTGGGAACCGTATCAAGAAAAAACGCAATACACTATCCACTGTAAAGAATATACTATAAAATACAAAACATTAGGGGGAGATACCCATGAATGGGACACTTTTTGTTTTTTTTTTAATGCTTGTAGTTTTGGTAAAAATAAATATTATTCAGGTTTAACACTTGGACTGTTTTTATATTTCCAAATATGATAACTAAAAAAATTACGTATAAAAGATTAAAAATAAAATTTTGGTAGCCGTTAAAAAAAAACAAAAGTGTCCCATTCTTGGGTATTTTTTTACGGCTTGTAAACTTAATATTTAAAACAAAAGAACTTTTACCTCAAGAAGAAACATGATGAAATCGTAAAATGACTGGCAGGGGTACAGTGTTGCCGATTTGAAACATATTCTTTGGATATTTTATTGTAAATTTTAAGAAACATGTATGAGTTTTATATGAACTAGTAGTTTAATTTTAATAGATTTAAATATCCTATATTATTAAACATAATAATAGTATACACAATAAAGTTTTTTACATTTTTAATTTAAGTATAATGATTTGAATTCATGATAAGGTGGAAACTACGCAACATCGCTACTAGGTATCCTGAAAGTCGACTAGCGACATCTACATTTTACACCACAAAGCTGTATCGCGTTTCTGTTAATAAATAAACAAACAAAAAGATAAACATTGGTCTGAAATAACTTCTTGAGGTAAAAGTTTTTTGTTTAAAACGGACAACTAACCTGTTTCATTTCATCCCAAGATGGTTCCAAATATGGCACTGACCAATCAATCCTGGTATTCATCCCCCATAAAACCAGCCTTTTATCAGCCTTGGCTCTAAAATGAGCGGCTTCTTCATGGGTTCTGAACTCCACGAAAACGTAACCTCGATTCGTATATTTTTCAGAGTAAGAACGGTACATGATGATGTCTACAATATTGGTGAATCCTAATCGATTTAACTCCTGCCAAATTTGATCCTTATTTTTTGTCAGAGGTATTCCTAAAATATTTAAGAATGGTATTGCCTTTTTCTACGACTGCTTTAGAATGTAATATAATACACACACTTTTCAAACAGATTGAATCCATTCTAGCTCTAGATACGGTATAAATATTCCGTATCAAGTGTTAGAATGAGCACATGTAGTGCCATCTCTTGTTTATAAAAGTAAAGAAAACTGTAGCAAAATTAGAAAAAATATATATATATATATTACCATGAAATATTGAATAATTTAATGCAATTTAAAGTTTTGCGTTAAAATTAGTTAGTTTATTAGTTTAACTTTATATTTGACCAGTTTATCAATTTAGTTAAAAAAATTAAAACTGCTCCATCTATTGTTAAATATTTAAACCTGATATCTGTCACAACAATCTGACATAACCTTCAATTTTTGTATTATAATTTGTAAATATGTGCTAAAATTAAATAAAAATCTTTTTTAAGTACTGATTTGATAAAACTATTAAATAACATTAACTGCTTTATTTAAAAATATGTGTTTTGTTGCATTTACAATGTCGAGTCACAAAAAAAACATTGTTTTTAACCTTGTCCGCAGTTTAAAGCTATACAGTGTTTCATATTTGCAGTCTAAGAAAAAGTAGTGTACAACACGTATGGAATAGTTATTCCTAGCTCCCGGGACCGTCATACCGCTCGCGCGGAATATTCTCTATTCCATACTAGTTATAGAATATATTATTAATTAGTTGCCAATGATGAAAAATGGCATTTTAAGAAAAACGCGTTACAAGTTTTTTTTATGTCTTAACTTTTGAATGAGTCGACATATCGACTTCAAATTTGAAACACCCAAATAAGACAATTTAAACCATCTTTTGGCATATATATTTGATATTTTTAACTTAAAAATGTGGACAGTAGGCATAGGGGAATATTTTTCAAATATAAAAGGGGGTCTTGTGATATCCTTTTAAAGCTTATAAAATTTTCTATTTGACCACATATTTTTTATTTTTACTTTCCCTAAGGAAAGTCTTGAGTTAGCAAAAAAAATCCGAAAAATTTTTTTTGCTTTTTTTACGTTTCTGGACGTTTTATATCAAAAAAATATGATTTCCGTAAAAAAAAATCTGTCTGTGTGTCCGAGAAATTTGTGACCACGATAACTCAAGAAAGCTTCTGGCTAAAGACTTCAAATTTGGACCACAGGTTGATTATCCAAAGTTCTAGGTTGGGATTGCTTTTCGTAAAAATCGGGTTGGGGTAAGGGGGTAAAATGGGGTAAAAACATTTTTTTTCAAAAACATATTTTTTTTAATTTTTTTTCTGTTTTTAATTTTAATGAACCTAAGCCTGTAGGAAAAAGTATTATTTTGTTGGCAACAGTATTTTGAAATTTTAAGTTAAGTTCTATAAAGAACTTTCGGGTTTATACAGTGTTAATTAATTTTCACATTGTAGTGGTTCAACCCTCGCGAAAAACTTTAAATGTGATAAGAAGATCTTTGATAAAAAACAAATACCTATTGGATAAAAAATACAAATATCTACCTCCGTAGGTTTTCTTAAATAGAAACGCGTGCAGATGTAAAAATGGTGTTTTAATTAATTAGAACACTTGGAGAGGGGAGTTACTACAAAATCTTATTTCCAGAGATAAAGCCGGTACATAATTAAAAATACACTGCCCAGTAAAAGAGCTTTCCCATTTTTCACCTCCGCCCGTAAAATGGATTTTTATTATCAGATTCACTTTCAGCAACCATAAAAACCTTAATATACCAATTTTCACGAAAACTACCCTCTGCCCCTTTAGGGGTAAAGTTAGAATTTTTTTATAATCAGATTCACTTTCAGCAACCTTAAAAACCCCAATATAACAATTTTCACGAAAACTACCCCCCACTCCTCAGGGGGTGGATTTAGAAGTTTTTTATCAGATTCAATTTCAGCAACCTTAAAAACGCCTATAGCAATTTTCAAATTTTTCTAAAAAAATGTATTTTTCCCCATTTGCCCCCCTTGCCGGACCCTAATGTTTACCAAAAACAATCCCGAGGGAGAACTTTTGGTAACATACCTATATGCCAAATTTCAAGTCTCTAGCTTAAAGCGTTCTTAAGTTATCGTGCCCAAAAGATCTCCGGGACAGACCGATCGACCGACCGATATTTTTTTTTTGCTAGAAATTGATTTATATCGTCATAACATAAAACGTCATAAAACGCAAAAATACACAAAAAAAAATTAAAACTTTTTGCACGAATACAAGGCTCCAAAATTTTGAAAATTTTCAAAATGGGAAAGCAATTTACTCACCTCCAACATAGATCCTGCGATTATTAAACGATTTTTCAATTTGCAAGCAACAGTTTGTACGAAATTCTACATGTGACAAATTTTTCAGCGCTATATTCGCTTGCCGAAAATCCATATATTGCACATATGCCATGTTCCGAGTTTTTGATAAGTTCCCCTGCATCATCAGCCGGATATCAAAAATTTCTCCGGACGACTTAAAAAAATCAAAAAGTTCCTTCATGGTGGCATCCGACGGAATTTTTCTGACGTAAACTTCGCATAAATCTTCAGGGTGATAACCGGATATTTTTTTCGGTGAACTAAGTACCAATTGGTACTTTACATTTTCTATCTTGTATTCTTCGAATTCGTTTGTTAACGGCAAAGACATTTTGATATCGAATAAAACACACAAGCTCTACTTAAAAAAATAAATTAAGAACAAAGTTTTATTATTCTAAAACACTATTAGGTATTAGTACAAAGCACTAAATCCAACTACCGAAAATTTATTCCAATTCCCTACCTCATAATCTTATTCTGTTGCCATTGGTTACAGTACTATAGGTATTTGATGATTGGTCGGTTTCTGCTTGTCACAACAAGATTGTTTGTTACTAAGTCGGTACCCTTTTGAAAGCAGGTAGAAAATTTTATAAATATCTTTACAATTGTTTTCAAAATATTCATAGCCGTAGGTAGAAACTTTTTTATGTATTTATTAAGAAGTAGAAAAAATCTTAAAAATTTTATAAAGAACTTTCACTTTCGGGTTTAGACCGTGTTAATGGATTTTCACTTTCCGACGTTTCGTCTCTTACTACCAGAGACATCTTCAGGGATTAATCTGAAACTAAGTTTCGAATCAACTTGTGTCACTATTTATGACGAGTTGTGGTTATTCACCCGTGACGAGGTTTTTCCTATCAAAGACTTCCATATTGCAGGTAAGTGGTAACCAGTGTCCCGATTGATATTGTTAGGATGCTTGATGATTTCTATCGATTCCCGTATCTTCCTTGGCATTTTTCTGTTTTCTGTTAATATTTGTTTTGTTTCAGACAAATTGATTTTATGACCTGTTTCATGTACATGTTCGGCTACTGCCGATAAGGAAATTTGTTTCTTTCTTATATTGCGCTCATGCTCTTGAAGTCTTGTAGAAATTTTTCTCTTAGTTTCACCTATGTAAACCGTACCACAGGAGCAGGGTATTTTATATACGCCTTCTGAACTCAGGGGTATTTTGTCTTTTGTTGAAGTCAAACATTGACCTAATTTTTGGTTTGGACTTTTGGCAATATAAGAAAGAAACAAATTTCCTTATCGGCAGTAGCCGAACATGTACATGAAACAGGTCATAAAATCAATTTGTCTGAAACAAAACAAATATTAACAGAAAGCAGAAAAATGCCAAGGAAGATACGGGAATCGATAGAAATCATCAAGCATCCTAACAATATCAATCGGGACACTGGTTACCACTTACCTGCAATATGGAAGTCTTTGATAGGAAAAACCTCGTCACGGGTGAATAACCACAACTCGTCATAAATAGTGACACAGGTTGATTCGAAACTTAGTTTCAGATTAATCCCTGAAGATGTCTCTAGTAGTAAGAGACGAAACGTCGGAAAGTGAAAATCCATTAACACGGTCTAAACCCGAAAGTGAAAGTTCTTTATATCTTAATGGCCGTGAAAGCTTAAAATCTTAAAAATTTTGTTTTATAAATTTTTAAAAAATAGTGTTTAGGTAGGGTTTCCCATTTATCTTAGTAATCTGACCCTTTTGGTTCGGGAAAATTAGGAAAAATTACGGAAAACATTAATATAGTTTTGATATTTTGCGATTATGCTCCCTATAAGGAGAAGAACAAAGGCCCGTAAAGTCCCCTCCTGCGCAGTGGGCTCAAAAACCTTTTTTTCTCGAAAAACCCTCCGTGGATGAGCAGGGCCGGACAGAGCCAGCCCGGTCCCCGGGGTAACTATATTACCCGGCCCCCCATTTTTGCAAAAAAAAGTCTTCGCTTCTAAAAAAAAAGCTTTACACGTGGCAGAAAACCCTGTATAATAATTTGATAGGTTTTTAAACCTGGTCCTCAAATTCGAAACTCCCCAAAAAAAGGACCTCACTATCAAAAATAAAATTTTAACCACATAGAATCTCATAAAACCGGTTTCACTAACCGACTAAAACCGACTAAAATTTCAAGTTTTACGAGGTTTAACTCGTTTAGAAAAAAACAGTTTTATGAGATTTGGTTCAAATTTTATTTTTGATAGGGCTGGTAAAAAGTATGATATAGAAGAGAAAAAGATACAAGTCGCTTGTAAAACAAGTTTACACTACGATATTTAAAAAACGCTTTGACACAGTGACTTGAAATTTGGAACAAAGATTTTTTAAGTAGTAAACAAAATTTGTTCCAAATTTCAAGAACAAAATTTGACTCAAATTTCAAGTCTCTATGTCAAAGATTTCTTGAAATATCGTAGTGTAAAGTTGTTTTGCAAGCGACTTGCATCTTTTTCTCTACTATGTCTATTTTATTTTAGTCTACATAATAATTATTTTTAAGTAACGTAAATGTACCTACCGTTGACCGACCCCTTAAGAGGTCATTCAAATTTAAAATAAAAAAATTAGGGTTCTATAAGGTCTAGACTAGTTTTAAAAATTTTATTACCAAATACAATGTATTTTTAACGAAAAAAAAACAATTATTTTTTTTTAAATATCTTTTTATGTAGATAAATTTTTCAAAATAATGAAATAAAACATGAAAAAACAAAATGGCCCAAATTCTAATCAAAAATTACCTTGAAGAACTATTAACGACTCTAGGTAAAAAAAAACATATTTTTTTATGTCTTACTAATTATTTAAAGTTGAAATACACAATAAAATAATGTTGGTCACTTTTTACCGGAGTCATCTTAGCAACAAACAGGCCAGCAACAAAATTTCGGCAGGTCCGGCCGACTAGTCACGTTAGCAACAAAAGTTGGCAACAAAGTTTTGGCCGGTCCGAAATTTGTTGTTGGCCGGTTTGTTGCTAAGATGACTCCGGTTCACTTTTTTCCCGTTTGGTAGTATAGTGCGGCTGTAGAAAAAAATCCAGACATGTATGGGTTAAACTGAGTCCAGATTCGGTTTCAGAGAGCGAAAATACATAGGTCATCATCATCCTATCCATGGAGCAGACCACTTTTGTTTTTTTTTTGTGGGCCTGTGTAATTATTATTTTAAGACAAAAGGTATGTTGTCGATTTCAGTTAAATAAAAGTACACAAGACAAGATTATTTTCTATTTAGAACTTTTATAACAAGGTAATAAATTAAGATTTATGGCTCATAAATTAAAATTTTAAATAAATATCTAAAAGAAAAAAACTGTATGACACAAAATTTTATTATTTAATCAATATGCTGATTGTTCTAAGAAAATTATAAATATCCAGTCAACTAAAAAAACTGGACACGACTTCAAGTAAACTATTCGTATATTTGTGGTAGACATAGACAAGGAAGACCTCCAAAGCCGTTGCGAAATACTGTGATAAACGTGCCTAGCGCATCTGAGATAAACTTGCACATGCGCACTACTATTGTTGTTTTTGACGAGTATTTTTAACCTTAGTTTTGTGTGTCAAATAAAAATTGTAAAAAATTCAACAAAAAACAATAAATATCTACGAAGAAACGTCGAAATAGTTTTTTAAAATTATTTTATAAGAATTTTTCGAGGTGTGTGAGTTTCGGGATTTTGTTCACCTACTTTGAGTACACCAGGGATTGACCCTTTGCTCTTCATAAAGCAACAGTACAGGTTAGGTTTAAAGTTATATACAAATGCAGCAAAAAAACAATTAAAACACAGTAGAAGTCGAAAAATGAACAGAAACAAACGACGATCTGACAGTATAAACAAACTACTAATAATTCGTCACCCCAGTTTTGATTTGCCATATCTCTATTTTAGGACATTTTAAGATTTTTACTGGGGGATTTTTGGAGATAAGACAAATTAATACTGGGGTGATGAATTGTTTTACGACCGACAGCATTTCACAGCTGATAGAGATGCGTACTGCGCGAGGTCAGATATATTGCGTTACGTCATTTCGCTGCCCCGTTCTGTCACAAAATAATCTTGCGCAGGCTGGCCTAATGGTTGTCTTTCCATCTCTATGGTGGTAGAGTGTAGAAATTTATAAAAATTATAGAACATTGCAAAAAGGAGTCCATAGTGCATATTTGAATGAAATGACAACTATGCACACTCATTTATCCAAACGAGTACACATAGCTTTTATTTTGACAAAAGTGGTTTGACGTTTATAAAAGTTTTTAATGTCAAAATTAAACACAGGTAATTCTTTAAAATATACATTTTTTAAGAGTCTAGACTGTAGATCGAACGAAAAATGTTGTTCGCAACTCGTTTGCGACAAGTCCTTAGTGCACTCGAATGATTTTTTGACATCGCTTCGTCAAAAAAACTTCATTCTCGTGCACTAAGGACTAAAGTCGCTTACTCGTTATGAAAACTACTATTGAAAAACTTTAATAGTATATTAAAGTACTAGTTTCAAAACATACGTTTTTAGCGCACGAGTACAAGTTTAGAAAACAAGCCGCTTGCGGCTCGTTTTCTAAACTTGTACTCGTGCGCTAAAAACGTGTTATGAAACGAGTGCTTTATACAATTTTTTCTATTTTGCTCTAAAATTTAAAAAAACTTACATTTAAATTGATGACTGATTTAGGGATTTTTGTTTTAGATTGGCATTACAGTTTAGACCATGTTTAAAATTCCAAGAACAAATGATATTTTGATATATTTTATAGTCATCTCTTCTCTTTTTTACTGCAATTAACCAAGCCACAATTTTAACATGTTAAAAATAACCTAAACAAAAAATTTTGTAGAAAATTCAACTTTAAAGCGGCATTGACATTAGCACTGAAAACGTCAAGCGATAGGCCAGGTCTGTTGCCAACCCAAAAGAACAAAAGTACAGACCTCTTATGGGCCTATAACAACACGCAAAATGCGTGTGATTATGAGCTTATAAGAGTCGCAAAATAGAAAAAAATAATATCATGATTGCAACCTTAGTCAAAACAACTCCCAAGTAGCAGCATAGTGACAGAAACTGATATATGATAAATCTATTTCAGAATCCAATAAAAACAATAAAGTATACTGGGACATCATAAATGAGCACCGAAATAAAAAAGTCCAGAAAACAGGAGATATAAAACCTGATGATTTTAACAAGTTGTTTATTAATATACCGAGTCGTATTAAGGAAAGTATAGTTTCAAATCAAACTTATTTTGAGGATTATTTAGGTAAAACGTGTAACACCGAGTTTAACTTTCGATCACCCTCGTATATTGAAGTCAGGGATGCCATCAAAAACCTCAAAAAAACGAGAAGTAAAGATCATTATGGGCTAAACGTGGAATTAATTAAATCAATTATCGACATAATAACTGGACCTTTAACCATACTTTTCGACGAATGTATAAAAAATGGCACCTTTCCATCCGCATTAAAAATATCAAAAATTATACCACTACATAAAAAGGGCGATTTGAATGATACCAATAATTATCGACCAATTGCCCTTGTACCTATTATATCCAAAATCTTTGAAGCCTTATTAAAAAATCAAATAGTAGAGTATTTTGAAAACAATAATTTATTTTATTTAAACCAGTTCGGATTTAGAAAAAACAAATCTACTACTCAAGCAATAAATAAACTAATTAACATAATTGTTGAGGCCATGGAAAGTGGGCTTATAGCGGGAAGTGTGTTATATGATTTGCAAAAAGCATTTGACTGTGTTCCCCCAGACAAACTTATTAGAAAACTGCATTCATACAATTTTGATAGCAAAAGTTGTGATTTGCTTAGGTCATACTTAACCAATCGCAAACAATACACTTTTTTTAATGGCAAATCTTCGGAGTGTGGTGACGTCACTGATGGTGTGCCGCAGGGCTCTGTACTGGGACCAATACTCTTTCTGATCTACATAAATGATCTGGTACGAGCTGTTGGAGGTGTAGAGCTTTTGCTGTTCGCCGATGACACCACCTCAGTCCAGAGTCACAGTAATGAATTGCAGTTGGAAAATAGCTTGGCTGAGACACAGTCAAATCTAAGAAAATGGTTCGATGCTAACAGCTTAAGTCTAAATTTAAACAAAACACAGAAGATTCTATTTACGCACCGTAACACAACACATGAAAATCCTGATAGTGTAAAGTTTCTTGGAGTAATGTTGGACCCTAAACTCAGCTGGGAGTCCCATGTAAACTTTATTGCTAAAAAAATCTCAAAAAATCTATTCGTTTTACGTAATTTGACTAATCTGGTTCCTGAAGATATTTTAATTACAGCCTATCATTCTCTTGTTGTGTCGCATATGATATACTCTATTCTTAGCTGGGGGCACTCTTGCCATATTAAACGAATTTTCGTTTTACAACGCAAAGCCATACGTATCATATGCAGCAAAGACTATAGAGAGGATGTAAGGTCTTGCTTTAGAAACCTAAACTTGATGACGTTTCCCTGTTTGTATATTTATTATTGCTTACTTTTCACCAAAGAAAATAATATTTACACTTTGAGATCAGATATACATAATTATTATAGCAGAAATCGAAATAATTTAAATGTCCAATATCTTCGGTTACTGTCGAGTCGATTTAGCGAAAATTATTACGCTCCCACATTTTTCAATAAATTACCAGAGAATATTAGACAACTACCTATTAAAGTTTTTAAAAGTAAAATTAAGGCGTTCTTGGTGAGGAAAGCATTTTATAGTTATGATGAATTTTTACAGCTGGAAATTAATGATCTCGATTTTTAATCCTATCTTGTCTTATTTTAATTTTATTAATCTTTCTGTAATGTGATATGTTTGAAACATTTTCATATTTTTTATTTTTTATATTTATATAATTACTGTTATATTTTACTACTGACTTGTGTAAACGTTTGTATTAGCATGCAATAAATTATCTTATCTTATCTTATCTTACTGCAACTTCGAGTGAGTGGCTATAACGTAATAACCACTAAATCTACGTCTATACAGTAAAAATAGCTTTACTTTATATTTGCGTAGTTGTAATCACGTAAATATCACCGCTGGTAATCACTCCGAAATTTTATACTTTCTTGGTGCCACTGAAGGTGTTAAAAACGTTAAAATTACTAACCGGGATCACCTCAAAGTTGTCCAAACTTGACATTGAAAATAGTTGTTACAGCCACCAAACGACCCAGTCAACACAAATACATGGCAGGAACATAGCAGGTACATAACCACTGTTCTATGTGATGTTGCAGACATATAATTTTTATAGTCCATGTATAGTCCTTGGACTTTAACAATTCCGCCTCAAGTTATGTATCAGCTACATAACATGCTACATATCAGATACATACTAGGTACATAACAATAAAAGTAGGCGTTTCCGAATTTTACTTGTTATGGAGTGCATCATAGATTTAGACATGGTGAACATTTTTACGTCTTTTTGATAAACCTAATAATTAAAGTATATAAATATCTTTATATGTAGCATCCATCAGGCAAAATTCTTATACGATGTGCATTTTTACTGTGAAAGCAAACTTTCTACCAGGCTTAAAAATCATGGGCCACATAAAAAGCCAATTTTTAGAGAAAAAATAGCAAATAATCATTTTAAAAAAATATATATATATTTTAATTTTTTGTCTAAAATTATCTAAAATCGGTTTAGTTGTCTAAAAATACATGCGTTTCTACTACTTAAGGGTAAAACTTTTATTATTAACAACAATTTTAAGAATATTAGTGATTCTAACCTATAAAAATTAAAATAATATAGACGCCATATTTAGTATTGAATTCATAACATTTTATGTATCGTGTATGTTCTCGTACCATATATATGATACATAACATGCAATATTGCATGTTATGTACCATACATATGTATGTTACATCTTATGTAATATGGCACATGTAACGTAAAAAATCTTTCTGTTATAGGGCATGTTATGTAGCATACATATGTATGTTATGTCTCATGTAATAAGGCACATGTTACCTAAAAAATCTTTCTTTACCATGTTGCATCCATATATGTGCGGACTGGGTCCCAAGTAGCAGCATAGTGACAGAAACTGATACTGCAACTTCGAGTGAGTGGCTATAACGTAATAACCACTAAATCTACGTCTATACAGTAAAAATAGCTTTACTTTATATTTGCGTAGTTGTAATCACGTAAATATCACCGCTGGTAATCACTCCGAAATTTTATACTTTCTTAGTGCCACTAAATGGTGTTAAAAACGTTAAAATTACTAACCGGGATCACCTCAAAGCCCAGACAGCACAAAGATGACTTAAAGAGATCTTAAAGATGTCGTAGCTCGTCATTCAAGACGTCTTAAAAACGTCGGTTTTCGCCGTATATGCATCTTAAAGACGTCTTAATGACGTCGTATGTTACAAAAGGTAACGTCTTTAAGACATCTTTTTAAAGACGCCTTACTGGCGCCTTGCGCAGGCGACTTTACAACATAATACCCCCTCCCATTTACGTTGCTAGGTAAGGTCGTATTGATATAAAAAGCGTAATAAGAATTAGAATGAGAGGTAATTTGTTTGTCAAAAAAAGATCTTAAAAAAATGTATTTTTTCTTTATTTTTTTTAATTTTTTTTTTCAGTTTTTTTTTTGAAAATTTCTTTTTTGAATTTTTTTAAATTTTTTTCGTTTTTCAAAAAAAGATCTTTAATAAAATGGTAATTTTTTTAATAGTTGATTGTGGTTAATTTATTTTTAGCGATGAGTATCGAAGTTAAGACGTCTTGTACCGATACTTAAAAGACATATTATAGACATCATAATCAGATATCTTTTAAACATCCTTAAAAAGAAGTCCATAAGATATCCTTTTTATGTCTTTAGGCGTCCAGACATAATTAAGATCTAAAAAAGACGTCTTTAAGATATCATGTGCTGTCTGGGAGTTGTCTAAACTTGATATTGAAAATAGTTGTTACAGCCACCAAACGATATCACTTAAATATTACTAAGAAGTGGCAGTGATTTTAAAGTGGGTGTGATAGTTTCGACCACGTTTTGGGAACCTTTAAAATACCTTTAAATAGGCGGCACTTGATTATATAATTGCGTTAATGCTTGCCACGTTCTTGCCACGTTCGTAAGTGATTTTCACATAACGGATAGAACCAAATTTACTTCAAAGTTGCAATAACCTTCAAAATTCACTATAGAGTGAGCGTTGCCTATTTCTGACCTCCGTTTTACATTGTCGATTATATCCAAACGAAAGAAGCCTTTAAGGTGTAGTCGGTCTGTGCGCAAATAATTTTATATTTAGCCTCATCCAGAATGCGTTTGTTTGTAAGATGGATAACCAGAAGCCTCGTCAAAAGAAGACTTTCCGACATTCGACAACGTTTTATAGAAAACTTAAACAACAAATAGAAGGTGCCAAAGCTATAATTACTTTTTAGTAAAGTAAAGGCATAATTACTTTTTAGTAAAGTAAAGGCATAATTACTTTTTAGTGAGCAAGCAGCCATTATTATTAAAACAGAAAAAATATAAATATTCTCAGGAATTGCCTTTACCGTTAGAACAAGTAGACAGTGAACCTTGTATGTTGATCAATAACATGGAAGATGATTCTACGCCTTGTAACCAAATTGCAGATGAAAGAAATTTTTATTATGATGACAACATTTATAACGACGGGTTGTTGAAGATTTTGTGGACGCTTTCAATGAAGAATTTTGAGGTTATGTCCAATGTAACTTTAAAGTGACAAAGAACGGTGGCTGCCATGTGGCTGCGCCATGACTGCCACTTTTAAGTGGTGAAGTACTCGTTGGGCTAGTTCCGCTTGCCACTTGATTGATGAACAGCTATAGAGAAGCATATTTTTGGTTTCTGCCACTTCAAATACGCAGACATATTGGCAGCCATTTTTAATACCGTCGCCATTATAAGAAAAATAAGTACACGTGCTATTGAAAAAAAAATTCGTCGTTACCGCTTTAAATATAATGCATCCATACATAATTATTGGTTTTAAGTAATCAACATTGATAAAAAAACACGGTTTGTGGCATCTAAGTTAAAAATTTCCGAACCGAAAAATTTACAAATTTTTATCTTTTTGCTATAATATGAAGTATTCCAGTGACGCGTGTCCATATTTCGAGGTACAACACCTATATTTGGCAGTAAACTTTCAATCGTTCTAAATTTTCGACTTTCGGAATTATCTTAAACCATTATTCTTATGTTTGAATGTAATAATATAATAATTATCAGGTACTTTTTTACCAATAATGCAAGTTAAAAAAGCAAGGAAAATGAAAGGAATAATGTACAGAATAGAGACCGAGCTACATCTACCTCAAAGACAAGCGCAATAAACAAAGTTTCGTATTTAGTGTCAACCACCGCACACCCACGTTTTTGCCAAGTAACCACAACGTGGCTTAAACGTAATTATATAAAATTTAAAAACGTCGCTGGAACGTAGCCGCCACCAAGAAAGTGTTCCCCAATTTGGTCACATCCACATGATAGAACCGTTTCTATAACGTGGCAGAAATTTTGGCAATACACTTTAAAGTTTTTAGTCTCGTGGCCGTTACGTTCTTTCCACGAAAAATGCTACTTGGGCTAATATTAGCACCAATCAAAAGTACTAAATTTAGTATTTATAAATAGTTACTAATAGTGAAATGAAATAGAGTATACAATAATTGTCGATTTCAGTTGAATAAAAGTAAACAAGATTATTTTTTTGTACCTTAGAACTTTAAAAACAAGGTAATAAATTAAGATTTATGGCGCATAAATTAAAATTTTAAATAAACATCTAAAAGAAAAAAACTGTCTATGACACAAAATTTTATTATTTAATCTCGCATTTAAGCAATATGCTGATTGTTCCCAGCAAAAATTAAATTAATAGGTGTGTATTTAGGGCTTGTCCATAAATTATGTCACACTTTTAGGGGAGGGGTTCTCGAAGTTGTGACACAACTGGAATTAAAATTATTATTCCATTAGGTACTTTCGCAGGCGTAAACCAACCCTAAATATTTTCCGATGAGGTTAATTTTAGGATGGGGTGCAGGAAGGCCCTTAAGTCTGCATACAAAATTTCAGCCCGATCGGATAATATAAAGTACTTGTTTTTTACCGTTCCGCAGAAAAAAATCGTTTCGCAGGCGTAAACCAACCCTAAATATTTTCCGATGAGGTTAAAATTTTGGGATGGGGCGAGGGAAGGTCCCATAAGTCTGCATACAAAATATCAGCCCGATGGGATAATTTAAAGTACTCGTTTTTTACCGTTCCGCAAAAAAAAAATCGTTTCGCAGGCGGAAACCACCCTTAAATATTGTCCGATAGGGTTGAAATTTTAGGGTAGGGTGGAGAAAGGTCTTTTAAGTCAAGGTACAAAATTTTAACCCAATCGGATAATTTAAAGTACCCGTTCTGCTAAATAATACGTATTTCGCAAAATAGAAATCCCCGGTACTTTCCAATATTATTATTAATTATAATATTATATTTGGTAAAATGTATTAAAAAAATAAAAAAAAAGTGACTGGAGGTGCCGGGTATCGATCCCGGTACCTCTCGCATGCTAAGCGAGCGCTCTACCATCTGAGCTACACCCCCTGATGTAAGATTTCGAAAATAATTTCGCTAAAATAACAAATTGTAACTTACAACACTAATACATTTTTAAAAAGCTTTACCGGGTGTCCCAACTCTATTTACCCAGCGGTTTTCTCGAAAAAAAAGAGATAATCAAGTTCTGCGAAAACCATCTAAAATTAGACAACTTAAACTATCTTTTAGAATATATTTGATACTTTCAGCTCTTAAAATGTGGGCAGGGGGCATAGGGGGGAGTTTTTTAAAATGGAAAGAGGGTCGTGTGATACATCATTTTAAAGCAAATAAAATTCTCTAAGTGTATATTTTTTAATTTTTTAAACAATTTTTTTAAGGTTTTCATTAATTTTTTGTGCTAAAAAATTCGATTTTTTAATTTATTTTATTTAAGTCACTTAAAATTAGTTTTAAACTATAATTTACGTTTTTTTATCATGAAATTAATAACTTTTAATTTTTTTTGATTTTTTGACAAAAATACCCATTTTCAACACTATTTTAAACCCAACAAAAATTAAAAATATATAGTTAAATGGATAATTTAATAAGCTTTAAAATAATGTATCACACGACCCCCCTTTCATTTAAAAAAAATGCCCTCCTGTCCACACTTTAAGATGCCCATGACGTTTTTCTACATTTTCTCGTAAACCGTTAGGGAACATTCAAGTATTACGTAACGCAAATTGCACCAAAATTCATACACTTCATACCCCGGTTCTCGCGTTATTATAGATTATAGAGATTTCATATTTTGGCTACCCCCCCCCCCTAACACACCCCCTGTTAGGGGGGGTAGCCAAAATATGAAATCTCTATAATCTATAATAACGCGAGAACCGGGGTATGAAGTGTATGAATTTTGGTGCAATTTGCGTTACGTAATACTTGAACGTTCCCTTACTCCGACGAGAAAATGTTAGAGGACTTATTATATTTTCCATTAGATTATCATCTGCATAAAATTTGTCCTCAGAATTCTGTGTTTAAAGTCAGAATTAAAAAAAAAATATTTTTTTTGTTTAATAAGTAGGTGTAAAAAAAAATCAGAAAAATATATAATTTTATTTATAAAAATAAATAAAATGCTTAGGTTAGTTAGGTATCAAATGACCTCCTAATACATACACAATGTAATTTATTCTTATAACTAGGCACTTCTAAGTTATTAATTCATGGTTAATATTTTGAAACTAAATCACCAACAGACTACAATATGCTAATGAAATTTTAAAAGATCTGATGTGTGTCGGATTTGTGAGGGCTCCTCACTGATGGGTCAGATATTTTATCATCCTCACTCATAAATCTGGTATCTGAATAAGAGAATCTAAATCACAGAATCTGAATTAGAGAATCTGAATCAGAGAGTCTGAATCAGATAATCTGAATCAGAAAATCTGAATCAGAAAATCTGAATCATAGAATCTGAATCAGGGAATCTGAATCAGAGAATCTATATTTTTTTACCAATATCATAATATACCAATTCGCTAAACCACTTACAAATTATTGTTTTTACTTAAATGTTTAATAAATATATTGTTATTTAAATTTAAAATTTAGATAACCCTGATGAAGAAATAAATTGTTTCGAAACGTTGGCATATCTAAAAAAAAAGTATTTTTTTTTAAACATAACAATATCATTAGGTTAATTGAGGAGTTTCAATTAAAAACCCTATATGATGTAAGCTAAATCTGCATTTTTTTTAACTGAAAATTGGGCAGTCCTAAACTGTTCTAAGATATTATCCGTGTCCGAATTATACTGCAGTGACTCATTTGCAAAAATGTGCTAAAAAGTGAGGAACATACCAGTTCGTGTGCGGTTCGTGTAACTCCGTCTGAGGGGAATCCCTTATACGAGAGCAGCAAAATACGTTTTAGGTATGAGTCACTGCAGTCTAATTCAGGCACGGATAATAAAACTTCACTTAAATTTAAGTTTTATCTTTATAAAGAAGAACATGCCCTGATAACACACTTCACCCTAAGAAGGTTTTTTAATCGTTCCCTTGAAAAGGTTCTTAGCATAATGCTGTAAACATGCTAAGCATGTTCTTAAAAGGTGCACTGCTGTAGTAGCATAAGTGCTTCTACTCTAAACATTCTTAGCATGATTAGAGTATTTTGCTAAGAATATTCCCAATACATATTCTTAAAATATTCTAATGGGAATATTTTTAGAATAATGCTATAGTGCACATTCTAAGCATGATTAGAGTATTTTGCTAAGAATATACTCAAATACATATTCTTAAAATATTCTAATGGGAATGTTTTTAGAATAGTAATATGGCGTTATATTATTTTAATTTTATTAGGTTAGAATTACAAATATTCTTAAAATTGTAGTTAATAACATAAGTTTTACCGTAGTAGTAGTAGAAATGGATGTATTTTTAGACATAAAGTCATTATTATATAGTTTTAGACAAAAAATTAAAATTATTATTTTTTGAAATGATAATTATTTACTATTTTTTTCTCTAAACATTGGATTTTTGTGTGGCGCATGATTTTTATGTTTGGTACAAAGTTTACTTTTACAGTGAAACTGCATATCCCATATGAATCTTACCTGATGGATGCTATATCTAAAGATTTTTATATACTTTAATTATTAGGTTTATCACAAAGATGTAAAAATTTTCGCCATGTCCAAATTTATGATATCACTCCATAAAAAGGATAGAGTATTATAAAATAAAATTGAAAGAAAGAGAAAAACTACATTAATGCAGAATTCTGAAACGCCTACCTACTTTGTTTGCGCATGCGCAATATTCAATATTATTACTTAAATGCATCAAATTAGAATATTTTTAGAAGCATGCTAAGAATATTCTTAAAAGTACATGTACCTACTTCTAAGAATATTCTTAACATGCTTCTTAAAACATTCTTATTTGATGCAGAGGCTTTTAAGAACCTTCTTAGGAACTCCCAGCACGATTAAAACGGTATCCTTTGCATTTCTTTAATCGTTCTTAGAATATCCTGAGCAAAATAGACATGCTTCTAGGAAGCATGCTGTACTTCCGGCTATTTATTTTAAGAATATTCTTAGAAGGTTTTGGTGCTATCAGGGTGGTTATTACTGGCAAAATTTGTGATAAAATACTTTTTTATAATAATGACTAAAATTTGGTAATAAAATACAGTTTCTTGTTAGAATAATTAAAAATTTGATGCAATAAAAATTATTAGAAAGAATTAAAAAATAGAATTAAATGTAGCTTACAACTTACAATCAAATTGTAAGAATATGTAAGTTACCTTGGACTAATATGAAATTTTATTAAAAATTGTAGGTAAATACCATATAGGTTGCCAAACTTTGAATGTAATTTTCTGGTTTGTAAGAAAAACTCGGATTTTTTGGCAGGTTTTAATGCGTCACTTTATTATATGGCTAACGTTTCTCCCCTCTTTGGGGGCTTTATCAAAGCTGAAAGATAACAACTATTGTTAATAACAATAATAATGATAATATATAACAAAAATATTTTTTGCCTGTATTGAATCCCATTTTCAGGTAAAATATGTAAATTTTCTTACCTAAAAATTATGTGAGCGTAGTTGTATATATTATAAACTTGAACATTATGGAAAAGGAACCTTTTACAACATAAAAATAAATAAATATTACATTACAATATAAAAATTGGTTTTGACACCATGTCGAAAAATTTGTAGGTTAAAAGCGTCGTTCGCAGTAAAAAAACATGTAACATTTTTGTGGGTCGAACCCAGCATTAGTCAATTCTCTGTGGTAACATCGGTCAAAAGCTACGTATACCCCCCCCCCTTTTTTACGTAGCTTTTGACCGATGTTACCACAGAGAATTGACTAATGCTGGGTTCGACCCACAAAAATGTTACATGTTTTTTTACTGCGAACGACGCTTTTAACCTACAAATTTTTCGACATGGTGTCAAAACCAATTTTTATATTGTAATGTAATATTTATTTATTTTTATGTTGTAAAAGGTTCCTTTTCCATAATGTTCAAGTTTATAATATATACAACTACGCTCACATAATTTTTAGGTAAGAAAATTTACATATTTTACCTGAAAATGGGATTCAATACAGGCAAAAAATATTTTTGTTATATATTATCATTATTATTGTTATTAACAATAGTTGTTATCTTTCAGCTTTGATAAAGCCCCGAAAGAGGGGAGAAACGTTAGCCATATAATAAAGTGACGCATTAAAACCTGCCAAAAAATCCGAGTTTTTCTTACAAACCAGAAAATTACATTTTATTAAAAACTTTTTTACATAATTTCATACATAATTTAGTTTTATTCAAACTAAATATTTTTTAATAAATAAATATCATATAAATGATTAAAAAAATAATTAAAAATGTGGATATATTCAATTAAAAGCTTAAAATCTTTAAAATCAATTATGAATAAAAGTTTAAACTAAAGTTTCAATTGCTTACACTAATTGGCACTTAAAGTTTTTGCTATCCAGCAATTTGGATTAGCAATCTAATATCCGAATTTGTTTTTTTTGCATACAGTCAAGTGTAACATCGGTTAACAGCTTAAAAAACTTTACATGAAGAATTTTACATACACGGAAAGAAATTAGTGGGCTCTGCGCTATACATTATAAGATATTTGGTAACAGTGGCAAATTATAGTGATTTAAGCTATAGATTATAAGGGACACATTAACTAATAATGTTAAAAATAAATTGGAAACGATTATATATATTACAGACACGATTATATTTATTACAGGCACTATTATAAATTTACAGAAATTTTATTATATTATAAAAATTATTAGCACGGACAATAATTAAATCTATTTAAGCTATAAATGCCATACTATTTGTTATATTTTATTATTCACTAAACAATTAAAGTATTTCATATAAATTTTTACACTGACTGCCATAATTGTAAGAGAAAGCCTTGTATTTATATAATAAGCGATTATAATTTGCTTCGTATATGTGTTATAGCGCTCCTAGCTATAATTTTTTTTTCCGTGTACAGTGCAGTCCAAAAGTAACGCCCCTATCCCCTCTTGACTTCTGAACAAGTTAAGATAATATCTTTATATTTCGGATAGTAGTGTATGATACAATGTGTATCTAAGATACTGTCTGCAGAGGTAAACAGAAAACTACTTTTATATGAAGCCAAAAGTCATACTAAATGAGTTCTGCAATATGATAACGGTAGAGCTTCTCCCCGTTAAATGGCAGTACAAATCGTTTAAATTGCAATTGGCAAAATTATGGCTCCTATAGTATTCGTAAAAATGCTTAATGATTAAAATTATTATTAAGATTAAATTACTTCCCAGACAGCACAAAGATGACTTAAAGAGATCTTAAAGGTGTCGTAGCTCGTCATTCAAGACGTCTTAAGAACGTCGGTTTTCGCCGTATATGCATCTTAAAGGCGTCTTAACGACGTCGTATGTTACAAAAGGTAACGTCTTTAAGACGTCTTTTTTAAGACATCTTACTGATGCCTTGCACAGGCGACTTTACAATATAATACCCCCTCCCATTTACGTTGCTAGGTACGGTCGTATTGATATAAAAAGCATAATAAGAATTAGAATAAGAAGTAATTTGTTTGTCAAAAAAAGATCTTAAAAAAATGTGATTTTTTTTGAAAATTTTATTTTTTCAGTTTTATTTCTGAAAATTTCTTTTTTTATTTTTTTTTATTTTTTCGTTTTTCATAAAAATAAAATTAAAAAAAAAATTTTTTTCAAAAAAGATCTTTAAAAAAAATATTAATTTTTTTTAATAGTTGATTGTGGTTAACTTATTTTTAGCGATGAGTATAGAAGTTAAGACGTCTTGTACCAATACTTAAAAGACTTCTTATAGACATCATAATCAGATATCTTTTAAACATCCCTAAAAAGAAGTCCATAAGATATCCTTTTTATGTCTTTAGGCGTCCAGACATAATTAAGATCTAAAAAAGACGTCTTTAAGATATCATGTGCTGTCTGGGTTAGGAACAGAAATTTTTAATTTTAAACAAAATTATAAAAATATTAATTTATTATTCCATCAATCTATTTTCTAATTATCGTACAGAGTGGTAGACTGACAGTTTCGGGCTGGTGGCCCTCTTCAGTACCAAGAGTCAACTCTGCACGCTGATTACGAAAACGGTTTGCTACCATTCAATGTCTCCAGACTAGGAGAGGTATGAGTAGTTGTCTACATCTAGCAATAGCTGGCGCACAAGCCTACATCAATCTAATGGCTATATTCCTTTTGCGAATAAAGTCTAAAACCGTTTTCTTAATCAGCGTACAGAGTTGACTCTTGGTACTGAAGAGGGCCAGCAGCCCGAAACTGTCAGTCTACCAATATCACTCTGTACGATGATTAGAAAATAGATTGATGGAATAATAAATTAAATTACTTCTTATTTGCACAACAAAATGTCAAGGAATAACAAGTAACATAAGCAATGTTATCCAGATATACTTTGAAAAAAAATAGGACTTTTCCGAAATTAGGAACCCTTTTTCAAATGCACAAAAATGCGCAGTTTTTTTACCTTGTATTTTGAAAAAAATAAACCGTAATAAAATTCTTTTCATAATAAATCATGATTCGTTATAATAAGTTGTATGTTATATAAAAAAAATATCAAAAAGTAACCGCCTATTAAATATTGGATAAGTTATAAATGGTATCCGAAATTATAAGACTTTCCTTAACTATATTTGAATATACATTTTTTAGTTAAAAAAAAATAGAAATATAGAAATTACATTTTTTTGATAAAAAATAAGATATTTTAAAAAAATTTATTTAAAAAGAATTAGTTTAAAAATATAATTTACGTTTTTGTATTATTAGATTAATCATTAAATAAAAATTCTTAATTTTTTTTAAATCAATTTTGACAAAATTTCCCTATTTAACACTATTTTATAAATTTAACCGTCAAAAAATAAATAAAATATATACCCAAATGGAGAATCTTACGAGCTTTAACACACAATTCCCATTTACATTAAAAAAATCACTATTCACTCACCGCAGTATGAGAAGAATCCAGCGCATGCGCACTGATTTTCTTATTTTTGTTTTGACGTATGCCAAAAATTATTTTAAGGTTATGTAACATTCTTTTGCAGAATTTTACAAAAATATCTACTTTTTTTCTTTGCGAGCTAACAATTTTTATTTAATTGGCTAAAAGTACCCGCTTTTAATAGTACTTTCGTAAAAAAAATTTCGGAATATTTATTAATAAACATTTAATTCTTAAAATATATCGCCTTCTAAATTCTGAAATATCGCATCTGAAAAATGCCTCCCATTAAAAAAAAAAAATATACCAAACCAGCAAACTACCAAACCAAACCATTATTAACGTAAAGTAACGCATCCCATTAAAAAAAACACACACCAAACTACCAAACCAAACCATTATTAACGTAAACCAACGCCTCCCATTAAAAAAGAAAACACCAAACCAGAAAACTACCAAACCAAACCATTGCTAACGTAAACCAACGCCTCCCATTAAAAAAAAACAAACACCAAAACAGCAAACTACCAAACCAAACCATTGTTAACTTAAACCAACGCCCCCATTAAAAAAATCAAACAGAAATTCGTGAGTATTTTAACAATCTTTTGCTACATACTCTAACAAAAAAACTGGATGTTCCGCACCTAATTATATTCAAGACAGTAAGTTTTAGTAATAAAACCAGAAATCAGTGCAAAAATATAGTTAATTTTTGTGGACCTGATGCGCACCCCAGTCAAATTAAACTATTTCATAAAACTACAACTGCCTAAACGGAACCCACTTTTGACATCCGTCAAAACAAAAATAAGCAAACCAGTGCGCATGTGCTAGATTCTTCTCATTACTGCGGTGAGCGAATCGTAAAAAATCGCCCACGCATTTTATAAGCTAAAAAAATCAAGTGTGCACTACATCGTCCGAATTTGTAGTTGATATCTCGACTCGTTCAAAAGTTAAGAGAGGGGGGAGTGACTTTTGGACCGCCCTGTTTATTTATCCACTAGAGTATATGTATAACGTCCTCTTTTTGGTTTAAATATCTCAAAATAAATACTTGAGATAAACTGTCTCATAATAATTTGTAACTGAAACAAATTAGTTTTTTTGATAAATTATTTGAAGGCAAAACATAAATGTTTATAATATATCGCACTAGAGTACAAGACCACCATAACTCAAAATTTGTCGATTTTGAGATTTTTGCTCTATTATATTGTTCTAGATGCTATCTATAATATACTACCAAAATATCTCTAAATCGAAAGGATGTCCTATAAATAACGGAAGTGTTACTATTGAATTTTTCCTGAAAATACTTTTCCTCATACAACATCAATATAACTAAAAATTTTCTCAGCTTATATTATTCACAGCGCCAGCGCTAGAATAATATTATTCGGTAGTTTCGTATTTTCAAAAAAAAAATCAAAAATCGTCCTAGACAAAAAATTCTTGGATATAAATTTGTTTCATGAAAAAATAAGCAACTTTTTTTTTTCAAGTGTCCGTCTGTCCGTCCGTCTGATGTCACGATTTTTGTAGACATGATAACTCAAGAACGAATAATCCAATCGTATTGAAATTTTCAGGAAAAAATCAAGTTCCACGGGGAAAAGATTCCTATCGTTTTTGAAAGTAATCTTCCCAAAAACAAAAAAGTTATGTTAACTTTTAAAAAAATCGAATAATGCTGAAAGAAAATTCCGATTAAAAAAAATCTTCACGGCTTGTTTAGTGCGATATATCATTCATTATTGTCAATGCTATAATGAATAAGGTTGTATGTATTTTGAGGCGCTGAATCCGAATTTGAGGTCAAAATAGCACGTTATCCCATTAGTTTTGGAGATAACCTCGAAAAACCTTCCTTTCATGTACTCGAAATTAACGTTTTTTAGGGTTATTTTCAAAACTAATCTGATGAGGTGCTATTTTCACCTCAAATTTGGATTCAGCACCTCAAAATACATAGGAATATAATTGTCTCCAATGAAATTCTTGAACATTTGTCTTTTTGTGGCTGTGTTATTATTAGAGTTGATACTTTCATTAAACAAACTCACCAAAAATTAGAAATAATGTTAAATTCCTGTTGTCCGACCCTGCTATTGAAAAGAAAGTATCAACTCTGGTTATTATTATTATTATTCTACATTCTAGTAATAATAAAAACAGTAAGTATTAAATCTTCAAAGCTTAATTTATATCTAAATGGTTTTTAGATATACCGAAGGGACGTTAACGTCATTAAGGCATCATGGACTGCGGTCCAATAAAAATTAATTAGAAAAAAATATTATTTGTACAAGTCAGACGAGTTACATGCCCAAATACCATTTCCAAAAACGTAATTATCCCTCGCAAATATAGGCATATTTGTCCAGTAATCTGCGTGAAAATTCCTTGGTTCAGTTCCATTATAAGCCCACGAATTATCTGATTCTTGTCTACCTGGGTCTGAAATGTCTGTCAAAGTTACACCCACGAGTGTATCAACTTCATCGCTTACTGAACTGCTACTAACTTCATTAGCCGATCCAGAATTATTAGAACTGTCAGCCTTATCAATAAGCCCTGTATCTATTGTATCTTGAAAGGTCTTCATTAAATCCAGGTCTGTTGAAGAGATTTTACTGCTATCCTGTCCAAAATCTAGGGCTTTTAACAGTGGCACTAGACAGTCGACAGCAAAGTCGATAGCCTTTTCTCTCTCATCGTCAGATGGTTGAAACTCCTCTTTTATTGGATTTGTACTAAAAACGGGATCCAAATCTTGTGACGGTGAGCCTGTATATAAACCAGGATTCGGTGTTACAGTATGAAAATAGGGTTGCTCTATTTCAACTATTTTAACCGGTTTTGGGCAAATTACTGATCGGCCTATGATTGGGCGAGCATTATTCAAAGTATAATTATACAAATAATGGTTATAATCGAAGCTATTAATTATATGATAGCTAGCGTAAGAAATTATTTCACTTTTAGGTTTTAGGTGAATAAGTTCTTCCAGATTTATATAGCCCACAACCTTAGTTGCTGATAAATTTGTAACTGTTACATTTTTTTCTGTGACGGTTGAGCTGTTTGTACTCCAGTAATCTAAGAATTCGTATTTTGGGCGATTTAGATCGTGCAATAGATCATCATTAAGAAATTCTTGGTTTTCTACTGGAGGAGGTACTTCTGCTACCTGTTAAAAAATTATAAATGTTATTTTATACACTAAATAATGTTTGTTTGTCCTTATGTTTATGGTCCGGATCACTGGGTAGTTTCTGCTTAAAATTACACTCAAAAAAGCACACTTAATCCTAAAACAATAAAACTTTTAAGTCCTTAAGTTAACCGGTCCAGTTTTAGCGTGAGATCTAAGCGAAAACAACCCTTTTTTCCAATGGTATGGTCCATAAAATTATTTATTGTTTGGACTTTTTCATATTTTGATACGGAAACTAATTGTACTGTATTTAAATAAAACAATTTAATGTCGATAACTATTTTATTATTTTTCAGTTGGTCAAGGCCATGGATATAAGGCACACGTCCCCCCAAATGGAAATAGGTTTTTAAAAAACTTAGGTGATGATAAATTACGAGAGCGAAGGGTCTGTAAACTTCAAAACCTCTGGGAACGAAATCCTAATGAGCGCCAGTTCTTAAATGGTGGTAAAAGACTGCATGCTAAACAACATTAACAAACTGAAATTTTTTTTGCACAATTCTAATAGTGTTTTTGTTGCTGATTTCGATTTTGTTTAGATCAAATCTCTAACTGTTCCCATTTTTGAGAAAACCCGTCCCAAAATTTTATAAAAATTAAAATATGTCATTTTGGAGGCCCATATTTAAACTATTATAGTAGCTACAAAAGTTATTTCTAGTTTAAATTAAAGTTACATCTATGACCTATAAAATAATTACGAAAAATGTCTGAAAATTATATTAAAAGTTCAGTTAATGAATAGCTTTTGAAGCCTCTGCAATGCTGTTTAAAAGGTGAATTTATCTTTGTTTAGTAGTTTTATAAATCTAACGTCAAATTTATTATATTTGGAAAGCCTATGTGTTTGTCAATTTTGATAAATATGACATATACTGCCCAAAATAGTCTTAAACAGCAACTGAATGCAGATGTCTTAAAAACTAGTCTTCCGTTGGACACCGGAAATAAAATCCAGATACTTTTCAATACGGTTTTATAGAGCCAATATGTAACTTGAATTCAAGCTATAGAAAACCTGCGTAGGTGCTTCCTTAATTTATTTATTGTCCACCTAAAATGATATTTTTTAATTTTTTCGAATTTTCGGCAGGGTATTTCTAAAAAACGGAAAGAGATAGAGATTTGATCTAAATAGAATCGAAATCAGCAACAAAAACACTATTAGAATTGTGCAAATAAATTCGCAGTTTGTTACTGTTGTTTAGAATGCAGTCTACTGCAGTCTGCGTAAGAACTTTTACCAATATTTACGAACTGGCGCTTACTAGAATTTCGTTCTCAGGGTATGTATTCTCGGGTTCGAGAGAATGCATTCCCGGGAGAAAGGTGTTGTGGGTTGCATATTAGTTCTCTCGAAACGCAAAACTACTTATTCTTGAACTTCACTTCGCACGAAAATCGAGGAACTTTACTTCTACTACTCGGGAGCCTGAGAAGCGCGCGTTCACGGATATTTTGACATATAAGTTAGTCGCGCGCATTTGAACATAACCCTATTTTGGCTTTGGTTTTGTGTTATTATTTTGAATACCGTTTTATTTTATAATAGTTAATGAAAGAAGCTTTTTTATATTTAGAAATTATTATACATATTATAATAATAATAATAACATAACGATGGACGATTTGTAAATTGTGGGGGCTGTTGCCCTTTTGGGAGATCTGCAAGATGCGGAAGACCAAATGGAGAACTAAGAACGGGAAGTGTTGGCTAGGACCGACCCTTTCCAACTTTCTAACAAAAAAATTGTAGTGAATTCAGGACTAAACAGCCCACTAATAACAAGTGGGCGCAGATCTTTTTCTGTTTTTATTTTCATTTTCAGTCATTTCTTACACTTTAATTTTTGGATATTAATTATAAAAAATATCCAAACCATAGCAACTTGCTTACAAATAATTAAAATAAAGACAGCCTGCGCATGCAAATTCGTGTCACATAATCTGATTGGTTAAAATCCGCTAAAATACTTGGCAACGCTGCAGCCGGCTGCAGAGATCCCATCACGCTCACTACTGTTCAAGAATAGCATTTTTTAACTTTGGGGAACTTTGATATGATGTGATCAATTCCCTTCCTACGAAAATTGTTCACGTTCTCTCGAGCCCAAGAATAGATACCCAGAGAGGGTTTGAACTGTACAGACCGTTTGATAATATAATTTATTATCACCTAAGTTTTCTATTTTTTTTAAACCTATATCCACTTGGGGGGACGTGTGAAGGAGGTTTGGGGTGTGCCAAACCTTTTCTCACGGCAAATTTAAAACACAATAAGCCTTAATATAATTTTAATTAAATGACAAACCATTTATTTAGTATTTAGGCACACCCCAAAAATTTTGCTTATATCTGACCCTGCAGTTTATAGGTACAATAAAAGTTGCGGCTAAGTTTCTTTACGATATTAATATTATATTATCCAAATAAGCTTATTTAAGGGTTTACTTATAATAAGAATAATCATACCTAAATACATTGAATATACAATATTATTGTATAAAAGATAATCCTCAAGATTATTGGGATTATCTCATTAACAGAACAATTAAATGCGATCTAAATCTTCCTTAAAATAAAAGGATTATATCTTACCTCTTTAACAATTTTACTACAAAATCCACACGTAACAGGCAGGTAATAAATAATTACACAGGGTGATGTTTTTTCGCAAGCTTCCTACCAATCATCATCATCATATTCAATTTACCTGACTTCACAGACCAAAATTAAGATTTTTCCTGGCCAAATTTAATTTATAATACAAGAGCAAAAAGTTAAGTTTTTCGATTGAGTAGGTTTTTAGAGGCGAGGACCGGCCGAGCGGGCCGGCCCGAGAGTAATAAACCTACGAATTCGAATTTTAATATTTTTTATTCGATTGTTACTAATTATAATAAATTATGAAAATATACTTAATTTTAAATTGCAAAAAGTATTTCTTTTTAGTGTCTTATTACTTATCTAGTTATCCATGACAAATTGCTATCCAATCAAATCGCTAACAATTAAATAGTTTCTTTTGCGTGCGGCTACATTTTCAAATTAAAAAAGCTATAGCTTGGTAATTCATTTCTGCTAAAATCTGTCTGTTATGAAAATAGTAATACTTCTGAACCGTTCTATGAATATTAAAAATATTGAAATTGATTTTACAATTGAAATTTTGTGTATTTAATTTATTTTAGTGGATGAATACAGACTAATCAGTTAACATATATTTTGAGGTTATGTTATAGAAGAAATTTTTATTTTGTATGAAATGATTATAAATGTATCTGGTCAAAAATAACAGTTATTTCAAGACCAAAAGTGACATATTTCTTTATAAATATTACAGTAAAGGTAAAGCATCTTCTTTTAAAAAGCTTAAAAATAAAAAGTTTTAGTTAGCGGGCGAAAAAAATTAACGTTGAAATCCAGTAAATCTGGACAAAATGACAGTAATGGATTTTTACCTTGGAATAGGGTAAAAAAATTACAATCTAGAGTCCAGTCAAATAGGGATTCAACCTGGGAACGAAAGATAACAAGATAAATACTTGTATAAATCTTTGTTTTGACATTCTATAGCTTTGTTCGGGATACGCTAGAATCAGTTCTGGACTACTGTTTATTGGTTATTTAAAGTCACATGGTAATAAGGATTAAACCTCCATTGGTCAGAACCAGTTCTGAACTCGAATCTCGAACAAGCCTTATAAGTTAGCTCGAAAGTCTCATAGAATCTCGTGTCCGCGTTGCAAGATATTCAAGGTCAAAGGTCGCAAATACCGGTTTTTTGTAATAATCTTTTCTTTGGTTCATACAGACCGACAGAGGGACTTTTTTAACACCCACTTTTTTCACATTTTCTCGACGTTTCAAGACATTCTTAAGCCGAAAATGCAAAAAAAAAATTGATTTTTCGTTCGATTTTAATAACGGGTAAAATCAATAATATTCTTGAAAATACGAGGAAAATATATTAAAAAATTATTTTGAATATATTTCTTTAATCCAGAAAGTAGAAATAAGATTTTTTAAGAGATGGAAAACATTAAATTGGGAAATGATTCATTGTTGATATTGATGCTGTAAAAAGAAACGAAATAATCTTAATTATTTTTGTATGTATACTTTTATTTTTTTTTTCAAAATTATATATAATAATAAATAGTTTTTGAGTAGAAGAACTTCCAATAATTATATTGAAAATTTTAAATTTTATTGTCCTATGTTGTCCTATATACATATACATTTGTCTGTCTTACTTGCACAGCTTTGTTCTAACAGAGACAACAATAACAGTTACTGGTAATTGTTATTGTTCAGACCTGAATATACCTACTATTTGTTTACAAACAAACCGAAATGTTGGCGATACTTTATATTTACGGTATGCGTATTCTAGAGAGAAGAGTTGTTAGTTCGTTGCTTAAAACCAAGATAATATTATTAGCACTTGCAATTCCTAGATTCGGCAATGTCGCAACATTTCTAATATAATTATTAACAGGGATGCTTAAACTGTGTTATTTAAATTTAAAATTTTAACCAAAAAATGAGGACAAACAAACAATTGTCACAATTAAGACTACTAATGATTAGTAAGTAATCTTTTTTTACACAGAAAAAAAGGTTATCTTAGCAGAAGATAAACAATTATTTTGGATTTATATTATCTTAAATCGAGGTAATAATCTTCTTTTAAGATCATCTATCCTCGGTTTAAGATAATCCCCAGGTAGCAAGGGATGTTATATTACAAGAAATTAACATCACTTTTGGGTGTATTTTTAAACTAAATCATAACATCACATAATATTGAAATATAACATGTATTTAACATCACATTTGCAACGTAACACGTGTGACGGGATAACCATGTTATTTAATAACAAATATTTAGCAACGCTGTGAATATATCGAATGTCACATATTAACGTGGCTTTCACGTGAATGTCATGTTATTTTGCTTCTTACCGACGTTCGAAGCAAAAAAATCGATATAAGATGATGTTGATAGAGTAAATTATTATAAGGAAATTGTATACACATTATACGATTTCCAATGGATAGGGGGCTCTGCCGGGCTTCTCAAGACCACGGACACGGATTAAAGGAATATATGTATTCTCCGCTTAATCTGCAATTTCGTATTTAGAATCTATCTGTTTCAATCTGTGATTGTTTTAATTACTGATTGATTTTAAATCCGATTTTTTTATAGGGTTATAGCGTTTTTAATGGTTTTAATTTAGAAAAAGCTAATATCCTAAAATATTATTTAAATATTAAAGTAACTGCATCCATAAGATATTAGATATAACAGGAATGTGGATTTATGATGTCACAAACACGTTATTTTCGGGATGTCATTGTGTGATGTTATTAGGGGCGGACTTAGGACATCCCCACCATGCTACATTCTTGTTAAATGAGACTACAATCTTAACATCACATGTCACATATTAACGTGACTTTCACGTGAATGTCATGTTATTTTGCTACCTGGGTCTGTGACTTTGGTTTCCTTTAATTATCCTCTTGGTAGGAAAATCCTTGTGTCAAGTATTTTTTCCTTAAATGCATGACATTTAAAATAGTAACAGAGAATCAAGAGTTATTATCTTGACTCAAAGCCCCTGTTGTCCTACGGTAAAGAGTTTGCCGGCCTCACACAATGTACATATACAGTAGACTCGCCCGTTGTTATTGTTGGCTGGCAGACAATTTGCGCAGTAGTTCAAGATATGCGCGGGAGAGAAGTTAGGTTTTTTTTTTGCCGTCAGTTGTCTTTAAAGGTGTATCATTGTTTTTATCTGCTTTAAAATGGACGAATTTGTATCTGTTACCCTCAAACGATGGGGATTTTCAAATTTACTTAAAAAATTCACGGGTAAGTAGCTTTAAATAATTTATACCTATAAGAGCCATTTTGCAATTGCGTTGCAACAAGTTTTTCTTCAAAAACAAGTGCTTTTTCCTACGACCACCTATGAAACCAAATTTCACACGATTAACAGAGTAAGAAAGTATCATATTTCATAGGCGTGCGAAATAATATACATGTGTGGGAAATTTTTTCAAAATATTTACTATTCTATTAACCCTGGAACCTGACTGGTTTAAGATAATAAGATCTTGAATCAAGATAACTACATACTTGGTTTAAGATAAATAAATGGTTTAAGTGGCTTTGATTTAAGGAAAACTAGGACCTCAAATGCCAAGATCACGGCGGACTTGATCCAAGACAGTCATGGCGTTGAAAATATCGATGGCCATGGCGGCCTTGGTTCAAGATCGTTTTGCTTTGATTCAAGATATCCTTTTTTCTGTGTATTACTGCAAAACTGTTAATCAGTCTAATACATTAAAGCTGTCCAATTTGCTAAGGGGCTGTCCATATATTACGTAACGCAATTTTTCTAAAAAATTGACCCCCCCTGTGTAACAAACCGTCACATTTACCTGTGTAACGCGTAACAATATAAAAATTTGTATTTTTTTTTTAAATATCTTGATACAGAATTCCGCATAATGCAAGACAGTAAAAAGACAGTGTAAAAATGATACATATTTATTATAATATATAGTATAATACATACATGTATTACATGTACTTAAACGAAAAAATCACTCAAACTTTAAAAAAATATTCATAATCAATATCACACAGGGAAAAAATACTGGGTACCTCTTTTTACACTGAGTGTCACATATAACACGTATATTGTTTATGCACAGTTACACAAAATAGTACACACATTGGTGTTCTGTGTACACATTCCGCGCGAAAATGTATCATCGCCAAGATCACGCAAGAACAGGGCCGTAAGATTTTTTTTTAATCAATGTCAACAGTTTTTTTACTGATTACAATATTATTTAAATATGCATAGTTTCGTCAATTCCTTTACGTAACGTTTACCTAGACCCCCCTCCCCCCTGTCACAAACTGTAACAATTTCTCTGACCCCCTCCCCCCCTAGGCGCGGTACGTAATTTATGGACAGCCCCTAATAAGGGATCTAATTCTGATTAAAATTTACCTGATCTGGAAATGACCCAAAATCCCGCAGATCAAATGTTACCGCTTCCTGATCTACAATCAGAGTCTTAAATACCTTATCTGAAACGAAAGTTATGTTTTAAAATAGTGTATTCTATAACTAGTATGGAATAGACAATATTCCGCGCGAGGTGAAAGTTTGTCATACGAGCTGGCAGGCGAGTATGACGGTCCCGCGAACGCGGAATGATTATTCCATACGTGTTGTACACTATACTTTTTCTTCGACTGCAAATATTAATCACTGTATGGCTTTAAACTGCGGACAAGATTAAATCAATGTTTTTTGTGACTCGACATTGTAAATGCAACAAAACACATATTTTTAAATAAAGCAATTAATATTATTTAATAATTTTATCAAATCAGTAGTTAAAAAAGATTTTTATTTAATTTTAGCACATATTTACAAATTATAATGCAAAAATTGAAGGTTATGTCAGATTGTTGTGACAGATATCAGGTTTAAATATTTAACAATAGATGGAGCAGTTTTAATTATTTGAACAAAATTAACAAAAAACTGGTCAAATATTATGAAAAACTAATAAAATTTATGTAATTTTAACGCAAAACTTTAAATTGCATTAAATTATTCAATATTTCATGTATCTAGAACTAGAATGTATTCATTCTGTGTTTGAAAAGTATGTGTATTTGCTTACATTCTAAATCAGTCGTTGAAAAAAACTGTTTTATTACGATAACTGTAATTATTAAGTACTGTTTTTTTTAACTAATTGGTCGCTTAAGCGACTATACACGGTGTATTTTTAATAGGGTCAATAATTTTAAAGGGCGATTCTAAATCGAAAAATATGAAAAAAGTTCCTATAACAGAGACAGAGAGAGAGAGAGACAGAGACAGAGAAATTTAGGTTTTCAACATTTTAGTATTTAATTTTTCTTCATCGAAACGTGAAATTCACGTTTAAATTGGCATAATTGCCTGTACTAAAATTTAAAAAATAAGACGTGCTGGATTTTTTTTAAGTTAAGTTAAGTTTACACTGTGTACTTTAATTTTGTTTCTTTTTCATTTATTTACTTTTTACGAACAAACTAAGCAAAATAAAAAAATATTTGTATAAATATTTTTGTAGAGAATTTGATAATCTACAAATTAAGTCCTATAAAATTTTTATACATATTTGATAGTTTTGCCACAAAAGAGCAATTAAGTAAACTCTGCACTTTCATTTTAAGCTTTTTATTTATTTTTTCGCGTAGTTACTCTGACAGTAGGTCCTTGGTATATATATTTTTGAGATCCTCGTATTTTTTTTAATACACCCTAAAATTTTTAAAATCCTACTCCTTTTTTTTAAGATTTTGAAAAAAAAAACGTAATTATTTCCTGGACTTATATCTCAAAAATTTTAGGTGCTGAAATTTTTCTAAGGTCAGATTCGGTTTCTACGCCCTTGAATTAGTAAGAAAAATTTACTTTCCCATCGGGGCAAAAAAAAGTTAAGATTTGTTACCTAGTGTAATAAGCCAGATATGTAACTGTCAACATTACATCAAGGGCAAAATAATCTTGGCCTACTTGATAAAGATGTGTTACTACACCAAGAGTGCCCAGGTAGCAAGGGATGTTATATTACAAGAAATTAACATCACTTTTGGGTGTATTTTTAAACTAAATCATAACATCACATAATATTGAAAAATAACATGTATTTAACATCACATTTGCAACGTAACACGTGTGACGTGACAACCATGTTATTAAATAAGAAATATTTAGCAACGCTGTGAATATATCGCATGTCACATATTAACGTGGCTTTCACGTGAATGTCATGTTATTTTGCTTCTCACCGACGTTCGAAGCAAAAAAATCGATATAAGATGATGTTGATAGAGTAAATTATTATAAGGAAATTGTATACACATTATACGATTTCCAATGGATAGGGGGCTCTGTCGGGCTTCTCAAGACCACGGACACGGATTAAAGGATATATTCTCCGCTTAATCTGCAATTTCGTATTTAGAATCTATCTGTTTCAATCTGTGATTGTTTCAATTACTGATTGATTTTAAATCCGATTTTTTTATAGGGTTATAGCGTTTTTAATGGTTTTAATTTAGAAAAAGCTAATATCCTAAAATATTATTTAAATATTAAAGTAACTGCATCCATAAGATATTAGATATAACAGGAATGTGGATTTATGATGTCACAAACACGTTATTTTCGGGATGTCATTGTGTGATGTTATTAGGGGCGGACTTAGGACATCCCCACCATGCTACATTCTTGTTAAATGAGACTACAATCTTAACATCACATGTCACATATTAACGTGACTTTCACGTGAATTTCATGTTATTTTGCTACCTGGGTGTATTAAAGAACTATCTCAACTAAAAACGTCAAGTGGCTATAACTCAGAGTCAAATCATTTAGACAATATGCGTATACGAACTTTTTTGATTATTTCGGTAAGTTCAATATGGCTATGTATAGCCAGCCCACCTTTTTTGTTACACCCTTTATATGGCCCATGGTTTTATTCTTGGAATTTTTGACATATCAGACCCTATGTAGACAGCTACAGTGGCGGACTGGCTATAAGGCCGGGTCGACAAAAGCCTGACCGGGCCCCACTACTAAGCGGGCCCTCCCGCGATCTTTCATTTTGCCGACAACCAGTCAAGCAGCTAGTCCGCGCATGTGCCGCTATGTGTCGCCAAATGCTAATAATTTTAGTAAATTTTAGCTTAGTAAATTTTAAATATTATGTGACTTTAAAACTTGATTTTAACAAATTACCTACGCGTCATTATCGTTAATGTAAAAGGTAAATTTAAATATCTTGTTAAATTTAGAGTCGGCGCGCTATAAGAATGGGACAGTGATCAAGGGCGTAGATGTTTTCTTTCTATGAGGGGGGGGCTTAATACCAAGATCTTAGATATTTTTTCCGGGATTAAAAATAAAAAAATTATATTTTTTATAGGTTAATGCGATAAAAAACATATTTTTGTCCTATGGAGAGGGGGGTAATTACCCCCATTACCCCCTCATCTACGCCCTTGACAGTTATGCCATTATACAAGAAATGCGCAGAAAGCCAAAATGCAATTCATACAACAGTGCGTCGACTCTAACTTTGAAGTATTACCCCCATTTTTTACAGTGTGCTAATTAATTTAAAACAAAGCAAACAAAATCAAAGAACTTTTACCTCAAGAAGTAATTTCAGACCAATGTTTATAAAGGTGTCATCTTTTTGTTTGTTTATTTACTAACAGAAACGCGATACAGCTTTGTGGTGTAAAATGTATATGTCGCTAGTCGACTTTCAGGCTACATAGTAGCGACGTTGCGTAGTTTCCACCTTATCATGAATTCAAATCATTATACTTTAAATTAAAAATGTAAAAAACTTTATTGTGAATACTATAATTATGTTTAATAATATAGTATATTTAAATCTATTAAAATTCAACTACTAGTTCATATAAAACTCATACAGAACTAATGTTTCTTAAAATTTACAATAAAATATCCAAAGTATATTATTCCAATCGGCAACACTGTACCCCTGTCAGTCATTTTACGACATTAGACTGTGAGTTTACACATTCTTTCTCCCTCTTTACGCGTACTAAGTGTAAACAATAGTCACTCCCCACCAGCCCCTCACCGTAGTTGGTTCACGCTTCAAACAAAGTATACGGTAGATTTCATCATGTTCCTTCTTGAAGTAAAAGTTCTTTGGTGCGGTCATTAGAAGGACAAAATTGCTTACCGCTGAGACTGATGTATGCTTCCTTTCCACTAAAAACGTCTTTGAACAACAGGCACCCTTGTCTCTTGTTTGGATCCATTTTAATTGTTATTATGTCGTCCGTGTTCACATAGTTGGCTAATACGTTAAATAAGTGATGTTTGTTTATAGGGCCGCTTGATTGGAAAAATATCTATATTGAAAAAAAAAATAGCATGGACAAAATGTATGGATTTTTTTTAACACTAAACGCTCTTTGTTAAGTTAGTACTTAGTAGACCGGGATGAGAGGTAAACAGAAACCTATTTTTATGGGAAGCCAAAAGTCAAACTAAATCCGTCCTGTAACATGGTAACGGTAGAGATTCTACCCCTGACAATAGACCTCATCCTAAGAAGGTTTTTTAATCGTCCCCTTGAAAAGGTTCTTAGCATAATGCTGTAAACATGCTAAGCATGTTCTTAAAAGGGCACTGCTGTTGTAGCATAAGTGCTTTTACTCTAAACATTCTTAGCATGATTAGAGTATCTTGCTAAGGATATTCCCAAAACATATTCTTAAAACGTATATTCTTAAAACGTCTTAAAATATTCTAATGGGAATATTTTTAGAATAATGCTATAGTTTGCCATTAATTTATTAACGAAATATCTCGCTAAATATTCTTTTACCTTTGCTGATTTCATTAGAATATCGTGATCAATTGGACCATCTTCCGTCGAATCGCTGTAATCGACATAAACCTCGTCTACTTTTTCTAATGACCATTTTTCGTCTCCCAGCCGCTTATCTGTAGCTAAAAATTTTAATTTATCAATTTATAAATTGCTGGATGAAATAGAGATTTCTCCCGTTACATTAGACAGGGACAAAAGTTCTACCCAAAAAGGATAGAAGACATACATACACTCCCACTTCCACCCCACCAAACAAATTCTGTATTTGTTCTTTGTTAAACAAATACAATATTTACTTGGCCGGGCGAAAAGTGTAAAGAAATTACTGGCGCCATCTAAATTTTAGTAGAATTATCTTATTCTACAGATTCACATTAGCTATGTTCGTTCGTGCCACTCACTGCTACACCTTCCGGCCAACCAAATAAATACTGTATTTGTTGTGTGAAAAACAAATACAATATTTATTTGGTTAGCTGGAAAGTGTAGCACAAATGAGATAGAGATAGGGTAGACGTCTTTTGTTTCATAATTCTAGTTGTAGAGAGCTCCATTGGCTAATGACCTGAACACACTAGATCTCTTTTCCCCCTCTCTAAGTTCGTTTAAATTATCCCTTATTAATATATAATTCAGTATGTACTAATGTACGTTCTTTTTTTTCTATTACCATAAATTAAATTTTAACTAAGTTCTTGGTGCTTTTGCAATATTTTAGCTTAATTAGGTTCTTAATACCTATGTATTGTATTTCTTATTTTTATAGTGGGGTTTTCCTGTAAATAAATAAATAAATCAATAAATAAATAAAAGAAACATCTTACAACGTGAATTGAGCTGAGACATGCTGATACCTCATGTAAAAGGAAAGCGTCTTATACGTTAAAAAACGCTACCAACGAACTAATAACTCTTCTCTCTAGAATAGGCATTTAATTTGTAAAAACTGACAAAAACATATACATTTGTCTGTCTTACTCGCACAGCTTTGTTCTAACAGAGACAACAATGCCAGTTACAGGTAATTGTTATTGTTCAGGCCTGAATATACCTACTATTTGTTTACAAACAAACCGAGATGTTGGCGATAATTTATATTAACGGTATGCGTATTCTAGAGAGAAGAGTCATTAGTCTGTTGCTACCAAAGAACTTTTACCTCAAGAATGAACATGATGAAATCTACCGTATGCTTTGTTTGAAGCGTGAACCAACTACGGTGAGGGAGTGACTATTGTTTATACTTAGTACGCGTAGAGAGAGAGAATGTGTAAACTCACAGTCTAATGTCAACTTTGTCAAGCAATACAGTGTTGCAGGTGTTGCCTGCTTTAGATATTTTATTGTAAATTTTAAGAAATATTAGTTTTTTTTGAGTTTTATATGAACTAGTAGTTTAATTTTAATAAATTTAATTATATTACTCTATCAAACATAATTATAGTGTCGTAGTATAGTAGTTTTTTAAAATTTTAATGTAGGTATAAAGATTTATCATAATGATAAAGTAAAAATTACGCAACATCGCTCTGGTCACCAGAAGGTCAAAACTAGCGATACTTATATTTACACCAGAAGCAGTATCGCGTACGTTTATGTAAACAAAAAAACAAAAAGATGACACCTACATAAACATTGGTCTGAAATAACTTCTTGAGGTAAAAGTTCTTTGGTTGCTACCTACCCAGTAAATGGTTCAATGTTTCCATTGCCGATTGTTTGTCCTTGAAAGATATGTAGCCGGTTCCTTTGTCCAAAAAGACACTGAGCAATTTCGAAATATTTATGAACGGGGTTACGAATTCGAAAAGCTTTTCTTTAGTGCAGTTATCGGGCACATCAACAAAGTACAGTTTTGTAGACTAAAAAAAAGGATAAAGGTAATTCTCCGTCACCCCGTTATCGAAGTATAAAAATTAACGTTGTTAAAAAATTTAAATATCGGAAGTTATAAAAAAAATCAGAGGTGATAATAGTTATTTATGGTACAGTGGGTAAAGTAAGATATCGGTTTACCCATGAGTGCTATACAAGGTTTTATCCAATAAATAGCTTAGGAATTCATAATTTTATTAAAAATTTTAATGACATTTACAAGAAAATAATTTGACAAGTGACAGTTGAGTGGGTAAAATAAATAATTATCCACTCAATAAAGTAAAAGCGACGCGGGGGTTATTATTGAGTTTATCTATTTAAAATAAAGCTGTTAATTGTCTTATTATCTGTGTGTATTGGATAAATATATTTTATCCAATATAAAGATAATGACACAATTACCAGCTTTATTTTAAATAGATAAACTCAATAACAACCCCTGAGTGGCTTTTACTTTATTGAGTGGATAATTATTTATTTTAACCACTCAACTGTCACTTGTCAAATTATTTTCTTGTAAATGTCATTAAAATTTTTAATAAAAATATGAATTCCTAAGCATTTATTGGATAAAACCTTGTATGGCACTCATGCATGTTTACCCATGGGTAAACCGATATTGCCCTCTCGAAAATTAACCTGCTTGGCTGACGCCTCGCAGGTTAATTTTCTCATGGGCAATATCTTACTTTACCCACTATTACCATAAATAACTATTTTTAAATCTGTGTAAATTTGCAATGAAGGGTATATCTAAGAAATCCGACCGTGTTTTTTTGCGAAAGTCATTGCATGTTGCATATATCCATGTTTAAACAATTTCATGCGCGCCGTAAGTTAACAAAGTGTTAGCGCGAAAACGGTTGAGATTTCAAAAAATGTTACAGAATGTTTTTTGTTTTTTTTTTATGCTCGACAAATTTTATAATAGGTCTTTTTTCCATAACTGCAAATCTGACGAAGATATTCGCAAAAAACCACATATGTGCCGACTAATTGAAAAATAAAAAATTAAGCTCGCGTCGCACACATGGGAACTTTTCACCCAATGTCTTGTACTAATACTTAAAAGACATCTTATAGACATCATAATCAGATATCTTTTAAACATCCATAAAAAGAAGTCCATAAGATATCCTTTTTATGTCTTTAGGCGTCCAGATATAATAATTAAGATCTAAAAAATACGTCTTTAAGATATCAGGTGCTGTCTGGGTGATGAGCTTTTTTTTAGTCATCAAAATATTTGGGAGGAAAACTTTAGTCGGAGGGCCCGTACCCAGGTAGCTAGGTATGTTATATTACAAGAAATTAACATCACTTTTCGGTGTATTTTTAAACTAAATCATAACATCACATAATATTGAAAAATAACATGTATTTAACATTACATTTGCAACGTAACACGTGAGACGTGACAACCATATTATTTAATAACAAATATTTAGCAACGCTGTAAATATATCGCATGTCACATATTAACGTGGCTTTCACGTGAATGTCATGTTATTTTGCTTCTCACCGACGTTCGAAGCAAAAAAATCGATATAAGATGATGTTGATAAAGTAAATTATTATAAGGAAATTATATACACATTATACGATTTCCAATGGATAGGGGGCTCTGCTGGGCTTCACAAGATCACGGACACGGATTAAAGGAATATATTCTCCGCTTAATCTGCAATTTCATATTTAGAATCTATGTTTCAATCTGTGATTGTTTCAATTAGTGACTAATTTTAAATCCGATTTTTTTAGAGGGTTATTAATGGTTTTATTTAGAAAAAGCTAATATCCTAGGATATTATTTAAATATTAAAGTACCAGTAACGGCATCCATAAGATATTAGATATAACAGCGCAGGAATGTGGATTTATTTGCAATTGCAACTTTTTTTAGCCTAAAAACACAACTTTTTTCCTAGACAAAAAAGGTCCCACCCTCAAAACTCAAAAAAAAAAAGTCCCACCCTTTCTCAAAACTCAAAAAAAAAGTTCATGACAAAAAGGTCCCACCCTAGAAAAAATATGCAACCTTTATATTTTTAATCCATGAAATATGCAACTTTTTTTGATTTCAAGATAGGTGGGGGGGAGGCTCCCCCCCCCCTGGCCACGGCCCTGTATGACGCCAATATGGCATGGTGAATACCACCAAACTAAATATTATACTTACATGTCTAATATTTTCTGGAATAGCCCACTCAATATCGAATTTATCCTCAAAAAGCGAAATCGCAGGCCAGACCGATTTTCTAGCCTCCAACGCGAATCTGTGACTTCTGTAATGAATGAGATAGTTTATTTTGCCCTGAGTTCTGCTGACGGCTTTAGTCACACTTTTAAATCCTTTCCCAATAACTTTTTTCACATTTTCACTGACCTGTTGGATAGAATATTGATCCGGTATGCCTTGTAAAAACAATTTGTTGTTATCAAACGATAACTTGACTTTGACTGGCCAGTTTTGACGAATTTCTTTGTCATCAAGGAAAATGACGGCCCTTCTGGCTTCCATCATTTGAAAATAGTCGACAAAACAGTATCCCCGGTTAAATCCACTGAAATCCATCAGTAAACGAACTTTATAAACATATCCACAACTGCTGGCAAAATCGTATATTTCTTGAATGGTAACGTCTCGTGGAACTTTTTTCATAAAGACTTCTGAATCTTGGGGTTCAGTTTCGATGCCTTTGTGTTCCAGTATCAGTTGACCTTTCACCTGGGTTAATTCGTAATATGGTTTTGGGGCTACGTGAGTTATTTCAGTCGGCATTATTCTTTTTTTTTAACAATTTAAATTAAAAAACGTAGCAACCACAAAAAACAAAACACCAAACCAAGTCGATCAAATCGATCACAGAGACTGGATTTAAAGCTCCACCCACCAGTTTACAACGTTGTCAAATTTACACTGTTTTTAAAGATATTTAAATAAAATTTTTGATGTAGGGCCGAATTTTTGGCGTGTTTTCTTTTATGAAAATTAACGTAAAAATAAATATACACTGCAGATAAAATTGTTTTTATTTCACACAGATTTTTTTAAAATCTATTAGGCAAGTTGACAATGTCGACCCCCGGAGAGCAAATTCTAGCGCATTTGGATGTCCAATAAAACAGTAACAATGGTTGCTTCAACCAATCCCAGGTAGCAAGGGATGTTATGTTACAAGAAATTAACATCACTTTTGGGTGTATTTTTAAACTAAATCATAACATCACATAATATTGAAAAATAACATCTATTTAACATCACATTTGCAACGTAACACGTGTGACGTGACAAACATGTTATTTAATAACAAATAATTAACAACGCTGTGAATATATCGCATGTCACATATTAACGTGGCTTTCACGTGAATGTAATGTTATTTTGCTTCTCACCGACGTTCGAAGCAAAAAAATCGATATAAGATGATGTTGATAGAGTAAATTATTATAAGGAAATTGTATACACATTATACGATTTCCAATGGATAGGGGCATCCCAGTCCGCACATACATGGATGCAACATCACAAAGAAAGATTGTTTAGGTAACAAGTGCCATATTACATGAGACGTAACATACATATGTATGCTACATAACCTGCCCTATAACAGAAAGATTTTTTAAGTTACATGTGCCATATTACATAAGATGTAACATACATATGTATGATACATAACATGCAATATTGCATGTTATGTATCATATATATGGTATGAGAACATACCAGATACATAAAATGTTATGAATTAACCATAATATGGTGACCGTATGTACAGGTTAATAATAATAATCCGGTCGACTTGAAATTTTCAGGAAAAATCCGAGGTGAAGATCCCTATTATTTTTGAAAGTAATCCCACCAAAAACAAAAAATTTATGGAGGGATAAAGTTTTAAAAAAAAATCGAAAAAAGCTGAAAAAATATTCCGATTAACGTAATTTTTTAAGGAAAAATTACTTTTATTATAAAAATCAATTCTACAAAAACAAAAAATATTAAAAATTTTGAAAAAAATTTTAGTTTTTTTGAAAACTTTTTTTGAAAAATTTAATTTATATTTTTTTCAATAATTTTTCGTTTTTCAAAAAAGATCTTTAAAAAAAAAAAACAATTTTTTTTCATTTTTTATGATTTTTTTTAATATTGCTTGTTTAAAACTTCAGTTTGGTTCGACTCGGATAAAACTCACAAATAAGTTATTATTATTATTATTGGTCAAATCAAATTTACTTTTTTAAAGTTATTTTGGAAATCTACAAATTCCCATAATCGTTGAATACGCCTATCCGCATTCATGGTATAACTATAATTATAATTATGTAATATCTTGTAAAATACAGAAATCAGAGATGACATCACATTGTGATTTCTTGGAAATAGAAATTAGAATTTTGAAGTTCCCGCCAAGCAATCTAGTAGTAGAGTATGGCGTCATAATTAACGGAATAGTGTTTGTTGTTGTTGTTAATTTTTGTGTTGCAAAAGCTATTTTTTGGAGAGTGTTTTATGATAGGTTAGTAATAAAACTAATTATTAGTTTATACAAGTTTTATAATCTACATAATCGTAATACTTTTTTTTAAAATTAACCTCAAAATAAGATTTCAAATTATAATGGATTATACTTTTTTAGTAAATTGGAATATGCAGTTGTGTCATTTATTGGAAATGATGACGTCAGTGAGATTCCATCCCATGGGATGGATGATGTATCCCAACACAAAAAATGTTTCCCAATTAATTGCAAAAAAAAGGTACCTATTACCTATAAAAACGGATAGATAAAATAAATGGAGAACATTTGAAGTCATTGTGGTATGTTAATCTATATTTATGGGTAAGCTGTTTGCTGAGAATTATCAGGTTCTATGTGACAACTTTGATGAAAAAGAGATATACTTTTTTTATTTGTTTATCCTCAAGGAGTTGGGATCCTTAATGTAAAAGGCTGAAGAAAACTAAAACTTGTTCTAAATGTATTTTGCGAGCTAAATCTCCTGCGAAATCTTGTGTACCACCCTCGCGAAATCTTGCGAAATTCCCGAAATCTTGCGAAATTCCCGAAATCTTAAATAATTTAACACGTTGGCTATCATGAGAGTCACCGGCGACTCTCGGTATTTTTTACACGGTACCATCAGGGAACGTTCAAATATTATGTAACGCAAATTGTACCAAAATTCATACACTTCATACCCCGGTTTTCGCATTATTTAAGGCTGTAGAGATTTCATATTTTGGCTACCCCCCCTAACACACCCCCTATTAGGGGGGTAGGCAAAATATGAAATCTCTATAATCTATAATAACGCGAGAGACGGGGTATGAAGTGTATGAATTTTGGCACAATTTGCGTTACATAATACTTGAACGTTCCCTCACCGGCTACTCTCAGTAGCATAGGTTAACATAATATTGTAACTCTTAAACTGCCGAAACAAAAGCATCCATATTATAGGTGTGGTACACCAGAAGTACTACTTATGTCATATTTCAGTGGGACGCGGTAATATTGGTGAAAAAAGTTGTAAAAAATGTTTTATTAATATCACAGTTACACAAACTAAAGTTGGATCTCCGACAGACTCGTCTAGTCTGTCTGCCGCTTAATCCGAGTCGGAGTTTAAAAATTGGGTCCCATTTTCAAAATAAACTCAAAAAAACATCCTTTTTGTACTCTTTCGCTAGGTTTTTTGAGGTCTTTTTAAAAACTTTTAAATTTCGACCTCAGATTCGCATTCAGCGGCTCAAAATATATAGGAATTGACTAGTCGAGTCCTTCGAAGATCCATTTTTTTTGTGTGGCGCTGTATTTATTTTATTCTTAGAGATTTTAAATGATTTTTTTTTTGTGTAATTTACGCAAAAACGTATAATATATATATACTAAGTATATTATACTTGAAAATGTAAAATTATTTAGTTTTTTTTTAGACTTTGCGAGAAATCTTGCGAAATCCCCCAAAATATTTCAAAATCCTGCGAAATCTTGCCAACTCCCGCGAAATCTTGCCAAATCATGGGTAATGCAAAATTTGGTGTACGCGAGTTCGTATGAGATTTACCCCTCGAAAAATGCATTATTACGTTTTTTTTTTTAATTTTAAATATATTTTTTTTCCAGAATAGGTTTATTTATTTTACGTTTTTAAAAAAAATGTACAGTTACCTTTTTCAAAATATATTTTATTCAGAATATGTAATATGTAGTTTTAATTTTTTTTGTGTGTATACCTAGCAGGACAACCAAGTGTCAGTTTAAGATATATTTTTATTTTTGCAAAATAAACGAAATTAAGACTTCGACCGGACCCTGTAGATATCGACTTTAGATTTCGAATAGGTAAGTGGCACACAAATATGTATTTCATATTTGTGTATCATTTACCTATTCGAAATTGGAAGTTTATATTTGCCGGGGGAATTTAAACGGACATTATAACATCCATGTTACATATCACCCATATAATTTTAATGTATTAAAGACCTCTCATCCATATGGCAAGGGATAACTTATGATGTATTTGGTATGTTTCTGCTACATATCAAGGAGTATAAAAACGACATGGCTGGTACCTCTCATCCATATTGCAAATGTTATATAATATGTTATGTACCTGGTATGTAGCTGATATATTACATGTTATGTACCTGATACATAATTTGAGGCGGAATTGTTAAAGTCCAAGGACTGTACATGGACTATAAAAATAACATGGCTGCAACATCACATAGAACAGTGGTTATGTACCTGCCATGTACCTGCCATGAATTTGTGCGGACTGGGATAGTGTTCTGTGGATAGGGGGCTCTGCCGGGCTTCTCTCTCTCTTTATTTTTGGCCTTTCCCTTCCGGATAATTAGCCAATCCGGGCTTCTCAAGACCACGGACACGGATTAAAGGAATATATTCTTCGCTTAATCTGCAATTTGGTATTTAGAATCTATCTGTTTTTATCTGTGATTGTTTCAATTACTGATTGATTTTAAATCCGATTTTTTTATAGGGTTATAGCGTTTTTAATGGTTTTAATTTAGAAAAAGCTAATATCCTAGGATATTATTTAAATATTAAAGTAACAGTAACGGCATCCATAAGATATTAGATATAACAGGAATGTGGATTTATGATGTCACAAACACGTTATTTTCGGGATGTCATTGTGTGATGTTATTAGGGGCGGACTTAGGACATCCCCACCATGCTACATTCTTGTTAAATGAGACTACAATCTTAACATCACATGTCACATATTAACGTGGCTTTCACGTGAATGTCATGTTATTTTGCTACCTGGGATAGTATTATTGGTCAAGTTACAGTAGCTCCCTCAAGTTGAAAGTGGAAGTAACCATGGAAGTAACCAAATTTGAACAATTAATATAACTTACAAGGTGGTCCGACGTTAGTTGTAAAAAAAACCGTAAAAAAAAGGTTTTTTTACAACTCTATCTGACGTAGATGTGCGTGAGGGTGCTGATTTTAAGTCGATAATCGATTCTTTTGAAAATCGTTTCTTTTAATAAAATTAGTCGATTTTTTATTTTCGATCTTTTTCATAATCGATTCTTTTTCCTTTCCAGTGAAGCTTTTTTAATTTTTTTCGGCATCAAATTTGTAAAGCTTGGTTTGTACCTACTGTATAGTATTATTTAAAAAAATCGATTTTTTATTTTCGATCTTTTTCATAATCGACTCTTTTTCCTTTAAATCGACCTTATAGAATCGAACAAACTTTCCAGTCAACTTCTGTGGGGGTAAAGCTTTTTTTATTTTTTATCGGCGTCAAATTTGTAAAGCTTGGTTTGTACCTACTAGATAATTATTTGAAAAAATCGAAGATCAATTCTTAAAGAATCGATTCTTTTATAACCAATTTTTTTTTGCATCGGTTAAAAAAAAAACTTTTCAATTTTTTTTTAATATTATTTTTGCAAAAAACGAAAAAAATTTGAAAATGAAATTGAAAAAAAAAATTAAATTTTTTTTTTATTTTTTTTTGGGAAAAAAATAAAATTAGTTTCTTATTTTTTTTTAAAGTTTAACCCCCCATAGTTTTTTGTTTTTGGGGGATTCCTTTCACTGTGAAAGTTTCGCAATTGGTAGAATTGATCCTTATAATATAAGTAATTTTTCCAGAAAAACCCAGTCCGCACATATATGGATGCAACATGGTAAAGAAAGATTTTTTAGGTAACATGTGCCATATTACATGAGACATAACATACATATGTATGCTACATAACATGCCCTATAACAGAAAGATTTTTTACGTTACATGTGCCATATTACATAAGATGTAACATACATATGTATGATACATAACATGCAATATTGCATGTTATGTATCATATATATGGTACGAGAACATACACGATACATAAAATGTTATGAATTCAATACTAAATATGGCGTCTATATTATTTTAATTTTTATAGGTTAGAATCACTAATATTCTTAAAATTGTTGTTAATAATAAAAGTTTTACCCTTAAGTAGTAGAAACGCATGTATTTTTAGACAACTAAACCGATTTTAGATAATTTTAGACAAAAAATTAAAATATATATATATTTTTTTAAAATGATTATTTGCTATTTTTTCTCTAAAAATTGGCTTTTTATGTGGCCCATGATTTTTAAGCCTGGTAGAAAGTTTGCTTTCACAGTAAAAATGCACATCGTATAAGAATTTTGCCTGATGGATGCTACATATAAAGATATTTATATACTTTAATTATTAGGTTTATCAAAAAGAGGTAAAAATGTTCACCATGTCTAAATCTATGATGCACTCCATAACAAGTAAAATTCGGAAACGCCTACTTTTATTGTTACGTACCTAGTATGTATCTGATATGTAGCATGTTATGTAGCTGATACATAACTTGAGGCGGAATTGTTAAAGTCCAAGGACTATACATGGGCTATAAAAATTACATGTCTGCAACATCACATAGAACAGTGGTTATGTACCTGCTATGTTCCTGCCATGTATTTGTGTTGACTGGGAAGTTACGTTTATTGGATTTTTTTCAGCTTTTTTAAATTTTTTAAAAAGTTTAACCCCCCATAACTTGTTTTTTATATTATTCGAATAGTGATCATTTACCGGAGGCTCGCAAAAAATAGAATTTTTAAAGTACCTAAATAGTGACTTATTTACTATTATTTTACTATATAGTAAATTCAACTTCAAAAGGCAATATGTGTAAACAAACGCACGTGGCAACAACGGATTTAGTGACAGGGTAGGACTCAAAACAAAATATTTCTATATAACGGTCCATTGCAATGCATTGTACGTTTCATCGCAAGTGCTCACGTACTGACCTGTTTAATTTTCTACATCCCTACTCTCGCAGCATTCGAGTGTTTTAACCAATGAAACCACGCGCCAGCTGCCGCGTGCGCGATTCTTTTATTTACTTCTACTGCATCTTGAAGTTGAATATACTACATACCCAGTCTATTCTGGAATGTTTTTGTCGCTGTTGACCCAACGTCCTGCCAGTAGTCTCAAGAGATCTGTTGCCATAACTTTTCAGACGTGCCAATGTTAGCTGGGTCTTGTGGCTCCCTCAACCAAAATAGTTTTTTGCCAATAAGGGGTACGTTCGCGGCATTTTTTTGACAGTATGTATATAAATTTGTAAAGTTTTTTTTTCGCTCAGAGCGTTCTGCAGTTATTGCTCAGATTTTCCCGAACGGACCGACCAAAAGACAACATTTTTCGCGAAAATACTCTTCTATTCTTTTTTTTACTTGAAAAAAAAAACGCAAAAAAGCAATCATAATTCTTATTTTTTTTTCCAATACAAGACTTTCCTTGTGAAATGAATTTTTACTGAAAAAGAGGATTTAATGAGGGTTCTATGAAATTAAACTATTTTCCAGGCCTATGTACAAATATATTACAAATTATCTAGCTTGTATATCTATAAAAAAATGGAAATAAATTCATATTTATTGTCACTATAATAAATTCATTAAAGGGGCGATAATTTTTATTTTTAAATGCGTACCGTTTTATGTGGAAACTTTTTTACAAAAGTAATTTTCTGTAATTGTCTGAAATCTGTGTTCTTTTTCAAAAGAAAATAATTTGACTTTTTTAAATTAAATACGCATTTTAAAATAAAAAATAAATTATTTACAGAATTTTTAACCAATTTACTACTGGTAGTTAAACTCAAAAATCTATTAAAAGTCCCTGAAAGCTACTAATTTATAAGTAACACTTGTAGACAAAAAAACCTAAACAAAAAAAAACATATGCCTCCATTTTGTCTGATATATCATTCTCGATGTACTTCGATGCTGAACACGAATTTGACCTCCATTTGTTAAGCTTGGTTCGGGCTTCTGAGATAAATTCTACTGCTTTTTTTGAAAAAAAAAGTTAAACATTGTTTTAGGCCCTAAATTTTTTTTCCACAAACATTATACATCTATAAGATACAGTTTTTTACGCAGATTAGTTATTACTAAAGATTTTAATTTGTTCATTCTTTAATACTGATTAATTATGTGAAAACGGATTTGAGATTAAAATTTTCTGTCCTGAGATATAAGGGAAAAACCACACCCTAAATATTTTTTAGGGCCGAAAACAACGATATTTAACTTTTTTAAAAAAAGCAGTAGCATTTCTCTCAGTATCCCGAACCAAACTTAACAAATGGTCAAATTCGTGTTCAGCATCAAAAAGTACATCGAAAATGATATATCAGACAAAATGGAGGCATGTTTTTTTTTGTTGACAGTGTAATTTTAAATTATTAATTGGCATATTATGCATTATAACTTACAATTTACAAGGCCAATACTGCCTTCCTAAGTTGAAAGGTCCTATCTGTGTAAAACCTATATAGATATGACCTTTCAGCTTAGCGCGGCAGAATATACATTAGGCTTCTTTATAAAAAATGTCGAATTAAAGTGGTATATTATTCAACGAGCATATAAACTGATCCAAAACAGTTAAGGATATTGTTAAGAATGGTGCTTTTCCTGGGAAAAAAGTTAAAATCATAAAATGTCCATATTCTCTTATCATTTGTAAAAAAAAACAAATAAATTTATTCAATTCAAAAATATTAATAATCGGAATTTACCAATATGGTTTTTCTTAATGTAACTAAAGAGAAATTATTTTTGAAAACTGCAATTTAATTAATAGCGAGTAATTCTACCTCTATAGACTATAAGCTTAAATTCGCATAGGCATGCTTAAAATTAAGCGATTTAACTGATCTTGGTTCAAAATATCCCATAAATCCGGAAGAACTTGCTAGTTTCCTTACGTCATGAAAAGGTGGTTAACGATCAATTACTGCTCTACCAGGTAAACAAAAAGACAGGGACAATAAGACAGGGACAAGCCATTTTTTGTTTTTTTTTTTATTATTTTTTCTCAGAGAAACCAAAATATCCTTAACTTTTTTCTATCAGTTTATGATATAATAATATATGCCAAAATATACATATAATAAATATAATTGTCTTATTTAGATGGTCCAAATTTCAAGTTAATATCTTAATTATTTCAAAAGTTACCAGGAAAAGGGCAACTTTTGGACCACTGCATGTAATTCGTCAAAATAAAAACTAAATCTGACAATTAAAAAAAAAGTAGTAATAAAGGCTTTTAAAAATACATAAAACGTATAATAGAAATACTTAAAGTCATAACATTCAAACCAAATGATCGCTTTCAAAACAACCTTACATTACGATATTTTAAGAACGCTTTGATATAGACTTGAAATTTTTACCAAAAGTTTTTCCCATGTTAAAAATCTTTGGTTCAAAATTTAAGTCTCTATGTCAAAGCGTTCTTGAAATATAGTGTAAAGTTGTTTTGCAAGCGATATCCACGACTGTACTGTAGTCTATACAACTATACTGTTGACTACAGTTTACAAGGAACTAAAAAAAAATAAAACTCAAAACTTTTGGACCACACTAATTCGTCAAAATAAAAAACTAAAAACTAAATCTGACAATTTTCAGAAAAAAAGCAGTAACTAAGGCATTTTAAAAAAATGCATAAAAAGTACAAAAATAAATGCTTACAACTACTAATAAAATCCATTTGTTTAATGGATTCCAATTAAACAAGGACCTAAAATAAATTCATCCCTATTGAAAATGACGGGTCTGCGCGGGTATAAATATTTAACAAAACGATTTACTCACCGCGGTAATGAGAAATCCAGCGCATGCGCATTGATTTTCTTATTTTTGTTTTGACATATGCCAAAAATTATTTTAAGGTTATGTAACATTCTTTTGCAGAATTTTACAAAAATATCTACTTTTTTTCTTTGCGAGCTAACAGTTTTTTTTTAATTGGCTGCTAAAAGTACTCGCTTTTAATAGTATTTTCGTAAAAAAAAATTGCGGAATATTCATTAATAAACATTTGATTCTTAAAATATATCGCCTTCTAAATTCTGAAATATTGTATCTGAAAAATGCCTCCCATTAAAAAAAAACACCAAACCAGCAAACTACCAAACCAAACCATTGTTAACGTAAACAAACGCCTTCCATAAAAAAAAACATCAAACCAGCAAACTACCAAACCAAACCATTAATAACGTAAACCAACGCCTCGCATTAAAAAAAAACACCAAACCAGCAAACTACCAAACCAAACCATTATTAACGTAAACCAACGTCTCCCATTAAAAAAAAAAACACCAAACCAGCAAACTACCAAACCAAACCATTGTTAAAGTAAACCAACGCCTCCCATAAAAAAAAACACCAAACCAGCAAACTAAACCATTGTTAACGTAAACCAACGCCCCCATTAAAAAAATCAAACAGAAATTCGTGAGTATTTTAACAATCTTTTGCTATATGTTCTAACAAAAAAAACTGGATTTTCCGCACCTAATTATATTCAAGAGAGTAAGTTTTAGTAATAAAACCAGAAATCAGTGTAAAAATATAGTTCATTTTTGTGGAACTGATGCGCACCGTAACCCCACTCAAATTAAACTATTTCATAAAACTACAACTGCTTAAATGGAAGCCACTTTTGACATCCATCAAAACAAAAATTAGCAAACCAATGCGCATGTGCTAGATTCTTCTCATTACTGCGGTGAGCGAATCGTTTCACAAACCATACTTGAGCAGATGAAGTTCACCCGCTCAATTCCGGTTTGTTCACCATTTATACCCGCACAGACACGTAATTTTCAGTAGGGATAACTCAAAACTTAACATATTTTTAAATGGTTGTAAATGCTCTGCACAAAAATACGTCTAAATTAAAGCGTTCTTAGTTATTCGCGTATACACAATATTTAATACTATTACATACATTAAATGCAATAATTAGTACTACAATAAATGCAACAATAACAAATTTAAAATATTAAATTCAAAAGAACCATGTAGTTTAAAATTAAGAATATGCAGATATTCATAAAAACTTTATCAGTAGTAATATCACAAGTGCATGTTGAATTATCGATAATTATTCTACGGTATTAAAAAACAAATTCCTTAAGCAAAATATTTTTTTATATACAGTAAAAAAATTATGTATAATTCAACATGCACCGATGGTATTTTAAAAGACTATTTCACAAACAAAATAAGGAAGTATATAATTTTACAATGTTTTATGTTGTTTCATATTTAAATTAAAAATTTAAGAACTAAACAACAATATTACTTTACAACTATAATTAAAAATTTAAAACTCAAATTTGCCGCGCTTTTTATATCCACGATGTTCACTTGTTCGCGAATGTTGCCAAGTCTAAACTTTGCTCGAGGGATATTTCATGCTTGAAATTATTCCAATAAAATAGTTGTTATTATATATTTTAGCATTTAAATAAAGATCATTGCTGTTTTTGTTTAAAAAGTTTAGTTTTCAACTGAACAAATAAAATAACGGGTGTTTCTACCTGTAAAAAAAAACAATTTGCTATCGGTTTCTAATAAAGTTTGGCAACGCTGTACTGGTCCAGCGCAGTGATTTGATGTTTTCATTTCCCTAATTTAAAAGAAGTAAATAATTTACTTCTTTACTGCAAATATATCTTTAATAAATGTTTAAATTAGTTTTTAGTGGCCTGTTTTTAATACCAAGATTCAATTAAATAAATTAAAATTTATGAATATCAGTGATTTAAAGCTTTTAAGATGAAAAGTGCATAAAATATATTATCTGAAATTAATTAGGGTTTATACCTAGAATGTTTTGGTAATAAAATAAGCATTTATATTGCTTATCAATAAAAATAAATCAACTAAAGGTAAGCTTCACAAATTAAAAACACATTTTGCAAAAATATAACATTTATTAAGATGTCAGTAACTGTCAGTTTCTTGTTTCCATAGTGGTAATTGCCCTTGTGCAAAAATTATCAGATTGATTTTGATCTGATTGGTCAAGAAACTAAAAATGCAAGGTTTTGATTGGCCTATATATTGTTTGTGAAATAGTCTATATAAAATTGGCTTTTGTCTGATAAAATTATGTTTAGAATTTATATCGAATACGAAAAAAAAAAAAAATTTAAATAAAATGTAAAACTTTTATAGTCCATAACTAAGACCACACTATTAAATTACCAAATATACCAATATAATCTAAATTAACTACGATATTATATGGATTTTTTTTTTATAAAAGTTTTTTTTTAAATTCAATTTTTTTTGTTAAATATAAAAAAACGGGTAATATACCTACATATACAAAAAAATATATATTCTTAATTTTAAATTTTGGTCCAGTAAAATATGTAGAAATTATTTAAAATGTAGATATTATAGATGTATACATCTATAATAATTTTATTTTTTAAAAATCTTTTACATCTATCTAATAGTTAATTTGGAACAACTATCTACAATTTTGTACAAAAAAATAATAACTCTTGAAATAACGAAAAGTTTTCGTCTATAGAACTTATACCTTTATGTATAAATACCTATTTCTTCATGTATGGTTCAAGCAGCTCACTAATATTATCCTGAAAATAAAATAAAAAACAATGAAAATAATTCTTAATTAATCAGATAAAATTTTATTTATTCATTCTACTGATAGGCAGTTCCTAGGTGCGTAAAAACAATAAAGCAAAAAATTTAACAAAAATAGCCCAGAGATTTTAGGATTTTTCAAGAGAAAAATTCCGACTTGTCTAAATTTTTGTGTACACTGTAAAAACTGCATGTAAAATAATGTAAAAATACATGAATTTACATACATAGTAAATTTACTATTCTGGACTATGCATAATTCATGAATTTATGTAAAAAAATGTAAAAGAATGTAAAATAATGTAAAAAAATATATTTACATTGATTTACATATTTTTACATGATTTTACAATATCGGGCTATGTTATTTTAAGACGCACGTGCGCTTTGGACAATAACCAAAATTGCGTCGCATTATGAGACGGACCGTTTAATATTGTTATTGATAGAGAGATAGCGACGCATGCTGCTAGGTTAAAGTGTTAAAAGTGTAAAAAAGGTAAATATTATTTATGTACGATATTTAAATGCTTTTTTTGTGGCCTAAAATTTGCATTCATTATAAAATACGATCTTTATTAACCAATTGATTTTTAAAGAAAGATGTAAGCAGTTTATACTCGTATTAAGGGTGCAAATCGTTTGGTTTATTAAACCAAATGAACTTTACGCTACGATATTTCAAAAAAGCTTTGACACAGAGACTTTGGAACAAACATTTTCTAAGTAGTAAATATTTTTTTTCAAATTTCAAGTCTCTATGTCAAAAAGTCCAAACCATTCTGAACTATGTAATTTTTAGCGTTCCGGTCTATGCATAATATTACCATTCTGGACTATGTAATTTTTACCGTTCCGGTCTATGCAAAACATTACCATTACGGACTATGTAATCTTTATCATTCCGGTCTATGACAACATATTACCATTTACGGACTATGTAATTTATTTTTACCGTGTACGCCTTCGCTTTACCAAGTAACACAAGTAGCTTTAAAATGTCTTTTACTACCTATCCGATGTCAAATTAAAGCTAGCTTGGCTGTAACAGCTTTCTGTAAACGAGATTTGATGTGGTTTTCCGTGGTAAAAGCCCAAAACAGGCGATATAATAAATATTAAAAATTCTAATTATTAATTTTGGTTTAATATTAAAAAACAGAAAATGAAACGGCTAGAATTTCATAATTTTTATATATTTTATAGTTTTTGAGTTACTGAATAAAAATAATTGAAAGCGAAGGTTATTAGAGTACTCCTTCTGTTTGGGCATGATGGGGGTAAACCACATCAAAAGAAATTAACCCGATTCGATCAGCTAAAAGTTTTAAATTCTCGGTAAATCTTACAAATAAATGGAATTTTAGAAGAGGTATTTCTAAAGTAAAGTAGGTAAACCAACTAAAGAACCTACATTGGCATAGTGGAGCAAATGGCATGAAACGTTGAACTGTTATAAAATTACTTATTTCTGTGTTTAAGATAATCGCAGTATGGCTTGCAATGGAGGGAGTTAAACCAAGTTAACCAGTTTCTAAAAAGTAATTTAAGCGTGGGAGGAACATGGGCGGAATTAGGAGAGGCCATGAGCCCCCCCCCCCCCAGGGAGATATATTAGTTAGACGTAGTTAGAAAAAGACTCAAATAAGTAGACAAGTAGTGAAGTAACAAGTAGTGTAGTGTAAATTCCTTTATTTTTTTTTTGTTAAAAAACTTTCCTTAGTGATGGACATGGCGGAAATGCGTAACAGCAACGCCAAGAAATAAGAAGAAGAAGGAGAAGAAGAACCTTCAACTTTTGCATTATAATTTGTAAATATGTGCTAAAATTAAATTAAAATCTTTTTTAAGTACTGATTTGATAAAATTATTAAATAACATTAATTGCTTTATTAAAAATATGTTTTTTTTTTTGCAATTTACAATGTCGAGCCACAAAAAAACATTGTTTTTAACCTTGTCCGCAGTTTAAAGCCATACAGTGTTTCATATTTGCAGTCGAAGAAAAATTATAGTCTACAACACGTATGGAATAGTCATTCCGCGCTCGCGGGACCGTCATACTCGCCTACCGGCTCGTTTGACAAACTTTCCGCTCGCGCGGAATATTGTCTATTCATATGTTACAACCACATTTCTGTGTTTGTATTTATTTTAATTTGGGTTTTATTATACATAATTTCATTTAATTTCTTTACTTAGTTATAATTCAAAAATAATATTTTATTTTGAATTGATTGTATTTTTGTAAGTAACGCGCTGAAAACCTCCTAGCTTTTCTGCGCTTGAGTTCGGACCAGCCTTCCGGACGGCAGTATCAATTTGACGCTCGAGAGCGGTCGGATGCGTGTCAATAAAAATATACTCAAATCAGCTGACGAATAACCACGCGCCGGGGCATTCGTTAGAATTTACCATATTTACGGCTGCAAACTATAGAAATAAGTTCCATATACACATATGTATTTAAATAATTAGTAGTGTATACCTACACTGGTCAAACAAACTTTAATTCGCGTACATCAGTTTCCAATTATGTGGTGTCTCCTGTGAAGAAATGGCGGTCATGACCTGTCGTGCTGAATGCTGTAATTAAGGTAAGATTACCATATATATTATTGGAACTGTCGTTTTGTCTTTAATATTCTTTTCAATCATTAATACCTATTCGCAGTCCACTAATTAATATCATAAAGGCGATGTTACGGAGGCAATCCCATATCACCGAATGGGACCTTTCGACGTCACACAACACCATACTAGTTATAGAATATACTATTTTTTTTATATTACCTTTACTTCAAAACAATCCGTCAACTTTGAAAGAACATCCTGCACCGTATTTAAACCACTGGATGTCTGATTTTCCGATGAAAATGACAATCTTCGGCAGGCATTATCCATGTTAAGCATACGCCTTTGTTGATTATAAGGATGGTTTATTGGAACATTTTCAGCACCGCTGTAACAGCTAATCGGAGTGGAGGTTGCCACGTGTCTGTAGCATTCCATTTTTTGATCTGGTACGTGGTTATTTGCCCTTGGCATCAAGTTATTTACTTCTGGAGGGGTCACTTGCAGTTCTCTGAACGGTTGTCTGTGTTTCGGTAAGCGCCTGTTTGTGAAACTGGATAACCAGCTGATGGGGCGATATAAGCTCCACTTTTTTTAGGAGCCATGAAAGTACCAATTGTGGGCCATTGATTTGTATTTGTTGTTATAAATGAGGGATTTTAGGCTCGGTTATGGGCACTGCTGCAAAATTTGGTGTAAGAAAACCATTCGTGGTCGCTGGTGCGGCTTTTAATGACCTTAACACACCATTAGAAGGGACTTTTTCAGAATTCTGTGACAAATATGAAGTACAGGGTTCGTTACATTTGTAACTTGAGGAGATTTGTAGATGTCTTAATTTAAGCACATTTTCTTGAGCTTGTAGAGGCCAGGTTCCAAAAGTAAATTCTTCATACGACGGCGTATTCTCTTTTAATTTGTAAGATAAAGCACTTTCTTGGATTGGGGAAGTTGACATTTTTAGAGAATAGAAAGTATTTTCTGCGTTGAAGAAGTTGACATTTTTGGGGAATAAAAAGTATTCTCCGAGTTTGGGGAAGTTGACATTTAAGGGAATATAAAGTGTTTTCTGGGTCTGGAGAAGTTATCATTTTGAGGCAATACGGTGTTTTCGGAGAGGGTTGGGGATGAGTTTGATTTTGGGGATGATTCATCTGAATCCATACTGTGGAAGAGTTCCCGTAGGTATTCAGGGGTTTATACTCCCAAATTTTTTAAATCTTCGGCCGTTGGCGGCTTCTTCGGAGTTTGAGGCGATGGGGTGGTTTCATTTTGTGTTTGTCTGCTGGCCAGCTTGTTACTAAAAACAAAAACAAATTGTGACCACATATATTAAAATAATAAAACTTAAAGCTTCTTAAATAAATAATAAAAGATTTTTAATAAGACTACTTGGGTAAAATCAACGAACTAATAACTCTTCTCTCTAGAATACGCATACCGTTAATATAAAGTATTGCAAACATCTCGGTTTGTTTGTAAACAAATAGTAGGTATTTTCAGGCCTGAACAATAACAGTTAACCAGTAACTGGTATTGTTGTCTTTGTTAGAAGAAAGCTGTGCGAGTAAGACAGACAAAATTTGTCTGTCTTACTCGCACATATACATTTAATGTATATGTTGGCTACGTTTTTGTTAGATTTTGCAAATGAAATGCCTATTCTAGAGAGAAGAGTTATTAGTTCGTTGGGTAAATATAAAATAGGTAGGTATTATACAGTATAATATTGGTTTGGACTTAACTTAATAATTTACCCTAGTCTAGAACTTTGGATAAAGAAATTCAAATTTAAGATATTTAGCTTAAAACTTTCGATTTATCGTGGTCAATAATTTTCCCCGAAAAACGACAGATAGTTTTTTTTTACGGAAATAATCGTTTTTTTTCGGTCGAAAAACGTAAAAAGTAATAAAACATTTTCAATCATTTTTTAATAAGGCAAGACTACTTGGGTAAAATCAACGAACTAATAACTCTTCTCTCTAGAATACGCGTACCGTTAATATAAAATATCGCCAACATCTCGGTTTGTTTGTAAACTAATAGTACGTATATTCAGGCCTGAACCATAACAGTTACCAGTAACTGTTATTGTTGTCTCTGTTAGAACAAAGCTGTGCGAGTAAGACAGACAAATGTAAATGTTGGCTACGTTTTTGTCAGTTTTTACAAATGAAATGCCTATTCTAGAGAGAAGAGTTATTAGTTCGTTGGGTAAAATAAAATAGT